>OY728125.1:890260474-890884055 GCA_963277665.1 Viscum album | reverse complement strand
CAAATTTAATTCGACAAAAAACAAACTTAGGAATAACATATGACCATTTAGGCCCACATGTATTAGATTAGGACATTTATTATTAATTTATTTAAATAAGGTTTAAAATAGTTAAAATCAATGTTTAATAACTAAATCATTTTTAATATGGGGTTATACATAAGATAAATTCGACTATAAATATTCATTAGAAAGATAAAACTATTTACTAAATAATGGTATTTTATTTGTAATTTTTATACATTAAATAATTTAATTTATTTATGACACAACAATGATACCGTAATTATCTAATTAATGAAATATTGACATAATTGATGTTATAAATACTCAAATAAATATATTTTAGACTTTTTATGAATTCCACTAATTTTCTAGAATAATATGACATGTTAGTATTGATTTAATTAATGTTTTTCGAACTAATCATTCTGTTATAAATTTCAAAAAAATTAATTACTAAATGGTGTCAAAATTGACATAAAATAGTTTTTAAAACAAATATTATATTAGTAATTGTTATTTTATTCCTAAAAATCTAAGGTTCAGCCACATGACTTAGATAAGATTATATATATTAATTATAAATAACTTGGGGTTCGTTTGGCTACTTATAGTAAGTTTATTAACCTTATAGTATAAGAACACAATAAGACACTGTAAAAGTAAAATTATTTAACTTAATGTTAAATCTAAATGATATGGTATATTAGGAACCTAAACATGTCTAAATTCTATTGGATGATAGGATTTCAACCCATACCCACCTTTTCTTCGAAATAAATAAATTTGGAGCTATTTAAAACCAAACATGACTTTATAATAAAATAATATATTTAGTTATTCCAAAGGTGCCCCTCTCCTCCCTTATAAAAGGGCACCTCCTCCCTCTCTTCCTCACACTACTTTGAGAATTCAAGCTCAGCCAACCCCTGCCACTTTCTCCTCTACACTTCCCTAGAGAAATCCTAGAGTTCCTGGTCTTTTTCAAAGACCAATTTTAGTGCCGTAAAAGAAGGTCTCAAAGAAGCACTTCAAAGAAGAGGAGGTTCGGACTCGTACAAAGCATATCAGATCTAAGGTAAGAGAAATATCAAAATCTCATTTTTATCCATGATTGTTTATACATTGGTATTTACTGGGGTGTTTTTTATCAAACACATCCATGATTCCTCAATATGTAATATTATTTCCATCCACCTACAATTGTTTAAACCCAATTTTACCATTCAGTGAGTTTTTAGTAAACGATATGAAAGAATCTTTTGGCGTTTTTCATATGAGGTACTTTTTGACTTTTCCAACAAAATTATGATAAGAATGTTTTTTTTAACTTATACGGCATGAATGGATTTTTAAAACATTATTTCCAAGATGATTCCATTACATGTTTTCAAGTTTATTTTTAATCAACTTCTTTTAGTTTAGAATTTTATGACATGTTATGAAAGGAAACGTTTTTTTGAAGTAGAAAGGATATTTTCCTCAAGAATGGAGTTCTATTGTTTTATAAAAATTATTTTCCATCTAAGATAATAAAGGGTTCTGTTTTTATCCCTAATATTTCATTTATTTGATTATTTTGTGATGGAATTATATTTTTATGAATTCCTTTATCTTATATTAATTGTTTTATGACGTCAGGATGTTTAGGATTCTCATTTTTATTACATGGGTTATGCTATGATGTATGGTTTTTTGATTTTGTGGCACACATAATAATGGTATCATTATGAGATGGGTGGGACCTATATCTCCCTCCAATGCATTGGGTAAATATTTTATATCTCATGAGATAGTCATGGATGGAATGGTAGTTTATACCAGTTCAGTGAAACAGGACTGAAACGAGGGTGAATCAGTTCAGAAATGGACTTTGTCCACTAAGATAGTATTTGCAATGTGTCTTGACTAATAAGAAATGATTCTCTTTTATTATGTGTGTATGCCACAAAGTTTCATGTTTTAAGTTATGATTATTGGGATTACATTTCACTACTATGATTTATCCCATGTTATGAAATTATGATCTCTTTTGCAGGTTAAGATTTCCAAAAGTTATGTGCTTATGTATCTGATGTGATTGACATTTCTTTTTTTTACCCTTACTGTTCATTTGAGCTCACCCTTTTATATGTTTTATTTACCCAGGTCAGGAAGAAGGTTATTAAGTAGAATATACCAAAAAGGGACTGTAGATATGATGAAATAAATGGGAGGCAAAATAGATGCTTTATGAACCAGTTGTTTATGCTTTCTAGTTTCTAAAGACACTATACCTATATGGTCCTTTCGTGGTTTTATTATATGTTGCAATAAGTCTGCTTCAATTTTGAAGTAATAACAATGTATGTAAAGTATGGGTCGTTATAGTTGGTATCAGAGGAAAGGTATAGTCAACCTTTGGAAACTAGGATGTGAAAGCCTTAGTAAGAACCCTAAGGATAAGTATAAGCATAGAACACAATCTTAGTGTTTTATAAATGACCATGAATAAACTAGTATAAGATCTTAAGTGTGAAATTTTATTCTTGATTATGTGGTTTTCCTATTATAATTAGTGTTTCTCACACAATTCTTCTTGGTTTTAGTCAATGGATGGAACCTGAAGGAACCGTGTTAATGCGGAATGCGATGGGAAATGCAATGATTGTCCCCCTTAGCAACCAAATGTTATGGGAGCTAGAATGAAAATTCTTGTAGCCATGATCACACAACATTATCAAGCTATGAATCATGCAGGACTTCCAAACGAGCAATGGAAGGAGCAACATTCTTTTTTATCCTTAATGAGATAGCATCCACCTTAATTCAGCGGGTCTACTGATCCATTAGTTTCTGAACAATGGATTAGTACTACTAAAATGATATTTTCAGTTCTTCAATGTTCTGAGCGTGATTAATTCATCTTAGCAGTGTATCATTTCGAAGGTGATGCTGATCAATGGCGGAATCTTATTAAGAATATGAGGCAAAGGGATGAAATTGAGTCCATGGAATGGGACGAGTTCAAGAACTTATTTTTCAATAAGTACTTCCCTCGTATTCTCTGAACAAAGATGGAGAAAGAGTTTCTTTAACTGATATAAAATGATGATGAATCTGTTGGTACCTATGAAGCAAATTTTATAAGACTTGCAAGGTATGCTTCTGGTATTACTATCCCACCTGAGAGTAAGATTGATTGATTCTTTAGTGTCTTAAAACCAATTCTTCGAAGAGCCTTAGCCATAAGGGACTTCAATAGCTACGAGGAAATCGTTCTATGTGCTCTAAAAGTTGAGATGTAGATTGGAGTAACCCATCAGTCATATGGGTTTGATAAGAAGAGGAAAATGGAATTCAAAGGAAAATACAAAGAGCACACTGAAAAGAAGATGAGCTTTCCCTTATGCTCAAAGCGTGGAAAGAAACATGGAGGGAGTTGTCTTAAAGGGAAAAGTAAATATTTCAAATGTGGAAAGGAAGGTCATCGGGCATTTGAATGTCATAATCATAGGAAGAACATGTCTAATGATGCAAAAAAGGAAGGGATGAACAGAATGATCCTAATACACATCAATTTTTCAAGTGCAAGGATATGGGGCATTATGCCAATCAATGCCCAAATCCAAGGGTTGATGATGATGGTCGACGTCAACAAACACTTAAGGCTAAAGACAAAGTAAAGTCACATGCAATTTCTATTAGCGATGTGGAGTATGATAAAGATGTGGTGAAAGGTACACTTACCATACACTCTAAAGTAACAAATGTTTTATTTGATTCTAGATCCACCCACTCCTTTATTTCTGAAAAATTTTCTAAGGATATCACAGTATTACCTCAATAGTAAGATGTTGAGTTAGCTGTGACAACCCCTAATGGCACAATAGTCACATCAAAAGTTTATAATTCTTCTCTGATTGATGTTTGTGGGAAAGTGCTTCCTGCAAATCTTGTGATCCTTCCTATAGTTGAATTTGATGTGATTCATGGCATGGATTGGCTTTCTCTACATGGAGCTCATATCAATTTCTAAATAAGGGAAGTCACATTTCATATTCTAGATCAATCTATGATCGTCTATTGATGTAAGGATGAACATAACCTTCCAGTGGAAATTCCTTCCATCTTATGGGTCTTGATTCCTCTAAATAAAGGTTATTTATCTCAAATGGTTGGTGAGAAACTCACAATTAAGAATATGCCCATTGTATGGGAGTTTGATGATGTCTTTCCAGATGAATTACTGGGTCTTCCACCGAATCGTGAAGTTTAGTTTTCAATAGAACTCGTACCGGTTGATTTGCCTATTTCAAAGACACCTTATAGAATGTCCCCAATTTAGTTGCAGGAATTGAAGAGGCAACTCCATGAGAATCTTGATAAGGGGTTCATACGCCCTAGTGCGTCATTTTGGGGAGAACCTATTCTATTTGTTAAGAAGAAATATGGATCAATGAGACTCTGCATTGATTATCGATAACTTAACAAGATCACTATCAAGACCAAATATCCTCTCCTATGCATTGATGACTTATTTGACCAACTACGTGGAGCTCAATATTTTTCCAGGATTGATCTTCGTTTAGGTTATCATAAATTAAGGTTCAAAATGGAGGATATACTAAAGACAGCTTTCCTTACAAGGTATGGACACTATAAATTTATAGTGATGACATTTGGTCTTACTAATGCCCCTGCTATCTTCATGGACCTGATGAATAGATTCATTAGAGACTATCTTGATCAGTTTGTGGTAGTCTTTATAGATGATATTCTTGTATATTCAAAGAGCAAGTAATAACATGAAAATCACTTGAGAATTATATTGAAGACCCTGAGAAAGGAGAAGATTTATTCAAAATTTACCAAGTGTGAATTTTGGCTTCAAAAAGTTGCATTTTTGGGTCACATAATCTCAAAAGTGGGGATATCTGTGGATCCAGCAAAAAAGAGGTTATCGAAAGATTGTCGAGACCAACAACAGTGACTGAGATCCGAAGTTTTCATGGTTTGGATGGATATTATCGACGTTTTGTGAAAGATTTTTCACGATTATCTAATCCATAACCATGTTGACTCAGAAAGGAGTTAACATTGTTTGGACGGAGGAATGTGAAGAGAATTTCAAGGAGTTGAAAAGAAGGTTATCCAGTGCACCTGTGATCACACTGCCTTGTAGTGGAGAATGGTTTGTGATCTACAGTGATGCATCCAAGAAGGTATAAGGGTGTTTTATTATGCAAAATGATATAGTGATAGCTTATGCCTCACGACAGTTGAAAATACATGATCAAAATTACCCAACTCATGATTTGGAGTTAGCTGCGGTAATCTTTGCATTAAAGATTTAGAGGCATTAAATTTATGGAGAATGGTGTGACATTTATACTGATCATTAAATTTTAAAATATATTTTCACACAAAAGGAGCCGAATATGCGCCAAATAAGATGGTTGGAGCTGATTAAGGATTACGACTTCTCAATCCATTACCACCCTTGGAAATAAAACAAGGTGGAAGATGCATTAAGTCGACAAGACCATGCCAGTTTATCCATGATGAGGATCACAAAAGATCCAATATTTATGGATTTACAAAGGATGGATCTTGGAATTATAATGGAAGGGGGAAAATCATATCTTTCTCAAATGAGTGTTCAACCATCTATACATGAGAAGATTAAAGAGGCATAGAAAGAAGATGTCGAGTTACAAAAGAAGGTGAGAAATGTTCCTGAATTCAACCTTGACTGTGATGGGATAATAAAGTTCAGGAATCGGGTTTGTGTTCCTTCCATCCCCAAATTAAAGAAGGAGCTGATGGTTGAGGCTCATAGTCCTTCATTCTCTATTCATCCTGGATGCACAAAGATGTATAGGGACCTGAAAGAATACTTCTGGTGGGATAGCATGAAAAGAGATGTTGCTGAATATGTCTCTCGATGCTTGGTTTGTCAACAAGTTAATGCTGAGAGACAGAAGTCTAAGGGGATGTTACAACCATTACCCATTCCCGAATGGAAATGGGAAAACATCACTATGGAATTTGTCACAAGACATCCTAAAACATCCCAGGGCAACAATTCTATCTGGGTCATAGTTGATCGTGTTACAAAATCTGAACACTTCATTTCTATTAGAGAGGATTTCTCTCTGGATCAGTTTTCCAGGATATATGTAAAGGAAGTGGTAAGATTTCTTGGAGTACCACTTTCTATTATATATGATCGGGATCCGAGGTTTACCTCAATGTTCTGGCGAAGTCTTCAGCATACTCTGGATACAGAGTTTTGTTTCAACACTGCTTATCATCCTCAGACAGACGGTCAGTCTGGGTGAACAATTCAAACTCTAGAAGATATGTTGAGAGATTGCTCTATGGATTTCAAAGGTGTTTGGGATCAACACCTACCATTGGTGGAATTTTCTTATAATAATATCTTTCACTCCAGTATTTAGATGACTCCTTATGAAGATCTCTATGGAAAGAAATGAAGGACTCCAACTTGCTGGGATGATATTGGGGAAAGAAAGCTATTAGGACCTGGTCTCATTGATGAAATGGCAGAAAAGGTCAGATCTATTCAACAACACATAAGAGAAGCTCAGAGTCGACAGAAAAGTTATGCCGACAACTGAAGAAAAGACCTAGAGTTTGAAGTGGGTGATAAAGTGTTCTTACGAATATCTCCCTGGAAGAGGGTCATGAGATTTGGAAAGAAGGGGATGTTGAGCTCTATATATATCGGTCCTTTCGAAATTCTGGATCGTGTTGGGAAGGTAGATTACCGATTGGCGCTTCCACCGAATCTCTCTCAAGTTCACAATGTGTTCCATGTATATCTCCTGAGAATGTACATACCTGATCCTTCACATGTACTTAGCTCAGAAGTTGTACCGCTGGAGCAAGATCTTTCTTATGAAGAACAACCGATAGAGATTCTGGATCGTAGTGAAAAAATCCTACGAAACAAGAACACTCGATTGGTGAATGTTTTATGGAGGAACCAACAATTAGAAGAATCTACATGGGAGCTTGAGGATGTGATGAGGGGGAGGTATCCTCCTCTGTTTGTTACAAAGTGACGAATTTCGAGGGTGAAATTCATTTTAAGGGGGGTAGAATGTAACACCCGAGACTTTTATGTTATATAAATCATCAAAAGAATCTTTTTCTACACACAAAACTTGATTGTCTTGATTTACACGAAATCGCGAGCTTCCTCGATATCTTGTGTCATACACAATACCGAGTTTCACTAAACAATGATATACTATCAAATTATTATTAAAACTAGCCGTTATGAATAGTAATAACCACTTTTTGAAACATTATAAATTTTATTTTCCAAAATGGATCTCATTTTTGGATTCATAATATCGAAATTATCATAGGGTGAAATTTTGGTCTTTTTCTGAAAACATTCAATTTTTTATGAATAGTGAAACCACTAAGTGGTAGTTAAAAAAACTGAATTTTTCAAAAAATGTAATTTTACCGCTTCTGTGAGTGGAATTTCGAAAATTCGAGAGACACGGTTAATATCAAGGAATAAAATGTTGTTCAATGAGATGAAAATAATTTTTGGTGAATAATAACTTTTTACTTTTTTTACCACGGTTAAAAGTAAATAGGGTAATTAAGGGTAAAAATGATATATTTATTACCCTAACACATGTCCTAATTCTATTGGACCAGTGTAATTCGACTGAAAACAAACTTAGGAATAAAATATGACCATTTAGGCCCACTTGGATTAGATTAGGACATTTATTAATAATTTATTTAAAGAAGGGTTAAAATAGTTAAAATCAAAGGTTAATAAATAAATCATTTTTAATATGGGGATATACATAAGATAATTTCAACTATAAATATTCATTAGAAATATAAAAATAGATCCTACATAATGGTATTTTATTTGTAATTTTCAGACATTGTATAATTTAATTTATTTATGACACAACGATGATGCAGTAATTATCTTATTAATGAAATATTGACATAATTGATGTTATAAATACTCAAATAAATATAATTTGAGAATTTTTATGAATTCCACTAATTTTATAGAATAATATGACATGTTAGTATTGATTTAATTATCTTTGTTCGAACTAATCATCTGTTTTGATTTTCACAAAAATTAATTACTAAATAGTGTCAAAATTGGCATAAAATAGTTTTTTAAACAAATATTATATTAGTAATTGTTAATTTATTCCTAAAAATCTATGGTTCGGCCAAATGACTTATATAAGGTTACATATATTAATAATAAACAAGTTGGGGTTCGTTTTGCTGCTTATAGTAAGTTTATTAACCTTATAGTATATGAACACAAGAAGACACTGAAAAAGTATAATTATTTAACTTAATGTTAAATCTAAATGATAAGGTTAAAATAGGAACCTAAACTTTTCTAAATTCTGTTGGATGAGAGTATTTCGACCCATCTCCACCTTAGCGTCGAAATAAATCAATTTGGAGCTATATAAAACTGAAATTCACTTTATAATAAAATAATTTTTTTAGTTATTCCAAAGGTGCCCCTCTCCTCCCTTATAAAAGGGAACCTCCTCCCTCTCTTCCTATCACCATTTTGAGCCTTCAAGCTCGGCCAACCCCAACCAATTTCTCCTCTCCACATCCCTAGAGACATCCTAGAGGTCCTGGTCTATTCCAAGACCAATTTTAGTTCCCTAAAAGAAGGTCTCAAAGAAGCACTTCAAAGAAGAGGAGGTTCGGACACGAACAAAGCATATCAGACCTAAGGTAAGGGAAATATCACAATCTCATTTTTATCCAAGATTGTTTATACTTTGGTATTTACTGGGTTTTATTTTATCATCCACATCCATGTTTCCTCAATATGTAATATTATTTCCATCCCCCTACAATTGTTTAAATCCAATTTTACCCTTCAGTGAGTTTTTAGTAAAAGATATGAAAGGAATCTTTTGTCGTTTTTCATACAAGGTACTTTTTGACTATTCCGACAAAAGTACGAGAAGATTGTTTTTTTTAAATTATATGGAATGAATGGATTTTTAAATCATTATTTCCAAGAAGCTTCCCTTATAAGTTTTCAAGTTTATTTTTAATCAACTTCTTTTAGTTTAGAATTTTATGACATGTTATGAAAGGAAAATTGTTTTTGAAGTAGAAAGGATATTTTCCTCAAGAATGGAGTTCAAGTGTTTTATCAAAATTATTTTCCATCTAAGATAATAAAGGGTTCTGTTTTTATCCCTAATATTACATTTATTTGATTATGTTGTGGTGGAATTATATTTTTATGATTTCCTTTATCTTATATGAATTGTTTTATGATGTCACGATGTTTAAGATTCCCATTTTTATTACATTGGTAATGCTATGATGTATGGTTTTCTGATTTTGTGGAAAACATAGGAATGGTATCATTATGAGATGGGTGGGAACTATATCTCCCTCCAATTCATTGGGTAAAGATTTTATATCTCATGAGATAGACATTGCTGGAACGGTAGGTTATACCGGTTCAGTGAAACAGGACTGAAACGAGGGTGACACGGTTCAGAAATGGACATTGTCCTCTAAGATAGTCCTGGCAATGAGACTTGACTAATAATAAATGATTCTCTATGATTATGTGTGTATTCACAAAGATTGATGTATTGAGATATGATTATTGGGTTTACATTTCACTACTATGATTTATCCCATGTTATGAAATTATGATCTCTTTTGCAGCTTTATATTTCCAAAAGTTATGTGCTTATGTATATGATGTGATTGATATTTATTTTGTTTACCCTTACTGAGAATTTGAGCTCACCCTTTTGTATGTTTTATTTCCCCAGGTCAGAAAGATGTTTATTAAGTAGAATATGCCCAAAAGGGACTTTAGATATGATGAAATAAATGGGAGTCAAAGTATATTCTTTATGAGCCAGTTGTTTATGCTTTCCAGTTTCTAAAGACACTATACCAATACGGTCCTTTCGTGGTTTTGTTATATGTTGTAATAAGTCTGCTTAAATTTTGAAGTAATAATGATGTATGTAAAGTATTGGTCGTTATATTTAAACTTGTCAAAAACCTATTGGATGAGTATATTTCGAACCCTTATCACTTTATCCTCGAATTATATAAGTACGGGACCATTAAAATCTGAAACTCATTAGATAATAAAGTAACATTTCATCACTTTCCAAGAGTGCCCCTCCTCTCCACTTATAGAAGGCCCCCACCACTACCACCATACTGACACATTCAAAGCCTTTTGGCTCAGCCACCCTCTGCCCAAATACTCTCCCAACTTTCCTACCTTACTCCTAGAAGCCTCACTTTGAGAATAATGCTTCCCACGGAATCCTTTGTCTCAAATCAAAAGAGTTACCTGATTTTACGGTAATGTCTTCTCTTATGTTATTTTGTTTTATTTTTCTTATCCAACCCCCTAAAATCTTTTTATTCATTTCTTTTTTAACAAAACCAGTATACTAAATATTCTAGGATGTTTTTATAAGAATTATTCGAGCTACAATTACACATACCTATATCTAATGGTTAAAGAACATACTGTTTTTGTGGATGGCGAATTTCTGCCTCACGAAACGATGATTGTTCAACACTCATATAACACCTCAAATGGTGGCCATTTTGATGAAATTATTTTCATATATGATATATATATTATTTTTATGTTTTCCTTATTCTTGTGTATTTATCATTTGTGTCATACTTTATTATTTCCATTATGGGTAAACGTGATAATTTCATTTTAGGAAGTGCAGACTACCGCCCCCCGAAAGTGTTTTAAATCGTTAATTGCATATGTGGGATGTATAAAGGATGGAGTAAATGGTACTATACATTATATTATAATGTAATTATATTATAACTTTATATAATTATAACTTCATTCCATTAAATATGAAATAGAAATGAAATTAGAGTTCATGCGTACGTACAACTTACCGTCTCCATGAAAGGTGAATTTCAGTTCTTACCACTAAACGTTATGGAATATTATAAATTCATTTATATACTGGATATATATGAGATATATGATATCAATATCATGAATATAATTCTGGATATAATGGATATATCACCACATGAACAACTTGTAATTATAAGAAGTTTATTTTTGACTCAAGTACCAAAGATCGACAAAACGACCGTTATTAACTTAAATAATTACATAATGTTAATAACATGGTAATAAGTGATATGAAAGGAATAATGAACTTGAAAAATGTTCTTATGAAGGTAGAGATTAACTATAGTTTATTATTCAGGAGATCAAAGAACGGTCGAGTGAATTCGGACACGAGGTAAGGGAACTTCTTAACCCAATTTCTATTCATTGGGTTAATCTCCTACTTTCAAATTATGTCATGATATTATTATATCCTATCTTGTATTTGTAATTTCATTATGTTGAATTATAGTGAATACACATAATATATCTATTTTATTTAAAAAAATGATCTTTGTAAGGTACTTTGTCTCAATCTCCATTCATTGAAGCATATTTTGTTTTAAACACAAATTTCTTTTATACGGTATATAAACCCCTTTGACATTTATCTTTATTCAAATGGAATATTTTTATACTAAGAGTTTTACTAAAAGACAAAAAGGAATATTTTTCTTGTCGTACATATGCGGAGAAAATGACTTCTCCGCCACCGTAACCATTATTTGAGTTTCAGCTTCCTCTACAAGACATAACTTTTTTTAAATGAAAAATATATACCAAGTTTTAATTTTGTTTTATTTTGGTATTGGAAATGGTTTTGATAAAGTTTTTATTATATCAATGTGTTGTATTGATATCTTATGATTGAAATTTGGAAATGTTATGCTTCCTTTATACATGTTTTATGTGATACGATTATGTAATGGTTTATGATATGTTTAAACCTGTTCATATTAGGAATGCATTGGACTTAATAAGTGACGGGTGGAGCCCGCTATAGCTCCTCGATGCATCGGTAGGTCTCATGAGACAAACTAGTGTCTTGGCAAGAGGCCTTGACAAAATCTTATTTTTGGTCTTGGAACGAGGCCTTGACTACGTGGTTATGATAGTCTGGCATTATGCATTCCATCATTATGAAAGTGGTTTTTGATATTAGATGAGATTATTCGACTAGTAGAATATCCATGTGAGTAAGTAAATGGAATTATTTAATTTTATTTTTTCCATATCATTCTGAAGTTCATGTTTAAAAAGGCTTTTGTTTTAGTTATACATTGCCTTAAATGTTACTGTTTTTTATGAATGATTCCGCAAAATTGTTATCCTTACTAAGCATCTGAGCTCACCCCTTTCAATGTTTTAATATTTTCCAGGATGTGAAGAAATATTTTATGAATGACCTACAATGGTAGTCAGAAGAGGATATGAGTGTCTACTATGGAGACCTTGTTATTGTAGTTTTTCACTTTAGGATGTAATGTAACATTTATGATTGTATCTAGTGTTTACAAGGCTATTAAACTAATCGGTCATTCGAGACGTGATCTTTTTTGATCATGCCAATGTTACACAATAATTCACCGACTCTGGGTAACTGGGGTCGGGGCGTTACAGTTGGTATCAGAGGCAGTTTAGTACTAACCTTGGAAGATAGATTTAGATAATGTCTGATCATATTGCATAGCCCGAAGATAGACTTTGAGTATTAGTATAGAAGAACATCCTAGAATTTTGGTATTATAGAAATTTTGTGAGTTTTCCGAGAAATACATCCCTGTCTGAAAATGAGCAGGTAGAGGTGGCTCTGTAACAGATGTACCTAGGGGTAAAACCCGAAAACACCGCTTTGAGCTAGACTCGAATGGGAATAGGTGCACGACAATGAGCCTTGCTGCACTCTTGGTTATGACACTCCTAGGGGATATGGTTAGGATAATTCTCGTTTTCTTTACAAACCAATATGAAGGGTTATGAGTATATAATTATTCAAAGAAAACGTTTTTATGATTATGAATTATATCCATAAATAGTTCAATATATGTTAAGTATTTTATAAGTATGGAATTATGTATTTTGATTCATAAACTATTCTAGTTTATTCCATTGTTTAGAAATGGCGCCTAGTGGAAGGAATGGAAACCGTATCAATGCACCCACTCCGTTTAGGGATTTCCCTCCTTCCCAAGATAATTATTATGGAGCTGGAGATACAACTGGTGTTGATCAACTTATTACCATACTGAGACAACTCACTCAGGTTATGAATAATAACCTTACTTGTATGGATCACCCTGATCTGCAACATGGAGGATCAATGTTAGACCGCTACATGAGGCAACAACCACCAACATTTAATGGGGGTACAAATCCATTAGTAGCTGAGCAATGAATAAATTCCATATAAAAAATATTCCATGCCTTGGGAAGTAGCGAAAGGGAGAAGGTTGTCATGGTAGTCTACCACCTCACTAGAGATGTCGATCAGTGGTGGTCGCTGATTCAAAACACAAAGGAAGATGATGACGTATCGACTATGGAATGGAAGGAGTTCAAAGAGATTTTTTTAGAAAAATACTTTCCTCGTGACCATCGAGCAGATATGGAAAGACAATTTCTTAGTCTGAGACAAAAGGAGGATGAGACTATCGCAAAGTATGAGGCCAACTTTACAAGGTTAGTGAGGTATGCTGCAGATTATATACGTAACCCAAGAGGTATGATTGATCGTTTATTTGATAGGTTAAATCAATTTCTCCATCGTGCTTTAGTATCACAATCTTTCTCAACGTACGAAGATATAGTCTCATGTGCTATCAAGACAGTAAAGGAATTCTCTAAATCAGATGAAAATAAAGCAATGTAAGAGAAGAAGAGAATGGTGGAATAAGAGAGAGATAAAGGGAAAAAGGAAAAGAATGATTTTCCATTATGCGATAATTGTGGGAAGAATCACCCTGGTACTTTCCTAAAATGAATGGGAGTTTGTTTTAAATGTGGAGAAAAAGGTCACCAGGCTCGTGATTGTAAGGGAAAGAAAGAGCCTATCAATGTTGAATGCTACAATTGTAGGGAAATGGGTAATTATGCAAATGAATGTCCTAAGCGTCAGGGAAACTTAACTCTGAAAAGGTCAAGGGATGATGGCCATTCTTATGCTATTACTATAGTTGAAGTGGAATAATTTATTTATTGGTGCTTTTGGACTCAAGGATTATAATTTGGTAATAAGAATAATGTGATATATATAAGGATTGTACTACAATACTTGTTGTTTCAGTAAGGTTTTAATATGATGAAGGTAATCATATTTTTCGTATGTGACAAAAAGAGAAACATTATTTTGTTTGGGGAATCTGATGTTCAAATTAATTTTGGAATTTAGAGTCCTTTTAGAGAAAGTCTGGACATAGGTATTTTGGATAACTATTAATGTTGGAATGGATTAAGTGGAACCTTGGATAGTATTTTTTAAGGTTAAAACATTTCTGAAGATTATTCTGGGAATATTATAATACTATAGTTTTAGGAAAAGGACAACCTTCAGGGTGGGTCATAACCCGTCGCGTCGGACAAAGCTGCAGGAATCGAACCCACAACCATAGTGCGACATGCCTTTATTACCTACCACTAGCCTATAGGAAGTCCCTGGTTATTAAAAAATAGTTTTACTAATCTAAATGGTATGTATTAATATTTGGAACCTTATACAATTAGGATAAATAGAATATTTTTGAGTTCTATTACCTTTTAGATTGAAATATGGGTTTGTGGTAAAAATTTATTAAAGAATGAAAGTCTACATGACAAGTATGTATATTCCCTTACGTTCTTAGTAAATCTTCTAAATAAATTCCTCAACTTTATAAAAGGTAACTTAAATAAAAAACGTTGCCGGTTAACTTTTCTAACTGGCGATTCAATGACTATTTAACGAATCACAAGTTTGTGATTTTCTTATGGTTAACTTTCTCCTAATCCAGTTTTCTACAACTCTCCATAATACCTTGATGGATTTTTTTTCTTCCATATCCATATTTTTATATAATTCTAGTATGAGTTATCTCGGGTGTCCTTTGTACTTATCTTTATATCTTTTAAAGATATATTTTTATTAACCTTATTTCCGATGTGGGTTTTCTACAAAGGTATTTTTTATTTTCAACCTTTTATTTTCAAAGAAAAATTTCAAATTGCGAGGATGCAATTTATTGAAGGAGGGGAGAATGTAACACCCCGAGCTCCAATGATACGCTTCTCATTCAATAATGCAATAGCTTCCATTGTACGCAACTTCGAGTTCTAACACACCGCAACTAATCAAAGTAGCCGTTATTAATAATAATACCCACCTTTTGAAATTATATAAATTTTATATTTCAAAATGGACTTCATTTTTGGATTCGGAATATTGAAATTATCCTATGTTGAATTTTTGGTATTTTTCTGAGAACTTCAAATTTTTTATGAATAGTGAAAAATACTTAAAATCAATTTTTTTAATCAAAATAATTTATAGTGATAAATTATACTATTTAGTGGTATTAAAGTATAATTAGAATATATTTTTACCATTTTATCTAATGGTGGTCATTATAATTAATTTCACTTTGAAATTGGACATAAACAATTGTCAATCTTTTGATATATATTGTTTATTAAAAACACGTTATTTGTTATGACAGTGGGAATTAATTATGAAATTAATTAATGCAACTTATATGTTTGGAATTTTATAAAATAGACATCATTTTTGAATTTGGAATATCAATTATAACTTAAGGTAAAATTTTGGCATTGTTCTGAAAAACTTCAATTTTTGATGAATAGTGAAGCCACTAAGTGGTAGTTAAAAAACTGATTTTTTGTTTAAATAAAACATTACCACTTATGTGATTTTATTTGCAAAAATCATACATACATGGTTTTCATTAGGAAGTAAAATGTGGTTCAATGGGATTAAAATAATTTTTTGGGGAATAGTAACTTTTAAGATTAATTAATTGTAATTAAAGGAAATTAGTGAAATTAAGGTAAAAATGATATTATAAAAATATGAAAATTCCTTTACACTTTTCCTACACCTATTGGATGTGTCCTGGCCGACCAAGACAATCCATGGGTCAACTTGGGGACCTCATGGAGCCACTTTGGTAGGAAAATGACATAAATAACTTTTATTTAAAGTTTAAATAAAAATGTTACAAACATAAGTTGTTTTACTAAAACAATTTTTAAATGGGGTTATACAAGTCATATTTTCGACTATAAATATTAATTAGAAATACAAAAAGATTTACTACATCATGATAGTTGGTTTTATAATTTTTATACATTAAATAAAATAAATTATTTATGGCACCATGACGATGCAGCGATTACCTCATTAATTAACGATTTAAATAAACTAAAAAAAATGTAAAATCCAAGGATTACACTTGTCAAAAACCTATTTGATGAGAATATTTATAACCCTTACCACCTTATCCTATAATTATATAAGTTTGGGACCTTTAAAATCCGAAACTCATTATATAATAAAGTAACATTTCATTACTTTCATAGAGTGCCCCTCCTCTCCACTTAAAAAAGGCTCCATCCAATACCACCTTACTCACTCTTTAAAAGTCTTTTGGCTCGGCCAAACTCTGCCCAAATACTCTCCCAAATTCCCTCCCTTCTCCTAGAAGGCTCACTTTGAGCATAATTCTTCCCAAGTAAGCCTTTGGATCAAATCAAAAGAGTTACCCGATTTTAAGGTAATGTCTTCTCTTATGTTATTTTGATTCATTTTGCTTATCCAACCACCTAAAATATTTTTATTCATTTCTTTTGTAACAACACCACTATACTAAATATACTAGGATGTTGTTATAATAATTATTCGAGCTACACTTACACACACCTACATCTAATGGTTAAAAAACATACTGTTTCTATGGATGGTGAATTTCTGCCTCACGAAACGATTATTGTTCAACACTCATATAACACCTCTAATGGTGGCCATTTTGATGACACTATTTTCATTTATGAAATATATATTATGTTTATGTTTTACTTATGCTTCTGTATTTCTCATTTTTGTCAAACATTATGATTTCCATTATGGGTAAACGCGATAATTTCATTTTAGGAAGTGCGGACTACCACCCCCTCACAGTGATTTGAATCGTCAATGCCATATGTGGGACGTATAAAGGATGGAGTAAATGGTATTATACATTATATTATACTGGAATTATATTATAAATTTATATATTTATAACATAATTCCATTAAATATGAAATATAAATGAAAGTAGCATTCATGCGTACGCACGGCTTACCGTCTCCACGAATGGTGCATTTCATTTCTTACCTCTAAACGTTATGGAATATTATAAATGCATGTATATAATTTATATATATGAGATATATTATATCAATGTCATGAATATAATTCTGGATATAATGGATATATCATAGCATGAACAACTTGTAATTATAAGATGTTTATTTTTGACTCAAGTACCAAAGATCGACAAAATGACCGTTATTAACTTAAATAATTACATAATGTTCATAACATGGTAATAAGTGATATAAAAGGAATAATGAACTAGAAAAGGTTCTTAAGAAGTTAGAGATTAACTCTATTTTATTATTCAGAAGATCAAAGAACGGTCGAGTGAATTCAGACACGAGGTAAGGGAACTTTATAACCCAATTTCTATTATTTGGGTTAATCTCATACTTTCAAATTATGTCATGATATTATTATATCCTATCTGGTATTTGTAATTTCATTATGTTTACTTATAGTGAATACACATAATATATCTATTTTATTTAAAAAAATGATCTTTGTAAGGTACTTTGTCTCAATCTCAATTCATTGAGGCATATTTTGTTTTATACACAAATTTCTTTTATACAGTGTAAAAACACCTTTGACATTTATGTTTATTCAAAAGGAATATTTTTATACGAAGAGTTTTACTAAACGAAATAAATTAATGTTTTTCTTGCCGTACGTATGCGGTGACAACGTCTTCTCCGCCGCCATAACCATTATTTGAGTTTCGGCTTCCTCTACAAGCTATAACTTTTTTTTAATGAAAAATAAATACCATGTTTTAATTTTCTTTTATTTTGGTATTGAAAATGGTTTTGATAATGTTTTTATTATATCAATGTATTGTATTGATATCTTATGATTTAAAATTGGAAATGTTATGTTCCTTTCTGCACGTTTTATGTGATACGATTATGTTATGGTTTATGATATGTTTAAACCTATTCATATGAGGAATGAATTGGACATAATAAGTGACAGGTGGAGCCCGCTTTAGCTTCTCGGTGCATCAGTAGGTCTCATGAGACAAACTAGTGTCTTGGCATGAGGCCTTGACAGAATCTTATTTGTGGTCTTGGCACGAGGCCTTTAATACGTGGTTATGATAGTCTGGCATTATGAATTCCATCATTATGAAAGTGGTTATTGATATTTCATGGGATTATTCATCTAGTAGAATATCCATGTGAGTATGTAAATGGAATTATTTAATTTTATTTTTCCCATATCATTCTGATGTTCAAGTTTAAAAAGGGTTTGGTTTTAGTTATACATTTCCTTAAATGTTAATGTCTTTTTATGAAAGTTTCAGCAATATTGTTATCCTTACTGAGCATCTGAGCTCACCCCTTTCAATGTTTTAATATTTTCCAGGATGTGAAGAAGTATTTTATGAATGAACTGTAGGGATAGTCAGAAGAGGATATGAGTGTGGACTATGGTGACTTTTTTATTGCAGTTTTTCACTTTGTGATGTAATGTAACATTTATGAATGTATCTAGTGTTTCCAAGGCTACTAAACTAATCGGTGTTTCGAGACTTGATCTTTTGTGATCATTCCAATGTTAGACAATAATTCACTGACTCTGGGTAACTAGGGTCGGGGCGTTACACTATTCCTATTGAATTTTTCGATTTCAAATTTTCCCACGATTTGGGCTTGTTGTGAGTCCAGAATACCCTCTATTTCACAATGGTGTATTTAACAATCTTAATACATTTTTTCATATGTCAATGATCAAAAGAGACTCAATCAAATAAAATAAATAATATTATGGTAATTATTAATACAAAACAAATATTGAACAACACTTTTCCTGAACCTCGCTATGATACCACTAGTTTTGAACGAAATTGATTAGATCCTTAGTGAAATGATAATTGTGGGATAAAATGATGTGAAAAATTCAGAAATAAATAATATGAGATGTAATAAGGAAAAAAGCACAAAAATGAAAGAGTTAAAACTATAGGAAAATAAAAGGTTCACTATAGGTAAAATTGTGTAGACACCCCCCCAATAATTCAAGGAGAAACACTTCGTAAATATCTCTCTTAAAAATGTATGGGGAATCTGCATCATAAAATACAAAATACTAATATAATGAACAATTTGTGATTAGATTTTCAACAGATCTGATGACAAAAACTCTTATAGAGAGACCCATTTATAGGTTACATCTCTCCCTCCTTCCCCTCCTCTTTTACTGTTTTAGTGGAGTTTGACCCCTCACAAAAAAATACTAATAATGATTTCCTGAACCCACCCTATTTCAAAAATAGGATGGTGACACCGATCATGGATAAAAAACATCTGAACCATATTAGAAGGGCATTATAGCACTAGAAACTCAAACTAGATACCAGGTTAGGGAGGTAGGTCAGCATCATATAGTTTATTCTACACCCTGAGGTGGTGAGGATGGACCATTGACTATTCAAAATATGATTCTTGTATATTCCATGATTTATAGTGATTTATTTGATTCATGGGTATCACATTCATTTATATCATCTTGGTTTATTAATTTTTTGGGTCTAGAATTGGAATATAAGTTTGTGTTTATATTAATTGAAACAAAATTAAGAGTACATGAAGAAAGAATCCCACAGTGTAAGGAGTTTTCCCTCTATATTAGTTGGTACCATCTTCTTTTGGACATGTATTCCCTTGAGATGTTAGGTTTTGACCTGATACTAGGTATGTACTATTTGGATACATTCCAATGTTATATTGATTATTAATATGAGACAACGTGCTTCGTATCTCTTTAACGTTATACATATATCAATTGTAGGGAATGAAATATTTTAGTATTACATACATGGTAAGTTCATTTGAAAGGGGGTGAGCTCAAAACATATGTTGTGAGTCCTTTGATAGATAATGAGGGAGTTGAGAATAATTTATTTCCTCCTAATGTGGATCTGGTTCATGATTTGTTTCTAGATGACATTAAGGGATTCCACATAAGAGAGATATTTAGTTCATGATTGATCATATTCCTTGAGATCGACCATTTTCTATTCTGTATATAGAATGGCACAAAAATATCTTCTTGAGAATAAAAATTATTCGAATAAAATATAGAATAAAAGTTTCATTTTTCCATGTTTGTCACCATGGGGATCTACAATTGTTTTTTCTAAGAAGGTCGATCACATATTATGACTGTGTGTAGATTATTGAATGTTGAATCAGATGAATTTTATGAATCAGTATTCTCTCTCATAATTTGATAAAATTTCGGTGGCTAAATGATGCCTATGTGTTTTCCAATATTGAACTTAGGTAATGGAATCACCATTAGAGGGTGATAACTTATGATATATATATAATTGCTTTTATGAGTTCATTATAATTCCATTTGGGAAGAAAAATGATACTATAATGTTTATGGCATTGATGGAAAAAATATTTTACCCACACGTAGACCATTTTTTTTGTTTTTGTAGATGGAATATTGGTGTGCTCTCTTGCTCATGATGATCATTCCACACATCATGACATCATATTGAGTACACTAAGAGAGAACCTGCAATAATATAACCAATATAAGTGTCATATTGAATTGTAAAAGTACATTTATTAGATCACGTCATCTCAGAGGAAGTTGTATCAATTGATGCATAAGAGGTTCATGAAGTTTTATCTTGTATTAGCCTAATAATGTTATTGATATCATATGTTTTTTAGTTTTTGTGGGTTATGATAGAAGTCCCATCAAAATCATCTCTCAGATAATGGAGCCTCCTTTGGGATTGACCAATAATGGTACAAGTTTTGGGTGGTATTAACCAAGTGAGAATGATTTTCAAGATCTTATGAAATGCCTGACCACTACAACAATTTTCATATTACCCAATCTAGGGGAGTGTTATACTTGGTTTTTTGATTCACTTGAGATTTGACATGGGGTAGTTTTGTTGTAGTGAGATCATGTCATGGTGTATGAACCACAGTAGTTGAGTCCACATAAACATAACAATCATATGAATGATATTGAATTGTACATAGTGGTATATTCCATGAAATATTGGAAGAATTTTTATTTAAGTGAAAAGTTTTTTATTTATACCACACATACAATCCATAAGTACTTCATTTAAATGTAGATTTTGAACCATTAGAAATGATGATGGGTTTAGTATATGTTTTCTTTTGAGTTTTAATAAGACAATATTTCACGGAAATTAAATTGTGTCACAAATAACATAATATAAAATGCACAAAATAAAGTTGTTTGAGAGTCATGTTCCATGTGGAGGATGATGTCCATGTTTTCTGAATTGCATTTTGGTGTTCCGGAGGAGCATGAGCTGATGATACTCATGAACGTATCTTTTGGGGAATTTATTTTGAACCATGTTAAGAGGAGGCAATATAAGGATTTATAATGGAAACTTTTGCGATGAATTTTTGAAGGTGATGAGACACCTTCTGATCTAACAGCTGATGAGGACGAGATTATTCAAGTTCGTGGTTGTATTTTTGTGCCTATATGTTTGTGGGATGAGATTATGTGTGGTTTTTTTCTTCTAATGGGGAAGTGCACCCTAGGTTGGACAAAATGTACCATGATATTCATAGATTGTATCGGTATAAACGAACAAAAAAATGATATTACAGGTTTGTAATACAATGCTACACCTGTTAGCATGTTAAGGACGAGAATCAACAATATGGGGATTTGTTACAAACATTTACTATCACAAAATGGAAGTGGGGTGATGTTACCATTGATTTTAAGGTAGGTATCTCGAGGAAGTCTTAGAATAACAACAAAATATTGGTGATTGTGGACCAGTTGACTAATGTAGAGTATTTATTGCTCATTCAAGGTATTTTAATTTTGAAAAAACTAGGTGACTTATTTTTATGGGATGCAGTATGTTTTTATTGGGTACCATAGATTATAGTTTCATATCATGATCCTCATTCTACTTCATGGTTATGGCATGGTTTGTAGAGGGTGCTGGGTACTAATGTATTTATGATTATGGATATTCACTCCCAAATTGACGGACAATGATAACATAATATTAATATTCTAGAGGACATTTTAAGGCCATATTTTCAAGACTTCGATAGATCATTGTAGAAACACATATAGCTCAATAGGTTTGTAACACCCTGATATTTTGTGAATTTTTTTTCCAAATATATTTAATCTTGTAGATATTGTGAATTACATGAGACATTGAGTTAGTTCACATCACACATAAAACATACTCTACTTTTTATTACAAGAAACTGTTATTTTAGCATGTGTTACACACAAAATTGGTTCTATATTATGTTACATGTAACAATGAGTTTAAATAAAGTGTGGCTTATTATTAAAATATTATAATTTTATATGATATATATCACGTATCCATTGTAATGAGGGGTATATATAGAAATAACAAAATTATGAAAATATGGTTTAAAATTGATATATAATGAATTATTTTATGTGAAATTAATTGGAATTGAAATAAAAACCTTTTAAAAATATGAGGAAAACATTTTCCGAAGAACTATTTTATGAGCATAATTTTTCTTAAATAAATAAATTTAGAAAACTGTTTCAGTGAATTATATTAATGGAATATATATATTATATATTCAACATAATTTTTAAAAATCACCTAATGTGATTTCTAGGATATAGAAAAGAATATATACAGAAATTAAATGTAAAATATATTTTTCTATAAAAATCTAAAAAAGCGTATGAAGAGGTAGAAACCCATACCATTTATTAGAATAAAAAAAATGATCAAGATACAAACATCGCACACCCAACACAACCATTACATATCCTCAAAGTCACATCGATCACCACCTCTATGATAAAAGGAATCTTTTGAAATCACTGATTCCCACTCCGAACATTCATAATGCTTGAGAACATTAGCATACTTCCCTATCATATTCAACCACTATAGTGATAGAAACTCAGTAGAAGATTTCATATTCATGACAGTAGATCTAGTAGACATTGGATTTGGAAAATGGGAATAGTCCTTCCTCATCTTTCCACGTAGAGAAGCAATCATATTTTCCAGGGCCACCGGTAGCATCTTGTTCCACCTTTTACAAATATCACTGTATGATGGCATGACCATGTCGCCATTGTAATCTTTATCACTGGCAGAAGGAACCCCCCATTTTCCATTGATCTGCATCACTTGATACTTCACTAACCTGTCTCTTTGAAACTGACTATTCATATCAATCATAGACAAAATGTGGGGGTGCTCCACCACTTCCTAATAAACATTTATCTCATATTTACGTGCTGCATCATCCTCCATTGACTTATTCTTCACATTTCCACTTCCATTTAATGGAGTCATCTCATCTGTAGCAACATTTTCTAACCGTTAAAATTGATTCCCCATGGGTATTGTAATCACCACCCCACTATCATCATTTCCGTAACCACTACATATTCCAGCAAAATCCCATAGAACTCCAAAAATTCTATTATAATTACATCCAACAGAAACCAGAACCTCCAATATAGGATACCACATGTGGCCCAACCCCTACCTTCATTTACTCATAACACCACTTTTTCTCCCCTTCCTTTGAGTAACCACACCATCATCAGTCCGACTGATGCCAACAGAAGTGAGCTCCTGCATGGCAGAGGCCCTTGTCTCCTGCTGAAGCTCTGCAATCATAAATTCATCTAAAGTATTTTCCACACCACCACAATCAACGCCCTTGGGATCAATTTCATTCGGATTACTCCTCTAATTCATATCCTGACTGAGCTGATTAAACACAGCAGACACCAATGTATTTGGAGGAACTCCTGCAGATTTGTCACTAGTCATTGTATCCCGATGTTCCAAATTATTTGTCATGCCAGTATCAACCATAGCGGGCCGCCTATTCTATGTCCTCATGCATGGACCTGATGGCCTTCTTCTGTTGATTCCAGTATGACATCTCAAACATGAGTTCCCCAATATCTTGAAGTTTGAGTAGTAATCAAACTAGGATTCATAAGCAACAACTTTATTATATTTGAATTCCTCTCCTACTGAGATCCAAACCCATTCCATTGGAGGTATAGAAATTTCCACCTCAACAGAGCATTGGGAATTGATCGGGTGGCTCAATGTATAAGTATGCACATCGGAGAATAAGAAACTACCTACCATGTTCTCAATCATACGTAAAATTGCTGGATTTTGAAAGGGTAAGGGAAGATGGTGGAAACCTACCCAAATCGGAATGGAAGTGGGATCTCAGTTCATACCGAAGTCAGTCGTCCATCAAAAGAGAAAAAATTTTCAACTGTTGCATCCTCGGGGAGTGATGGACCATGCATGAACATGATCTTCATCGAAAGAAAATAGAATCATGAAATGGCGATTATCAAGAAGACCAACAACTGGGAAATATTGCAAGTCCCATTTACCAAAGGCAAACCAGTCAAAAACATCAACTGACGGCCTTCAGGTGTTGAAATGATCCATGAGGGTCATATCAAGGTTCCCCGTCGCTTTAGGGAACTCTGACACTAAGATCGAAAGATGAGTATTTCCAAGATGAAGATTAGGCACCTTTAGATTTAATGCAATCATCAGAAACTTCGGACGATAATTAGTGTTAGTATAAGGCACAAAGGGAGTCTGGAACATCGGAGGTTGTAAAACCAAATCATCCCCCTCCCACTTCATGTAATGGTGAGAAAATCATCTTTCACCATGAGCTAGGGTTCCACCATCACAAGCTCTAAGCTGAGAGACCATCATGCTATTTTTCTATAAAATAGTATTGTCACAATAGGTACAATTATTTGAAAATTAATTTTTACATGTTTTTTAAATTATTTTGATAACATATATATTATATTTCTAATTATCATGTCAAAATTATATTTGGGAAAATTTTGGAATTTTTCTAAAAATTTTAATTTTTTATGAATAGTGAAAAATGCCAAATTTGAATTGAAGACGTCCTTTTAGTTTAAATTTCATATGAAGTTCAAATATATTTTAAATGAGTTTTAATTTAAAATCATTTTAATTATACATATATTAATAAAATATAGACCATTTTAATCAATTTCATATTGAAATTGGATATAAAAACTGTGTAAACATTTGATCATTTCATCTTTGAAAACCCTATTTCTCATTGCGTTGGTGATATTAATTTTTAATCAAATTTTTCACTTCTATAATATAAATTTGGAGAAATGGATTCCATATTTGGAATATAAATAATTTATATTATCAAATAGGGTAAAATTAATTTTTGACCAAAATGAATAGTAAAAATACCAAAAATAGTAAATATTATTTACTATGGTAAAGGTAAAATGGGTTTACTAGGTGTTAAACTAAAATAACTAAAGGTTAAAAATAACATAAAAAATTTCCAAAATCCATTTTCTTGAAATATTTAGACCCTATATCTTTTATATTTGATAACTACTTAATTTTTATCCATGTGGAATGAGAAAAATTAGGGAATTCCTTTTTCTTTACAAAACATTACAGGTGTACCACCCCATATATTCTCTTATTAACACATGTAAACCCTGTTTTTTCGTCCAATAATTTCGTCAATAATTTCATTATTTAAATCATCTCATCATAGAATCATTATTTTGGATAGAAACCAATACTTTTAAGGGGTTTGGTGTAAACTTAAAGGGGGTACATGAAGAAGAGATGGTGTTCATCAATGATAATTTTTACTTTATTATTCCTTCACATACCTAAATTATTAATATAAAATGATGATATTTTAACCATAGTATCAGTCATATATGAAAATATTGTAATGAAAATTTCATGACCAACAACCATTTCAAATTCCATCAAATGAGTTATGTAATCACCATTCATGTGTACGGTGGACTACAACCAAATAAATCGATGTCATTCATTTATCCACAACCATGAAAAAAGGATATAAATAATCATGTATTTATTGTTAATATATGATATTTAATGTATTATTATGCTTATAGAATTATGATATTACAAGTTACTTATTTTAATTTCCATTTTTTGGAATATGATAATGTCGTTTCTGTGTACAATAGGCTACAACTTCGTGAAGCGATGTGATTCGTTCACGAATTACATAGATGGTAATATAGATGAGTTTATTGAAAATATGTGATATATTAGACACTATATTTATTAACTTTCTATTTTTTAATCCACCAGAAAAATGGAAACAATGTTTATGATACATACGAATGACTGTCTCCGTGAACAAGGTATTCCATATTCTATCTATAACTTTTCTGAAATACTATAAATACATATATAATGAATATATAAGATATTTTTGTCTTGGAAAATAATATTTATATTATTTAACCAGGATCCATGTAATATGACTAAAAAAATTTCAAAACATATACAATAATCAAAGAGGTCATTACCTGAAATTCGACATTAACATGAAATTATTTATAAACAGGTAATAAAATGGAATAAGAAAATCATATATGGTATGATATATATAACTATTTTATTGTAGTATATTTATAATAAACTAATATTAATTATACATGAAATTCTAATAAGTATGAAGGATGTTGAGACGTAAAGAATGGGATTTTCATCTCACTGTTTACTATTTTGAGACAAGTCCCATAATCCTCATATATTTATTTTATGTAGAGTATATACTAAAAATTAATATAAATTATCATTTATAACCTTAAAATTATGTGTATTTGTATATCCATTTTATAATATCTCTTTCACGGGGTTTACGGTTCAAATGTTACTAAAGTGGTAAGGGATATTTGTCTTCATTTTCCTTCATTGAGACATATTTTTATGTTATACTCCTATCTTATTTTAAAATGTGTATATACATAACCATTGAAATTTATTATCATAAATTTATTTATCCTCAGGATATATTAATTTTATTTTAATGACTTTCCTTCATGGGTATTACATTACAAATTTTCTAAGTGGTAAATATTTTATGTTACCATCTCCTTATTTATCAGGATTGTTTTTGATTTTTTTTCGATGATCAATATTATGATCCATTTCTCAAGAAACAAATGAATTTTAAAATACTCTAGTTTTATAAGAAAAATAAATGTATTCAATTAATTTTATCTCTTTATGTACTCAATAGTTCAAAAAGATTGTTTTTGTTAAATATCATCTTTCCTATGAAAAATATTTTTTTTCTTCAAAAACCATTTACTCTAAATATGTTATAAAAAATGTTTTAAATTTTTTTATAATGGTTAATTTCAAAATATATTACCCATATATTACTTTTTACAAAAAAAATTTGAATTAACCTTCATGGTGTTTTATAAAAAATTATTTGGATTTTTCAAAAAATGTGAAAGGAATCATTATTTTAGCTTGTACAACAGGATCTATATTTCCCACCATCATGACCATATTTTATTTCATTTTTAATTTATATGTAATAATGTTTATATTTATTTACTATTATAAATCAAGCCTATAGACACATATTTATATACATATTTTATAAAAACTATAGGTATATCCAAACTAAATCCACAGACCAAAGGATGCCAATGGAAGAACCATCATCCCCTTGTTCTTAGTGACGTTCCCGAAAGGTGTCATTAATCCCTCTAACTATGAGTCAAATTATAAATGTAAAATTTATCGAACCATACTAGCTACAAAGGTGTGTTAGAGTACAAGTGCGAGCTCGTACCCAAAGATATCGGGGAACACATCGATGAAAACTCTTAACTAATGGTAAGGTTGGTCCAATTTTAGTTTGATTTTATTAAACTAATTGATAAATTAAAATAAATAAATTTCAATATGGTAATATAAGAGATGGGTATTTGTTTCTAGTGGTGGTTTTTCTAAATAAATTAATTCTACATTACTCACAAAATATTTTTATAAAATAGTCGTGCAACCAAACAAGGTTATCGATAGAAGAAATGTTCATTCCATATCAAACAACCCTAGAATGTCAATTCATCATGGTAAAATGAACTAGAATAGCTAAAGAGAATTTATTTTAGATTTCTATATGAAAAAGATTAATTTAATTATTTTTTGATGATTAAATCATATTAATCATGATGGGGATTGTTCATTATTGAAAAAAAATGTCCAATGATTCAATGAAGAATAATGTATATGTGCAGTGACAACATGATACTATCAAATGCAATCATCGTTACAAGAAAAGGTAAATAATCCAATGATGGTATGCCCCCCTTTAATTTATCCTGATCTCCCCTATAGGGATTATCTCATCATCATTGGGTGGTAACCGATGATGAATGAATCAATAACCATAGTGGAAAGATTAAAAAATAGTGAAGGAGAAGAAGATTTAATGAAGAGTGAAATTGGAATTAAAATGGAATTCATTTCTTCTATTAAAATAATGAATAGAATGAAAAAAATACAAAATAAAAACATATATATGGAAGGGTGGAGTCCTACGAAAACCTCTCTGTGGTCACTCTTACTACCTCGAGTCAAGAGTATTTCAGAATTCCTTTGAAGAGTGGCCGAGGGTTCATTTTATAGGCTTTTATACCGAAACCCGAATACTACATCACATTTAATTTTCATGAAATAACTTTCATCACAATGTGTACCTTGAATACACCTTGTGTACTTCGGATATGAGTTTTCCTCCACTACATTGAATTCATTGAATCATTGTACATTTGGGTTGACTCTGGTCACATCGTGTACTGAAGTTACATGACATGTACGTGCAACTCATAGTGTGTTCTGTCATCACAACTTTTTTACACGGTCTTCAACATGACACAAAAAACACATCATGTACACTCAGTACACAACATGTATTAGTTCTAGTCGAGAAGTTCTATCTTCCTTCTCTCTCAAATATCTAGTGTCTCATTGTGAGCTTCACTCAGGGCGCAATGTATTCTTTTGTTCCTCTTTATATAAATATTCCTTATTTTACTACACAACTAAATCCTTCATAAGAACTTCTATAAAATTAATATGTGGCACATAATTTATATCACATCAATTAATATGCAGTGATTTCATATGTAATAACCTATAACAATATGTATACAAAATAGAGTTATCACCTAGTCCTCCCCATTTCTTCCTCATCCCTCACGACTCCTCATCCTCCCTCTATCATGATTACTCCTCCTCCCCCTCCCCCTCCTCCCCTAACAAGGAACCCCAACCACCTTCCCACTAACATGGATTTTATGCGACCTCTCCACATCCTTGGTAATAAAGCCTCCCCACCTCCCTGCCTAGGTGTCTCCTTTACAGAAATCCCACAATCCCACCTACATGACCTCCCACATCCTTATCAACATGGATCTAATTCCCTCCCACCTCACACTGAATCACATCCTTTGACATGGAATTTCATTGCTTAGTATGAATCTTATATGGACACAACACCTTCAATTCTCATCATCCGACGTGGACCCCCCACCTCCCTGTATCATTTGCCTATAATGTGGCCACCCAAACACCCTCTAATTTCTATAATGGAGTAATATTTATTTTATTTCATATCCTTATCCTCTCTAATTTTAATTGGGTATGAATTAGTTTTTTAAATTTATTTTCTGCCTAATTATTATATTTATCCATGATATGGTATATTTATTTTAACTTATTTCATAGGGAATGATTATTTTGATTTTTTTAATTAGGTGTATTTTTACATATTTGTTTTGGTTTCAAATGTCAAGAAAAGTTGTTTTACTAGTTTTGATTTCAAGACACATGTAATTAGGTTAAGATAAAGTTCTACACCCCTCCCTCAATCTTCTCATATGATTTTAACTCATTTGGTGTCAATTTTTTCTTTACTATATGTTATTTTATACTGTTTCTAAGATATCATAGGTTTGTACTTCTTATGACAAGTACATCATCTATTCTCACTTTATAATATGTTTTTATTTTTTACCCTATATGTTCAAAAAATGAATTAATTAATTATCCTATAGAGTGGTACCTTATTCTATGAATTTTTTACGAAACTATATTTATAGAAATTAAATAGTTATATGCATTTTTTCATCCAATTTGAATAATAATTAGTTTACCTAGAATAGTTACCTAATGGGGAATAACACAAAGGCATGACTAAGGGTTCCATTGACTTGAGAATTTAAAATATCAGTTATTTACCTCTTTTTTCATAATAAATTCATTAATACAATCTCTTTTTACTAATTGGTTTTATATGAAGAAATTTTCATACACCTATACATCACACATAATCCTTAATTATGAAAATAATGGATTTTCCTAGATTTCATGACATATTGAATTTTAGTTTTTTTATAATTATCCAATTCATGTACTAACATATTGTAAGAGTTTTAAATTAGGTTGGGACTTTTCAGGATTTAATCATAGAAGCTATAATAAAATGATATTTTTAATTAACACAATATTTTTTATGATTCATTTCCTAATATTAATGGAATTTTCAATTAAAATTATTTCCTCAAACAAGAGTAATTTTACAGAGGTATGTTTGATTGTGTAGCTAATGAAATAACATTGACACACTAAAACACATGAATTATATGGAATATATATTTTTGTCCAATTAACATGACAACCGACGTTGAATTATATTTCAATAAAAATTCATACACAATAGTGTCTTATCTGACTCGGAATTTCATTAGATGGGGTAAAATTTTCTTTTAACAATTCATTTCCCATAGTTTGAAATCAATTGATTGAACAGTTTTGAAATTGTGATTATTTATACAATTTTTTAAAAATAATGCGTCATAAGTATTCAAATTGTAAGGAAAATAGGTGTACTATGAAAATTTGATACTCATAACTTTGAATGAGTTGTTCCTTTGTTGAATTATTTTATGTTAATCTGTAATTTCTCCCATACATTCGTGTGGAGCTATATTCACATCAATAAGATATTTGTTCCTTATGTCTTAATCATGTTGATGATGTTTCATGTTGATTCATCTATTATGATAAACTATTCTATTACTAACTTTCTCAGTAATCATGTTCCTTATACTTAATTTTTTGGGTTCAATTAATGATGATTCATCAGATCATTGGAAATTTGTTTATGTTACACCACCCTTATTAATCCTTCTTGTAGTGTGGTCACATTATCAATATTTCATGTTTAGATAGTGGGTTTTTGAGAAGATATAGTTAAGATGAATCAAACATCATTTTTTGGTGAGAAAAAAGGATATTTTCCTAAGATTTTTTATGGTTAATGGTTTTAAAATTTTCTTTAACATTGAATTTGTATTTTCTATGGATTGTCACTCTTGTTTGGTTTCATAACAGATATTAAATATTAATTATATATGTTTTTTTATTTCTATTTAAGATCACGTGTTCACAAGATTTGATTTTTACCTATATTTCTATGTCCTCCATGGAAAATTAAACCACCCATTACTTTTTAATTGAGTTTTTTCTTTGTCAGTATCACTTCTGGTTAGTCATTTTTCATCCATTTGGTGTTTAGTATGGTTCTTAATATAAATTAAATTGAGTTATAATTGAAAGTTATCAATAAAATAATGATGAATGGATTTTATACAACATTATGTGATTTTACATTAAATTAATCTTTATTTTATAACTTTTTAAGGATTCCTTTGATGATGAAATAAAGAATTCTTAATATTATTTTATTGATCAAATATAGAATATTTTATATTTCAGTTTCCATTTTTATTTGAAATGTCTCACTAATAATTATTTCAATTATATTTGATATAAAATATATTTTTCCCACTTCCATAGTTTAATTTTATAGTATTATTTTATATGTATCATTTATTAAGAACATCGTTTCAAATAAAACTGTTTAAATTTCATCAAAAATACAACAACACATTTCATAATATTTCATGTGGACTTGTATATTTTGAATTATAATTGATAATATATATAGATTATCCACTAACAATTTAAATATATCAGTATTGTTTTACCAATATTATTTTCTCTTCAATGAAATGACATATTTTTCCCCTCAGTTTCATTTACATAGTAGTTTATTCAGTACCATTATGGACTAATTTGATATTTAAAACTCAAAATTTGTGTACTAACAACATTGTTATATCTTTCACTTTCCCCATATATCTGTGTGAAATTATGATAATTAATGGTGGTGGTACCCTTTATATACAATTATGAAACAAAATATATGAACTACTTCTACATTTTTATTCATTTTGTGTCATTTAAATAGTTTTGTAATGTTATGTTTATAGATTAATTTATTAATATGTATGATAGATTCCAATTTATTTATAATTTTGGCTTCAAAATATTCAATATATGATAAAATAACTTGAAATAATATTTAATATAACATGTATTTGATGTAAAATACATTTAAATTATTATAATTTTTACTTTTGTATAATGAACTATAGTATACCGATAATTATATCAAGAAATTTTAATTGAATTCTTTTAATTTTTATTCCATATGAATGTTATTCAACATAAGCATCATAAAAATTATCTACATTTCAAATACATTAATATCATTCCATGTCAGCACATATTTAAATCCAATATTTCATTTTTATATATATTTCATTATCTTTATCCTTGTCTTATATTACCTTACTCTAATTTTTATTGAAAACTGAATGGATTAATTATTTAATGTTGATAAATTTTCTCCATGATTTTGAAGAATAAATATTTCCACACATTGATAAAGTTGTAATATATTTCACTATTGTAAGATTAAGATATAAAGATAATAAAAATCATTATAGTAGATATTTAAATATGAAAAAAATAAAGACTCAACTAACTAACTAAAATAAAATTTATACATTCATTTTCAATCGTAGAATATGTTTTTAGTTATTTTTGAAACACTTAACATGGATGAAAAAGAATATATATACAAATAAATTCATATAAAACTATTCTATTTAATTGATAAGACTGCATAACTCGGATATCAAAACTCTTGTTATATATGATTATTTTTTATATAAGATTTTTCATTTTCACCACTGTCTTGAGAATATTTTTTATTATATGCCTCTTATTATTATATATTGTTTCTATAAAATTTGTGTATATATAGTAGGCATATTCTATATAATCTTATTATAAATCCAATTTTCAATATATTAATTATATATATATGAATACTGTATATTCTGTTACATGATACAGTATTTTCATATTATAGTTTGTCTATTGTTTTTTTCTATACCTTATTCATTATATCAAAACAATTTATTTCATATAGTACTATACTCATATCATAATTTGAGAAAAAATTAAATTTTAAATTTTGATTTTAGTATTTAATGTCTTATTTAAAAATTATTTTCAGTTTCATTATTTCATAATATGTTATATATTTACATTTTTGAATATTATAATTTAATTGTAATCCTTATCAAATAATTAAAAATATTTCATATATGAATTTTACTTCCAACACTACTTCAATAGAATAGATATGTCATAGATGATTAACAAGGTTGAAAAATAAGGTTGCTACACATGAATGATTTTTTAACTATTGTTCAATGATATGTTTTAAATATATATGCTTGGATATGTAATAACAAAAATTAATATTATTTCATGTATATATTTTACATTAAATTATATGAGGTACATGCTACACCACTAGATTCTCCCAACAAGATATATTTCAAAATTATCCATTTCATAAGGTATCTCATCCTCTTTGTATTACCAATTGAATTCTTATTATTTGTATATTATTATATTGAAATTTCATTTATTATCTACAAATGAAGACTCTTTATCTAATTTTCATCAGTCCATATGTATCATTTAGATATATAAGCCATTGTTAAGTACTTTAGTCAAAATTTTACACTATATTATTCTTTTTATTACTTATCAAGAAGATTGAATTTATATATTATATTTTGGGCTACTAAATGTATTTTTATAATAGTGAATTAAAAACTTTTATTACACTTACATTATATCTTATATTGTTTTATTCATTATAACGAAAATAAACATCCAAATAATGTTACAAATCTAGGATTTTTCATGTATTTCTTTAATATTTCACGCACTATTTTTTAACCTCAATCATTCAGTTCAACTTATGAATCATCCTATTGAAAAACCACTGCAAAAAATGTATTCATACCAAAATACAGACACTATGTTTTTTGTATTATTATATTTTTTCCCATTAAATATTATCAATACATATTAGGTTTTAACTATATTTCTTATTCCTTTCATAATAAATAATACAAAATCAATACCATTTACATTAATTATAGATGTGTTTACATTCAATATCTTATAAAAAATTCTTATTAATAATTATCTGATACTGCTTCCTGTAAAAATATATGGTTTAATAATATTGTTGATCAGAGACAAATATCAAGAAAGGGGTGAATTGAGTTCCTGATTAAAGGTCTGTAAAAATCATTATTATAATGATCCACTAAATTTTTAAAACAGCCCATTTAATTAAGGAAGTAGAGATATAGTTGTCTAATTGGTCATCAAGTTTCTCAAAGGATGATTATTGCTCAGTTTAATTAGTGTACAACACTTCATGAAAATTTGAAACTAGTTCACTGAATTAAACAAATACACACACTAACAAAAACTAAAAATTAATGTGATTGAAAAACCGTTTTATGTTTTAGATAATATAAGCAGTATAAAATAGATAAAACAGAGTATTAAAAATATAGTGAAAAGTGAAGTAAAACAGGTGGTTAATTCTCCAAACGAGACTTAATCCTCTCCACATGGTGAACACCTGCCACCAAACAGGTTATATAAGCAATAAACTTGATACACAACATGTATTTGGCTTTACAATAGTTTTCATAAACTGTCCAGGGTTCACACCATCTTCCACATTTCTTCAAGGGAAAAATAAATAGTACAAACCACACATGGTCTCTTCCATGGTTATATGTGGGAAAAAATGTAGATTAATTTTTTTGGGAGGATATTCATTATCCTCCAGTTTAGTCACAGGAGACAGCGTGTGAAACATATAGACACACACACATTTCATAAATGTTAATATAAGAAATGAAATATAGAAATTATGACGAGATAGAGTTTAGAATGCTCTGTGTGTTTGTAGTTCATCTCTTGACTCCTTGAAGTGAATAACTTAAAGTTTGAGTCTATCTATGGAAGTTTACCTTGAAACAGAGTGTCACAACTCTAAATACTAGCTTTTAGGAATTGAGTGTTCTACTTCATGAGTTGATTGAATATTTATGAGACATAGAAGACATCCTCAAGTTGTTTTCCCAAAATTATCTTCCTAGAGATCATGGGGTTCATAGTGAAGGAACTTGAATGGATCTTCCTAGGTCTACAATAATTTCTTCCTTATGCATTTATCTTCTGAACATATATATATCTTTTTTTCTCTATTACTCTATATATCTTTACTCCTCTGTCTTCTCTTTCATATTTTAGGTCCGACAATAGGTGTAAGTTCATCACAAGAAATATTTATCTTACCTCATAATATCAAAATACAGTCTCTTCATATGTCTACAATAAGCAATAATTAAGTCATAACCATTAAAGTTAACAAATATAACCATTAGAATAATCAAAATAATTTGAAAATGTAAGGGTATAGGAAGACTGGTAACTATAGCCTTCACATCAGTAGGCTCCAACATGTAGGTGAAAATCGGCAACCTCCAACTGTAACCCTACATCGTTAAATTTCAGTAGTAACGTTCAATAGTAGGCTTGCATCAGGGACCTTTGTATTGCTGACCATGTATTGGTGACCTTGTACTGGTTACCTTGTATCAGTGACCTCGTATCGATGATCTCGTATCGGTGATGTAACACCCCGAGATTTTATGAAAAATATTCTTTTTAATTTCATTAATGTCTTATGTTATACGCTACACCAAAAGGATTTTGCACAACACGCATTCTTGACTTGCCTTACATTACATGCAATCACGACCTTCCTCGATAGCGTGTGTTGTTTGCAATACCGAGTTTCACTAAATGAGATATTATTATAATTTTATTATGAAATAGCCGTTATGAATAGTATTACCCACTTTTTGAAAATTTATAAATTTTATCTTTCAAAATGGGCTTTGAAAGAGCGCTGTCGTGGGCGCCCTCAAATGATTAGTGTGATTTGGGGTACTTAAGTGCAGCAGAGTGGCTGACCAAGGTCGTCTCTCAAAGGAGGAAGTGAATTTAACAACTTATTAGAGGTATTGTAAAAAATAATATAAAATAGAATAGAATAAAAACACTACTTTAAGGGATTGGGGTTTTTTTGTAGTTTATGAATCTAGAAGAAGTTTGCTGGAAGAAGATTGTATAATTTTTTTTTGTTTTTAGTTTTGAAATGAATTTCAATTTAAATGACACAACAAGAAGATGTTTTTTTTAGAAATCTATTTGAAAAGCGTAATCGATCTAACTCTACCTCTTCACTTTATTATTAATCATTATCATTTAAATTAACATTCACTTAATTATGATCCCTTAATTTGTTAAATCCCGAACCCTACGAGAATTAACTTTACCACAAAGATGATGTGAATTTAAACCTAGGCTAACTTTGGAACGTGCAATCGCAGCACCCTGCTTTGATTGATGTTCTAATATTAGCTTATGATCAGTGGTAAATTAAGGAACATATCCATTCTGGAAATGAGGATGAATTGTGTTTAGGGATTATATTTGAACTCTACAAATTTATCCCGTGTGGTCTTGTATTACCGATTAAGATCGCGCTCTCACAATTTACACAAAATCCCGACCTCGCGTGTTTTTGTGTTAATTGTTCAATTTCTTGCTTAGTTTCTTACAATTTAAAAACACAATTAATGGATCATATTATGTGAATTACAGTAGCTCATTGATTCAAAATAATTAAATGAAGAGGGTAGAAGATAGATCGATTACTAAAAGACTACTCTTCCATGGGTGGCGTAATCATCGTAGAAGCGTTTTGCATGTGCAAAGGTTTAAAATGGGTATAACCCAATAACGCTTCTACTCAAGAATTCCAGACCAATTAGGAAGATTAAGAGAAGAAGAAATTTAAACAAAACATAAGAAAAGAGAAGAAATATAAGAATAGCAATGAAGTTTATTATACAAATGAAAACATTACAAAATGAAGAAGAGAAGGAGGCTTCGATGAGGGGATCCTTGCTTCAAGAGATAACCCTCTTACAATGGTTGGATAATTTGGGTGAAACAAATTCTCCTCTGCCTCCAATCTCCCAATTCACGTCCCAACCCCTCCAAATGAGAAAAACTCCAATTTATAGAGGGGAAGGGAGAAGAGGTTACAAGTGGTTTCAAGTGTGAATGTGGAAATTCGGCCAAATATTTTATTCCAACTTGCACCGCCCATTTGACCACCAAAACGCGTGAATTGGCCGGCCTTCCAGAAGGATGATTTGTGCCACATCATGTCCCCGAGATTTCCTCAAATTTGGGCTCAATCCAAGCCGGTTTGTAGAGGATATGGCCCAAATACAGAACCTTCTCCATTCTGGCGAGCCCAGCCCAACTTTGACTTCACGGCCCAATGTCAACAACCAAATGAACTCTTTAGCTCTAGTGTCCTGAATAAAAGTTGTAGATACTTAAGTTAGAAACACTGTTACAAAATTTCAAATTCAAATAAAATTTATAAAAATATATATCTTCGAAATACTACAGTGCACTATTAAGGGTAAAACTGGAATTTTCACCAAATTTTCAAATGAATGATCAAATCCCAAATATTTTATAAATAAACATATTTAACACAATGTGAGGAAATTATATCATTTATTATCAATAAAATATTCAATAAAATAGTGTTTTATCAACTCCCCCACACTTACCCTTTTGCACACCTGGGCAAAACCTCATATCAAGTAAACATCAATATCAAATCAAACCCAATTTTAAAACACATATCATTAAGATCAATCAATTTCACACCAAGAATAAAAAAAGAAATCATGCCTCATAAAAAACCTTATTTCAAGTTCTCCATTTATATCATTCAATATATTTCCACTTCATTTATCCGCCCATGCACAATACACTTACCTCGCTTGAATTTTCTCTCATCACTCAAATATCAATTTTTTTTTTGCAATGTCTTTCTCATCCAAACTCATACAAGGGTCACCATAGGCTTGATATATTCCTTCATCGCTACCCGATGTGAGTCAAGGACATATGTTTATCATGAGGACTTTTCAGGGTTGTTCTGTGGCTTTCGGTTGGTAGGATTAAGATGTGAAAAACTCTGAGGCTGAATGAGGAGGGCTTGACTCTTTTTAAGCAAAATTGCATTAATCTAATTTTCACTTAATTATGGTCTTCTCTTCAATCCCCATAGTATCAATTCAGCACCATCATCATGAAAATTCATGAAAGGTTTACACCATTCATCATTTCAGCATAAAAAATGTCAATCTTCTCAAACATGATTTTCTTGAAAGCTCCAGATGGGCACAACTTTCCACCTCAATTAGAAGCTCCAGAAAAGGCACAACTTCACTTGTCATGAAAGCTCCAGAAAAGGCACAGCTTTCAATAAAATGACTTTCTTTAGCAGCAAACACATCTCTTCAGAATTTAATTTTCCACCCAAAGTATAACATAATGTGGTGGCACAACACAAGACAGCTTCCCCCACACTTAAGCTCAACTAGATTATGCAATTTCACTTCAAGAGTTGGTTGGATAGGGAAAATTGTCTTGTAATGTGGCTTAACATAACAGGCTGTGCATGGCTTCTAAGGGCTACAAGGATTAAATATTCAAGGTAGGCCATTATAAAAAAGGATTCTTTGAAAAGGGGGCTTTAATACCAAACAAATGCCTCAATCATTTAAACATATGTACCTCAAACCCTCAAGTTTTGACAGGAATAGATCAAATTATGGTTAAATCAAGTATGGTTTGGTTCTCTCAAGAAGTGAGGTGAATGTAAAGAATATGAAAATAATGGTTCAGAAGCCTCACAGGAAAGTGATTTCAAATTTAAAGACAGTGAGATGTGGCATGGGATTCAAAATTCGGTGTACTTTCCATGAAATTAATAAATATTTGAACTTGAAACAAAGTCATTTCTGCATTCATTTAAGCTTAGTTTCAAGGGGTAAATTGTTTCACTTATTGATATGGATTTAAAAATGGTGATGAGAATCATTTCAGCTCAAAAGTTTCAAAAACACACAAAAAAATGTAAAATAAACACACAAATTTTGAAAAACACACAATTTTTTTTTTGGTTTTTTTTAACAGGAAAACAATTGAAATTACTAAACTAAAAGGTTCCCTCCCCCACACTTAAAATATTGCATTGTCCTCAATGTGAACCCGTGAGATGATATATGCACATGATATTCATAATTTTTAAATAGGACAAATAATATAAAAGTGAAAGGGTTAGGAACAGCCTGATGTGATCAAGTGATGATGGGGTCATGCAGTGTGATAAAATCCACTGCATCAGTAGGATGTCCCTCAATGTATCTCTTCAAACGTTGCCCATTGACTGTAAAGCTCCTTCCAGTGTCCTCTTGTGTGATCTCCACTGCACCATAAGGAAAAACATTAGACACAATATAAGGACCTAACCATCTGGAACGCAACTTACCAGGCATCAACTTCAGTCGTGAACTATAGAGAAGGACTTTCTCTCCAACATGAAACTCCCTTTTTTGGATCATTTTGTCATGAGCTGCTTTTGATCTTTCCTTGTAGAGCCTTGAGTTCTCATATGATGACAGGCGAATCTCCTCAAGCTCTTGAATTTGAAACTTCCTTTGAATTCCAGCTTGGGCCAAATCCATGTTGCATTTCTTTATAGCCCAATATGCCCGATGCTCTACTTCCACGGGGAGATGACACGCTTTCCCAAAAACAATACGAAATGGGGACATACCAATGGGGGTCTTGTATGCTGTCCTATAAGCCCACAATGCATCATCCAAGCGCTTGCTCCAATCCTTCCTATTTGGCTGCACAGTTTTCTCCAAGATTTGTTTCAACTCACGATTTGAAACCTCAGTCTGGCCATTTGTTTGGGGGTGGTATGGTGTTGATGTTTTGTGTGTCACCCCATACTTTCGAAGGAGGGAAGCAAAATTCCTATTGAAAAAGTGTGTCCCTTGGTCACTGATGATGGCCTTTGGTACTCCAAACCTGTAAAAAATCTGTGCTTTGACAAAGTCCACAACAACATGAGAATCGTCAGTCCTGGTGGCCTTGGCCTCCACCCATTTACTCACATAATCAACAGCAACCAAAATATAAAAAAATCCAAATGAACTAGGAAAAGGACCCATAAAGTCGATGCCCCATACATCAAAAATCTCACAAAATAGTATGGGTTGTTGGGGCATCTCATGTCTCCTAGAAATGTTCCCAGTGTGTTGGCAACGAGAGCATGACTTACAAAACAAATGGGCATCATGGAACAAGCTAGGACAATATAATCCAGAGTCTAAAACCTTCCTAGCTGTCCATTGGGGTCCAAAGTGTCCACCACATGCAAGTGTATGACAGAATTGCAAAACAGACTCAAACTCATGATCAGGAATACACCTCCTAATAACTTGGTCACTACACATGCGCCAGAGGTAAGGATCATCCCACACATAAAACCTAGACTCACTTTTTAATTTTTGGACTTGATGCTTCTTCAAATTTACTGGGATTTCAGAGCCAACAATGTAATTAACTAAATCAGCATTACAAGGATGCTTACCTGAGATGGTATAGAGATGCTCATCGGGGAAAGTGTCCCGAAGTGGTACCTGGTCCAAGGTGTCACCCTCTAGTGTGTGAGTAAGCCTACTCATGTGGTCCGCCACCAAATTCTCTGACCCCTTCTTGTCCTTTATCTCAATATCAAATTCTTGAAGAAGGAGCATCCAACGGATAAGTCGTGGCTTTGCATCTGGCTTCTTTAGGAGATACCTCAATGCTGCATGGTCAGAAAAAACAACTACTTTAGAGCCCAATAAATATGAACTGAATTTATCTAAAGAAAATATGACAGCAAGAAACTCCTTTTCTGTGGTAGTGTAGTTTTATTGGTCTGAATCTAGTGTCCTCGATGCATAGGCGATCACATGTGAACGTCCTTCCACCCTCTGAGATAAGACAGCTCCAACCGCGAAGTTGGAGGCGTCACACATAAGCTCAAATGGAAGGTCCCACCGTGGGGGCTGTATGATTGGTGGAGTGGTCAGACACTACTTCAGCTCATCAAATGATACCCTGCATGAATCATCAAAATTGAAGTCAATATCTTTTTGAAGCAATCGAGATAAGGGTAGAGCGATCTTACTAAAATCTCTGATGAAGCGTCGATAAAATCCAGCATGCCCAAGGAATGATCGAACATCACGCACACATGTAGGATATGTGAGGGATGAAATAATGTCTACCTTAGATTAATCAATTTCAATTCCATGTTGTGAGACTATATGACCTAAGACAATTCCCTTTTCGACCATGAAATGACATTTTTCAAAATTTAAGACCAGATTCTTCTCAATACATCGATGCAACACATCACCCAAACTAGAGAGACATTCATCAAATGAGGACCCATAAACTGTAAAATCATCCATAAATACCTCCATACAGGTCTCAATGAAATCTGAAGAAAATACTCACCATGCATCTCTGGAAGGTACCTGGGGCATTGCAAAGTCCAAATGGCATCCTTCGGTAGGCAAAGGTACCGAATGGGCAGGTGAATGTTGTCTTCTCCTGGTCCTCTGCTGCAATGGGAACCTGAAAATAGCCAGAAAATCCATCCAAGAAACAATAGTGTGTCTTCCCAGCTAGTCTCTCAAGCATCTGTACAATGAATGGAAGTTGGAAATGGTCCTTACGAGTGGATTGATTTAGTTTCCTATAATCGATACACACTCGCCAACTGTTTTGTACTCTCACAGGAACTAACTCATCATTTTCATTTTTTATAACAGTGAAACCAGTTTTCTTTGGTACAACCTGAACAGGGCTAACACATTGTGAGTCAGAAATAGGGTAAATGATACCCGCCTCAGGTAATTTTTCAACTTCTTTCTTAACAACTTCTAGGAGGGTGGGATTAAGTCTCCTTTGTGGCTGTCTCACAGGTTTAGCCCCATCCTCCAAGAGAATCCTATGCATGCAAATGGAGGGGCTAATACCTGATATGTCTGCCAATGTCCAACCAATTGCCCTAATGTTATCTCTCAAAAGATTCAAAAGTTTTTCTTCATGTTCAAAAGAGAGATTGTTAGCAATTATGACAGGTAATCTATCACCACTGAGCAAGTATGCATATTTGAGATTTGGGGGCAATGGCTTGAGTTCCAATGTAGGTGGGTGATGTATGGATGGAGAAATTGATGCAACAGACATATCTGCACAATGAACATCAGTATCAGAATAAAAATCATCACAATCAGAGAATAAAGCACCAAATCCATCAGCATACTCAATAGCCATGTCATAATCAGAGTTCACATGATCAAAATCAGAATATGATTCCATTTCAAAATCAAATCTTAGAGAGTCTTGTTCCTTAAAAATGGGTGTAGAAGTATTCTTAGACATCAAACTAGAACCAATACTCATAATCTCCCTAAGCATAGGACAATCAAATTCTATGGAGTGTTTATTTGGTGGTTCAAAATGGGAGATAACAAAAGCAGAATGGTCCTCCAAAGGTACTTCATGGAATCCATAACATTAAATATCACAACTTCATCCCCAAATTCCATGGAAAGTGTACCCTCATTGACATTTATGATAGTTTTTGCAGTTTTGAGGAAGGGTCTACCTAAGATAATGGGGGCATTAGAACTTACCTGATCATCCTCCATGTTAAGAACATAGAAATCCGCTGGAAAGATCATGTCTCTTACCCGGACAAGTACATCCTCAAGAACTTCCGCTGGATATGCCGTAGCTCTATTCGCCAATTGCACCACTACTCTTGTTGGCTTCAACTCACCAACCTGTAAGGAAGAGAATACAGAGTGAGGCATCACATTTATTGAAGCTCCTAAATCACAAAGAGCATCAGAGAAGTGCAACTCCCCTATGGTACATGGGATGGTGAATGTCCCAGGATCCTTGCACTTTGTTGGCATTGCTAGAGTTGGTGTAATGAGTGCTGAGACATTCCTTCCAAGGTTGATCCTCTCATTCCCCTTGAGCCCTCTTCGATTGGTGCAGAGTTCTTTTAAGAATTTGGCATACCTTGGGATTTGCTTAATGGCTTCAAGTAGAGGAATGTTGATCTCCACACGCTTGAATGTGTCCAAAACCTCCTTTTTCATTGCTTCTTCAGCCATCTTCTTGGTTTGAACAACCCTGTTTGGAAAAGGAAGGGGTTTAGGAGGAACATCATCAATCTTTTTCTTACCTTTATCTTTCTCCTTGGATTGCTCATCAGTTGGTATGGAATGCGGCTTCTCTGAAGTTGAGGTGAATCCCGGTGGAATGGTAGGTGCAGATGTATCGTTCATTTGCTTCCCACTTCTCAATGTGATGGCACTAACATTCCCCTTTGGATTTGGAGTGGGTTGGGAAGGTAGGTTTCCAGAATTCTTACTCACAAGTTCATGGAGGGCGGTGGCAATCTGACTCATTTGAGTCTTCAACTCTCTCAGCTCCGAACCTTGACTCTTCAGCTCATTCTGTTGATTAAGAACAATTTGCTTCAAAAGATCATCAGTATTAGAATCTACCTTTGGTGGATGATTCCCTTGTTGTTGACTTGTTGATGTTTGAGCTTCAAATCTCCTTTGGGGTTGTTGGAAACCCTGCTGGTAAGGCGGAGGCTGCTGGAAGTTTGGTTGAAAAGGGGGCCTTTGTTGTTGTCCAGAGCCATACCTCATGTCCGCTAGATCTTTCCACCCTTGGTTGTATGTTGGATCAAACTTATATTGGGGATATGGTTGTTGTTGTTGCTGCTGAAATGGTCTCCCAGGGAACACTGCTGCACAATCTTCTGTTTCTTGGAGTTGTGGGCAACAGTCAGTCGGGTGGCTTGTCTCAGTGCAAATACCACAAGGCCTTGAGGGAGGGGGTTGGGATGTCTTTTGAGCCAATGCAATCTGCCTCACCATAGTTGTCAATTCTTCTAACTTAGTATCAATCAAATGACTTTCAAGAGAATAAGGACTTACTTGATGTACTCCTCGAACATGTGGTGTACCTCTATCACCGAATTGTTGGGAGTTTTGGGCCATTTTGTCGATCAATGCTCGCGCAGCTACTGGTGTCTTGTCCACCACTGCTCCTCCAGCCGCAGCATCTACCATGCTCCTCTCCATGGGTGTGAGTCCTTCGTAGAAGTATTGGATGAGGAGTTGCTCACTGATTTGGTGATGTGGGCAGCTTGCACACAACTTCTTGAATCTCTCCCAGTACTCATACATTGACTCCCCTTGGGCTTGCTTGATCCCCGATATCTCCTTTCGAATGGATGTGGTCCTTGATGCTGGAAAAAATCTCTGCATGAAAAGACGTTTCAAATCGTTCCAACAAGTTACATCTTCGGGTTGTAAATAATACATCCAATCTTTCGCAGCCCCATCAAGTGAGAATGGGAATGCTCTTAGTTTGATTTGATCTTCAGAGACATTTCTAGGTTTTAGGTTTGAGCAAACCACATTAAATTCTTTCAAATGTTTATTAGGATCCTCACTAGAGAGGCCATGAAACTTTGGAAGTAAGTGAATTAACCCAGATTTCAGTTCGAAGTCCGATTCGAGATTTGGGTATGCAATACAATTTGGTTGATAGTTAATATCAGGTGCAGCCAATTCTCGAATGGTTCTATTAAGTTCATTTCCATTGTTTCCAGCCATTGGTTCTTGTTTTATGGTTGAATTTGAATTGCTTCCAATTTCAATGTTCTGATATTGGAGTAATTCTCCAACTGGTTGAATGTTGAAACTTCCCATAGACTGAGAATGTCTGATTCGTTCCCTAAGGCTACGTTCAATCTCAGGGTCAAGATCTAAGAGATCTTTGGGATTAGTTCGTGTCATCAATCAATGAAAGATGAAAAGAAGGAATGTGGACCATAGTAAAATAAAAATTTGAAGTTTGAGTTGATGGTCCAAAAAAAAGTAGAAGAAAATAAAAGAAGAAGTAGAAAAATCAGATTGGGTAAAGAAGGAAGAACGGAGAGAGGAAGAGAATAAAATCTAAAATAAAATAAATACCTCTAATTGGTTGAAATAGTTACTTGCCTCCCCGGCAACGGCGCCAATTTGAAAGAGCACTTTCGTGGGCGCCCTCAAATGATTAGTGTGATTTGGGGTACTTAAGTGCAGCAGAGTGGCTGACCAAGGTTGTCTCTCAAAGGAGGAAGTGAATTTAACAACTTATTAGAGGTATTCTAAAAAATAAAATAAAATAGAATAGAATAAAAACACTACTTTAAGGGATTGGGGTTTTTTTTGTAGTTTATGAATCTAGAAGAAGTTTGCTGGAAGAAGATTGTATAATTTTTTTTGTTTTTAGTTTTGAAATGAATTTCAATTTAAATGACACAACAAGAAGATGTTTTTTTTAGAAATCTATTTGAAAAGCGTAATCGATCTAACTCTACCTCTTCACTTTATTATTAATCATTGTCATTTAAATTAACATTCACTTAATTATGATCCCTTAATTTGTTAAATCCCGAACCCTACGAGAATTAACTTTACCACAAAGATGATGTGAATTTAAACCTAGGCTAACTTTGGAACGTGCAATCGCAGCACCCTGCTTTGATTGTTGTTCTAAGATTAGCTTATGATCAGTGGTAAATTAAGGCACATATCCATTCTGGAAATGAGGATGAATTGTGTTTAGGGATTATATTTGAACTCTACAAATTTATCCCGTGTGGTCTTGTATTACCGATTAAGATCGCGCTCTCACAATTTACACAAAATCCCGACCTCGCGTGTTTTTGTGTTAATTGTTCAATTGCTTGCTTAGTTTCTTACAATTTAAAAACACAATTCATGGATCATATTATGTGAATTACAGTAGCTCATTGATTCAAAATAATTAAATGAAAAGGGTAGAAGATAGATCGATTACTAAAAGACTACTCTTCCATGGGTGGCGTAATCATCGTAGAAGCGTTTTACATGTGCAAAGGTTTAAAATGGGTATAACCCAATAACGCTTCTACTCAAGAATTCCAGACCAATTAGGAAGATTAATAGAAGAAGAAATTTAAACAAAACATAAGAAAAGAGAAGAAATATAAGAAGAGCAATGAAGTTTATTATACAAATGAAAACATTACAAAATGAAGAAGAGAAGGAGGCTTCGATGAGGGGATCCTTGCTTCAAGAGCTACCCCTCTTACAATGGTTGGAGAATTTGGGTGAAACAAATTCTCCTCTGCCTCCAATCTCCCAATTCACGTCCCAACCCCTCCAAATCAGAAAAACTCCAATTTATAGAGGGGAGGGGAGGAGAGGTTACAAGTGGTTTCAAGTGTGAATGTGGAAATTCTGCCAAATATTTTATTCCAACTTGGACCGCCCATTTGACCACCAAAACGCGTGAATTGGCCGGCCTTCCAGAAGGATGATTTGTGCCACATGATGTCCCCGAGCGTTCCTCAAAATTTGGGCTCAATCCAAGCCGGTTTGTAGAGGATAGGGCCCAAATACAGAACCTTCTCCATTCTGGCGAGCCCAGCCCAACTTTGACTTCATGGCCCAATTTCAACAACCAAATGAACTCTTTAGCTCTAGTTTCCTGAATAAAAGTTGTATATAATTAAGTTAGGAACACTGTTACAAAATTTCAAATTCAAATAAAATTTATAAAAATATATATCTTCGAAATACTACAGTGCACTATTAAGGGTAAAACTGGAATTTTCACCAAATTTTCAAATGAATGATCAAATCCCAAATATTTTATAAATAAACATATTTAACACAATGTGAGGAAATTATATCATTTATTATCAATAAAATATTCAATAAAATAGTGTTTTATCAGGCTTCATTTTTGGATTCGGAATATTGATATTAGCTTAGGGTAAAATTTTGGTACTTTTTGGATAACATTCATTTTCCAATGAATAGTGAAAATTTCTAAATTTTAATTAAAAACAGCCTTTTTAATCGAAATAATTAATAGTGATTAATTATTAATTTGAGTGGTTTTAAAGTATATTTAGAATATATTTTTACAATTTAATACAGTTTTGTTCATTGGCTGTAATTTCACATTTAAACCAGACATAAACAAATGTCAATCTTTTGATAGTTATTATCTCTTAAGAACATTCTATTTGTTTTGACGACTGGAATTAATTTTTAAATTAATTAATAAAACTGATATGTTTTGAATTTGGTAAATTAGACATCATTTTTGAGTTCATAATATCAAATATAGCTTAGGCCTAATTTTTGGTATTTTTCTGGAAACTTTCATTTTTTGATGAATAGTGAAACCACTAAGTGGTAGTTAAGAAAAATGAATTTTTCCTAAAACTTAATTTTACCTCTTCTGTGAGTGGAATTTCAAAAATCTAAGAGACACGATTGATGTTAGTAAGTAAAATTTGATTCAATGAGAAAAAAATAATTTTTGGTGAATAGTAACTTTTTACTTTTTTTACCACGGTTAAAAGTAAATAGGTTAATTACGGGTAAAAATGATATTATTATTACACTAACATATGTTCGAATTCTATTGGATAAGTGTAATTTGACAAAAAACAACCATAGGACTAAAATATGACCATTTATGCCCACTTGGATTAGATTAGGACATTTATTATTAATTTATTTAAATAAGGGTTAAAATAGTTAAAATCATAGTTTAATAAGTATATCATTTTTAATAAAGGGTTATACATAAGATAAACTTGACTATAAATATTCATTATAAATATAAAACTATTTCCTACATAATTGTATTTTATTTGTAATTTTTAGACATTATATAAGTTAATTTATTTATGACACAAAGATGATGCAGTAATTATCCTATTAATGAAATATTGACTTAATTGATGTTATAAATATCCAAATAAATTTAATTTTAGACTTTTTATTAATTACACTATTTTTCTAGGTTAATAAGACATGTTAGTATTGATTTAATTAACTTTTCTAGAACTAATCATTCTGTTATGATTTTCACAAAAATCAATTACTAAATTGTGTCAAAGTTGACATAAAATAGTTTTTAAAACCAATATTACATTATTAATTGTTATTTTACTCCTAAAAAACTAATGTTAGGCCAAATTACTTTGATATGGTTATATATATTAATAATAAACAACTTGTGGTTCGTTTGTCTGATTATAGTATGTTAATTAAACTTATAGTATAAGAAAACAAGAAGACACGGTAAAAGTAAAATTATTTAACTTAATGTTAAATCTAAATGATAAGGTTAAAATAGGAACCTAAACTTGTCTAAATTCTATTGGATGAGAGTATTTAGACCCATCCCTACCTTAGCTTCGAAATATATCAATTTTGAACTATTAAAAACCGAAATTGACTTTATAATAAAATAATATTTTTAGTGATTCCAAAGGTACCCCTCTCCTCCCTTATAATAGGTCACCTCCTCCCTCTCTTCCTCACACCACTTTGAGACTTCATGCCCGGACAACCCATGACAATGTATATTCTTCACTTCCCTAGCAACATACTAGAGGTTCTGGTCTTCCTCAAAGACCGATTTTAGTGCCCTAAAAGAAGATCTCAAAGAGGCGCTTCAAAGAAAAGAGAATGTTCGTTACCGATTATTTCAACTTTAATTTTTCTTCCACTTCTTCTTCTTAGGTTGTTTCATTATGAAGTGATAACATCAGTATCACTCATATACTGATATGTTATTATAATTATGAAACAACCCTATTTCACCATCTATCCATCCTACCGAAAACGAAATCACCGCCTGTGCGTACGTACGAAATACCGTCTCCACGCCATGGTGTAATCTATTTTCCACCACCACCATACTTGTATGGGTATAATGGGTTAAATTATTACTATATATGATTATTGTAATGTGATATTGATTCTGAAATATTATACATACATGAAAATACAATTCCACGATAATGAGAATGATATCATCGCTCGTGCGTACGTACGGACTACCGTCTCCACGACGCGATGAGATTCATTCTCCACATTAACCATTAATGAATGACTATAAAGTATATATAATATGTAATCATGAAATATATGACATAATAATGATATTGGATTTATTTTTATATATATGTATGTCGTCTAGTTAATTCCATTCAACTCAATAAGGAAACGAAAACAGTGTTCATGCGTACGTACGACCTACCGTCTCTATGAATGGTGTATTTCTTTCCATATACTGATCTATTATATATATGTATATTCGGAATATATATTATATATAAATCATATTTTATATTCTGGAATTAATTAATCATGATCTATGTAATCATATGAATAATTACAAGTCAAAACACGGACGAAAAATGAAACTATTTTACTCAAAACGCTCTTTAACGTGGAATTTACAAAAGAACGGGTAATATAAAGTCATAAGTGGACCATATATGATATCATAACAATAAGTATGATTCTGGAATAAGTCAATGACATTGTTTAAATCATTATACAGGAGGTTCTGACACTTATGAAGAAAATATGACCTAAGGTAAGGGATAATTGTGCAAATCTCATTTTTATCCGAGATTGCTTATTCGTAAGTATTTAATGAGGTTATTGATATCATCCATTTCCATGTTTTATAAAATTATATTCATGTATGTTTAATGTCCTATTTACCCATTCTTGACTTTTACTACATGGTATGTAAGGATTCTTTCTTTTGTTTACGTTACGAGGTACTTTTTGACATTTCCATCAAAAGTACGAGAAGTATGTTTTTTTAACTTATACGGCATGAACAAATTTTTACGGTTTTATAAAGAGTTATTTTAATAAAGCTTCATACAAAATATTTCATGACTATTTTCAACAAAATAGTTTTCTTTTAAAATTGCAAGATATTTTGTGAAAAGAAAATGATTTTGAAGAAGAAAGGATATTTTCCTCAAGAATTCATTTGAAGTGTTTTATCAAAACCATTTTTCATCTAAGATGACATTATTTCGTATGTGCATGTTTCAAGTATCACGTATCTATGATTTACATGGTTTCAATTTTCTTATTATGAAATTATATCCATTTCTTTTATATGGATTATGTAATGATGGGATGATGTTTATGAAACCCATTTTATTTATTGGGTTTTTATGAATGATTATTGTTTATTTTGTGGAACAAGTAAGAATGATTTCATTATGAGATCGGTGGGACCTATATCTCCCTCCAATTCATTGGGTAATGATTTATATCTCATGATATATACATGGCTGGAACGACAAGATAAACCGGTTCAGTAATACAGGACTGGAACGATGAGTGAACTCGATTCAGAAAGGTCCTTTGTCCACTAAGATGGTCTTGGCAGCAATGCCATTGCTACTATGGAAATCATATCATGTGCTTAATGGTTTCCACAATCACATGTTTTATTCACATGGTATTTTATCATTCTTAATGTTTCTTTATGATCTATGCCTAATGTACATCCATGTTTTGTGTCATTTCTCAAGCTTCTGATGTTTAAAAATTATGTTCATGTTTTAAGTTCAAATGTATATGGTATGTTTTATTTTATCCATGCTTACCCTTACTGAGCATTTGATCTCACCCTTTTTATGTTTTCTTTTCCCCATGATATAAAGAATGGTTTTAGGTAAGAAAAAAGGGAAGATCTTTATGGGAGATGTTGAATATCATTCACAACGATTAGAAGATTACGTTCAATGTTTCCAAAGAAACTAAACTATTACAGTCCTTGTGTGTCTGTTTTTTGTTATGTATTAAGTATTCCGCTAATGTAATGTAATTTCCATGTACGTCAAGCTTAGGGTCTCTACAATTAGTATCAAAGGGAGGTCTAGTCAACCTTTGGAAACTAGTATGTGAGAACTTTAGTGACATCCCTAGATAAATTTCTACGGTATGTATAGGGATTTCCCAAAGGTTAAGTATAAGTATAGGTTATAGTACTAGAATTACGGTAACCTAAGATGTTAGATATTGAAGGTACTCCCCCATTATTATATTGTTTTCCCTAGCATGATTTTTTCATCTCACACAATTATTTTTGGGTTTTAGATGATGACTGTAACCCGAAGGAACCGTGTTGATCATTGCAATGGAGAATGCAATGATTGTCCTCCTGAAAAAACAAATGTTATGGGAGATGGAGTGAAAAATCTTATTGCTATACATACACAAGATATGAATCATTCTGGACTTCCAAATGAGTAGAGAATGGAACAATATTCTATTGAGTCCCTCATGAGGCAACGCCCACCTTCTTTCAGTGGGTCTTCTGATCCACTTGTTGATCAATAATGGATCAGTACCACTAAAAAGATATTTTCAGTTCGTCAATGTTATGAACATGATAAAGTCATCTTAGGAGTATATCGTTTGGAAGGTGAAGGTGATCAATACTGGAAACTTATCAAGAATACGAGGCCAAGAGATGAAATTGAGTCCATGGAATGGGATGAGTTCAAGAACTTATTTTTCAATAAGTACATCCCTCGTATTCATTGAACAAATATGGAGAAGGAGTTTCTTGAACTAAAGCAAAAGGATGGTGAATCTGTTGGTGTAGAGGAAGCAAATTTTACAAGGCTTTCAAGGTATGCATCTGGCTTTATCATCCAACCTGAATGTAAAGTTGACCGATTCCTAAGTGGCTTAAAACCAAATCTTCGAATGGAATTAGCTATAAGAGACTTCAGTATCTATGAATAAATTGTGAGTTGTGCTATTAAGGTAGATATAGAATGTTCTGTTATATATTCATCTCATGGTTTTGACAAGAATCAAAATATGGAGTTCAAGGAGAAATCTCTTAATAATGGTGAAAAGAAGATGAATGTTTCCTTATGCTCAAAGTGTGGAAAGAAGCATGATGGAGATTGTCTTAAAGGGAATATAAAATGTTTTATGTGTGGAAAAGATTGTCATCGAGCAACTGAGTGTCGAAGTAATGGAAAAAGGGTTTCTAATGTTGTGAATAAAGAAAAGACTGTAGAGAATGCACCATCAACACTTCAAAGCTTCAAGTGCAATGGAATGGGGCATTATGCTAATCAATGCCCTAATCCAAGGCTTAATGATGATCGACATGAGCAACCACTTAAGTAAAAGGACAAAGGGAAGTCGCATGCGATCACTATTGTTGATTTTGAATATGACAACGATGTGGTTGAATGATTAAGTTTTTATGTAATGGGATTCCAAAATAATGTTGTATATAGTATCGTGGAATATTGGAATATTTATGTATTGGTCTATTGTGGTTTTCAATAATTTTATGGTACCGGTAACCATGGAAAGTGATTGACATATTTTTGGTAAGAATATGATAAGTGCATAATGAAGGGATAAGAAGACAATGAGATGTTTGATTGTATTCATGATCTCATGATTGATATAAGGACTAAGTGAGATCATGGTTTGAGTATAAATAATTTTGAGGATTTTGGTTTGTGGAAAGTGTTAACTTTTAACATCATTCATGTTTTCACTAAAGATCAATGGGTATACATGATTAAGGTATTCACATGTTTTTAATTTGACCAAAAAAATATATCTTATGATATATGGGGGATAAATGATGGCATTCACATGATTGTTATGTGACATTTCAAGTAATAATTTTTATACTATGAGCGTGGACCGAAGTATTTTGGATAAGCTTAAAGATTGGGATGGATTATGTTGGACACAAGTTAGTATTGTTTAAGGATAGAAATTTTTTCGATATTATTTATGGGATGTTATAGTAATTTAGTTTTAGAAAAAGGACAACATGCAGGATGGGTGACAGTTCATCGCGTCGGACAAGGCTGTGGGAATCGAACACACAACCGAAGTGCGACTGACCTTTATCGCCTACCACTGGCCTACATGAAGTCCATGTTTAGTAGAAACTAGTATTATTATATTAATCAGTATGATATATGAAGTATACGTCCATTTTAGGAGCCATATATGATTAATCTCACTATAGATTGACTTATGTATATTTAATAAATTTTTCTAACCTTTTGTTTGAGACAGATGGATTGACCCGTCATTCTATCACATGATTTGCTAACACATCAAGAATAAAAAATTCAACTTCATTTCTTTAAGAGATGAAGTGGAAATTATTCAAGTCACGAAAAACAGTGATATTGTACCAAAATAATGTAAGTATTTATTCTAATTCAAATTCATCAACTTTAGGGAAATGACCTTGAAAACCAAAATTTTTTTCCTAGTGCTCTTATATCTGATGTATCAGATGGTACCTTAGATAGTCACAAATTTATGGCTTTGTGATTGCTGGCTTTTCCATAGCCATGTTCTCTACCAATCTCCATCAGAACACGATGGTTACATTTCTCTTCCATATCCATATTTTCACCTATGTGGAAACCCAGTGATTAATTTATTTGGGTAACCATTACGTTTCATACTTTTGTTTTTAAAGATTGGTTTTGGAATTCCTTTTTACGATGTGGGTTTCTATTAAAGAATCATTCGAGTTGTAAACTACTTATAACCCCGACAAATTACGAGGGCGAAATTTATTTTTAAGGGGGGTACAATGTAACACCCCGAGATTTTATGAAAAATATTCTTTTTAATTTCATTAATGTCTTCTGTCATACGCTACACCAAAAGGATCTTGCACAACACTCATTCCTGACTTGCCTTACAATACATGCAATCACGACCTTCCTCGATAGCGTGTGTAGTTTGCAATACCGAGTTTCACTAAACGAGATATTATTATAATTTTATTATGAAATAGCCGTTATGAATAGTATTACCCACTTTTTGAAAATTTATAAATTTTATCTTTCAAAATGGGTTTCATTTTTGGATTCAGTATATTGATATTATCTTAGGGTGAAATTTTGGTACTTTTTGGATAACTTTCATTTTCTGTTGAATAATGAAAATTTCTAAATTTTAATTAAAAACAGCCTTTTTATCGAAATAATTAATAGTGATAAATTATTAATTTGAGTGGTTTTAAAGTATATTTAAATTATATATTTACAATTTAATACAATTTTGTTCATTGGATGTAATTTCACATTTAAACCAGACATAAACAACTGTCAATCTTTTGATAGTTATTATCTCTTAAGAACACGCTATTTGTTTTGACAACGTGAATTAATTTTTAAATTAATTATTGAAACTGATATTTTTTGAATTTGGTAAAGTAGAAATCATTTTTGAGTTCATAATATTAAATTTAGATTAGGCCTAATTTTTGGTATTTTTTTGGAATCTTTCATTTTTTTGATGAATAGTGCAACCACTAAGTGGTAGTTAAGAAAAATGAATTTTTCATAAAACTTAATTTTACCGCTTCTGTGAGTGGAATTTAAAAAATCCAAGAGAAATGGTTGATGTCAGTAAGTAAAATGTGATTCAATGAGATGAAAATAATTTTTGGTGAATAGTAACTTTTTACTTTTTTTACCACGGTTAAAAGTAAATAGGGTAATTATGGGTAAAAATGATACTATTATTACACAAACACATGTCCTAATTCTATTGTATAAGTGTAATTCGACCAAAAACAACCTTAGAAATAAAATATGACCATTTAGGCCCACTTGGATTAGATTAGGACAATTATTATTAATTTATTTAAAGAAGGTTAAAATAGTTAAAATCAAAGTTTAATAAGTATATCATTTTTAATATAGGGTTATACAATAGATAAATTCGACTATAAATATTAATTAAAAAGTTAAAAATATTTCCTACATAATTTTACTTCATTTGAAATTTTTAGACATTATATAATTTAATTTATTTATGACACAAAGATGATGCAGTAATTATCATATTAATAAAATATTGACATAATTGATGTTATAAATACACAAATAAATGTAATTTGAGACTTTTTATGAATTACACTAATTTTATAGGTTAATATGACATTCCAGTATTTATTTAAATAACATTTTTCGAACTAATAAATATTTTTTTATTTTCAAAAAAATAAATTACTAAATAGTGTATAAATTGACATAAAATAGTTTTTAAAACAAATATTACATTATTAATTGTTATTTTATTCCTAAAAATCTAATGTTCGTCCAAATGACTTAGATAAGGTTATATATATTAATAATGAACAACTAGGGGTTCGTTTGGCTGATTATAGTATGTTTATTAACCTTATAGTATAAGAACACAAGAAGACACGGTAAAAGTAAAATTAATTAACTTAATGTTAAATCTAAATGATAAGGTTAAAATAGGAATCTAAACATGTCTAAATTCTATTGGATGAGAGTATTTCGACCCATCCCCACCTTAGAATTGAAATATATCAATTTTTAACTATTAAAAACCGAATTTGACTTTATAATAAAATAATATTTTTAGTTATTCCAAAGGTGCCCCTCTCCTCCCTTATAAAAGGGCACCTCCTCCCTCTCTTCCTCACACCACTTTGAGCCTTCATGCTTGTCCAAACCCTGCCAAATTCTCTTATCAACATCCCTAGAAACATCATAGAGGTTCTTTTCTTCTTCAAAGACCAATTTTAGTTCCCTAAAAGGATATCTCAAAGAGGCGCTTCAAAGAAGAGGTAATGTCTGTTACCAATTCTTTCAACTTTATTTCTTCTTCCACTTCTTCTTATTAGGTTGTTTAATTATTAAGTAATAAAATTAGTATCACTCATATACTGATATTTTATTATATATATGAAACAACCCTATTTCACCATCTATCCATCCTACGGAAAACGAAATCACCGCGCGTGTGTACGTACGGAATACCGTCTCCATACCGTCGTGTAATCTATTTTCCACCACCACCATAGTTGGATGGGTATAATGGTGTAAATAATAACTATATATGATTATTGTAAAGTGATATTGATTCTGAAATAGTATACATACACTCCAATACAATTCCACGATCATGAGAACGATATCATCGCTCGTGCGTACGTACGGACTACCGTCTCCACGACGCGATGAGATTCATTCTCCACATTAACCATTCATGAATGGTTATAAAGTATATATAATAAGTAATCATGAAAAATATGACTTAATAATGATACTGGATTTATGTGTCAATATGTGTATGTCTTATACTTAATTCCATTAAACTCTATAAGGAAACGAAAACATCGTTCATGCGTACATACGACCTACCGTCTCCATGAACGGTGTATTTCATTCCATTTACTGATCTATTATATATATGTATATTAATAATATATATTAGATATAAATAATTTTTTATATTCTAAAATTAATTAATCATGATCTATGTAATCATATGAATAATTACATGTCAAAACACGGACGACAAATGAAACGATTTTACCCAAAACGCTCTTTAACATTGAATTTACAAAAGAACGGGTAATATAAAGTCATAAGTGAACCATATATGATATCATAACAATGAGTATGATTCTGGAATAAGTCAATGACATTATTTAAATCATTATACAGGAGTTTTGGACACTTATGACGCAAAGAAGACCTAAGGTAAGGGATAATTGTGCAAATCTAATTTTTATCCGAGATTGCTTATTCGTAAGTATTTACTGGGGTTATTGCTATCATCCATGTCCATGTTTTATAAAAGTGTATTCATGTATGTTTAAAGTCCTTTTTACCCATTCATGACTATTACTACATGGTATTTATGGAATCTTTCTTTTGTTTACGTTACGAGGTACTTTTTTTCTTTTCCAATAAAAGTACGAGAAGAATCTTTTTTTAACTTATATGGCAAGAACGAATTTTTACGGTTTTATAATGACTTATTTTCATAAAGCTTCCTACAATATATTTCATGACTATTTTCAACAAAATAATTTTCTTTTAAAATATCTTGACATTTTGTGAAAAAGAAAATGATTTTGAATAAGAAAGGATATTTTCCTCAAGAATTCATTTCAAGTGTTATATCAAAACCATTTTTCATCTAAGATGACATTATTTCATATGTGTATGTTTCATGTATCATGTCTCTATGATTTACATGGATTCATTTTTCTTATTATGAAATGATATCCATTTCTTTTATATGGATTATGTGATGATGGGATGACGTTTATGAATCCCATTTTATTTATTGTGTTTTTATGAATTATGTATGTTTATTTTGTGGCACAAGTAAGAATGATTTCATTATGAGAGGGGTGGGACCTATATCTCCTTCAAATTCATTGTGTAAAGATTTATATCTCATGAGATAGACATGGCTGGAACAAAAAGTTAAACTGGTTCGGTAATACAGGACTAGAACGAGGAGTGAACTCGATTCAGAAATGGACTATGTCCACTAAGATGGTCTTGGAAGCAATGCCTTGGCTACTATGGAAATCATATCATGTGATTAATGTTTTCCACAATTACATGTTTTATTCCCATGCAATATTATCATTCTTAAAGTTTTTTATGATCTATTCCTTACTTACTTCCTTGTTTTGTGTTATTTCTCACGCTTTTGATGTTTAAACATTATGTTCATGTTTTTAAGTTCAAATGTATATAGAATTTTTTATTTTATCCATGCTTACCCTTACTGAGCATTTGAGCTCACCCTGTTTATGTTTTCTTTTCCCCCGGATATAAAGAAAGGTTTTAGGTAAGAGAAAAAGGGATGATCTTTATGGGAGATGATGAAGATCTTTCACAACGATTAGAAGATTATGTTCCAAGTTTCCATAGACACTAAACTATTATGGTCCTTGTGTGTCTGTTTTTGTTATGTATTAAGTATTCTGCTAAAGTAATGTAATGTCCATGTACGTCAAGCTTAGGGTCTTTACAGGTGACCTTATATCAGTGACCTCTTATTGGTGACCTTGTATCGATGACCTTGTACATAGATAAATTCTGAACTGTATGATTAAAATGAGAGCAGTGAGATTAATAGTATATAGGTATTACTTTGAGAACAACATGAATTTCAAAAAAATGATTATCCTGTATGAGAAACAAGATGCTTTATATAAATAAAACATGATATTTAGATTATCAATACATGATTTGGGATTATCAAAACATGATATGGGATTATCAAAAAAAGCGTTTCCAACAATATCCCCCTTTATGATAATCACAAATTATGTTAGTATTTTCTAAATTAGTTTCAAACACATCTTCTAATTTCAATAGTCATTCCATTAGTGATTCTAGCATACACATATTAGAATACAATTTCATGTTGAAATATTTCTCCCCTTTGTGATTAACCAAATGTTTACATAACAAAAATATAGAAAATAGAATGTTTGTATGAATAAGGAAGTCGTACAATATAAAAAAAGCGATACACCATTCCCTATTAGATATGAAATTTCACACTTAATCCACGTCATAGATTTCCATTGGAGATTTTTCTTTGGTTGCTGAGGTTGCAGGTTCTGAAGGTGGAGGGATATGCCGAGGGATGGAAGTTAGCAGTGTAATAGGAGAAACCACTAAGGCATCAGTTGACCTATAGTGAGTAGAATCTATGAGGAATCATGGGGGTCTAGCTTCTAATTGCCTGAGTAGGAGTCATCAAAGGAGAAGCACTGGTGGAACCTGAAGCATCTTAAAATGAAAGAAAAGCTGGAGGAACAATGATGGGAGTGCAGTCCACATGGAGGAAAGGAATGAGAAGAATCCTAAAGTACATAATAATACTGCGCCATCTTTCCATGGTAGAGATAAAATTATCCTTATTATTTATAAATTTATCCAAAGAAGGAGTAATCTCTCAATGCCAGCTATCCTGATCTTTAAAGGATTTAGTGATAGGTAGAATCATCATCTTCTATACCAGAAACATGAAGTGACCATACACATGATGCTTAATATATACTCTTTCGTAATACAAGTCAACTTGATCTTTTGTGGCCTTATAATCTTGAGAATATTCCCTTAAATAATATCCTACAAGCTTATGAATTTCCCTGTTAATTGAAATGAATTGAGTCACAGATTGAGGGTCTTGGGTACTTGCACAAGATAATGTTTCTAATTTATCTCTAACAATAGATCATAAAGCCTCTATATCTACTGGTGGAGATGATGAGGTGGAAGAAGATGAACCTGTTGGTGCTATAGATAAATCCATTGTCTCCTTGAAATATTTCGATAGGCCACTAATGAGCCATTTCACATCATCATCTTGGCCTTTGACATGTCTTTCCATAGACTTCTTGAAGTCCTGAAACACAGTTACCATCTACTGAACCACACTCTTGATAAATATGAGATCTGTATCCACATGATATATTGAAGCCATATATACATCTAAGCTGGAAATAGACTGATTCACTGATTCCATATAATCTTCCAGTTCTTATACATGATTCTGACATACCCTGACCTCATGTAACATAGCTAAGTGATAGGTAGAAACAATCCATTCTATTATAGAAGTGAAAACTTCTTGATTTTGAATCACAGAACTCTCTAAACCAACCAATCTCACATCAATGCGTCTCCTCAGATATGAATTTGTTGATTCCAAATCTAATTTGTTCACATAGTCTTGATGAAGAAGTACTAATTACTGCACAATAGTTGTTTCTAAAATAGTAGGAATTAGAGGACGTCTAATAGGCTGGTCATCTTCAGAATCTCTATAATCTAAACCTAAACCCAAATATCCAGTAGATTCTGTCTAGTCCTATATTCCATGATCAATGCCAACTGATCTTGTTGAAATAGGATCCTCCCCCTTAGGTGGATTATTCTCTAGATCAGCCTCATTTATCTCTTCCATACCTCCTTGATCAACACCGTCAATAGGAGGGTTCACTGGCACTTCATCTACTAAATATTATACTACTTCTAAACCAATTTCAGTTTCAACTGAATCAGCAACTTCTTCAACTTCACTTTCTACCCTTTTTTGTATATCTTATTAGAGGAATAAGGCTTGGACATTCCTCTTCACTTTTAGCATCAACTGTTTCAATTTCATTATGAATTGACTCAAAGTACTCATCCTCATCTGAGGTATCTCTAATGTCTCTTAAGACATTTTCATCCCTTTCTTCTTCACTGGTTTCCTCATCACTGTCCCTTAGGATATTCTCCCTTCTAGGACACCTTTTTGTTGGACTAAGCACACCAAAGGATAATATACTAGTATGAAGATTGGTGGGATGGTCAGGATCACTCATGTCATCTATATGAGGATCCTCTCTTTCTTGTACAACATCAACTTCTTCCCCTTCTTCATCTGAATAGTCAGGATGAACTTCATCACGATTAAGGCCAAGGTCACTCTTATTATTTGGCCTAGTTGGATGAGCCAGCGGGTTAAAATCTTCATATACGTTAGCCTCATCATTCACCCATCTCCTCAGCTGTGGCTCCAGTTGATCTTATTCAACTTTAAAATCACTTTGGTGATGTAATGGTTATCCCCCACAACAACAGTTTACTCCTTAGATCCAGCAATTCATTTCAATTTAATCATAAGTGATATCAACTTGGCATGAAATAGGGCATTGGATTTGGAACTGGGCTTGGTCATTTCTCCTAGTTGAATGATCAACATCCAACAAAAATTAATTTTATATCAATGCTTTAACAAAAACAAAAGAAATACATCCTGAAATTATAGTGTAGCAAAGTCCTATGTCCAGGGACTCACAACATGGTGGAAAAACATAAAAAATTGTTTTTCTTCTCCTTCCATCTCAACAGAAATAACTTTTCTAAGGATCCTGCTCCCTGTTAGATCATCCAGAGCTTCATCATAGAAAACTAACTATATAGTTGGAGGCACCACTTTTGAGTAATAGTCAAAAATCCCTTCATGTGGTATTCTCAAAAATTCAACCCATTCAGTAGAGGAGATGCTCGCACAAACTCTATTCACTTGTGAAGACATTATGTGCTCATCCTCAGACTGCTCAAACGTGACGTACTCATAAAACTCCTTCACTAGCTTTGGATAATAAGGTCCATCATTGTCTGTGAAGCACTCGACCCAACCATGAGCTTCATGTGCCTTTAGCACTAAAGATCGGCTTGTCAGAATCTATTCCGAGCTAATATTCATCTCAATCACTATTTTCCTCTTCGATAAATGCATGTTAAGAACCTTTTAAACTATCTGGATCCCACTTTTTGACTCATCTATTGGTCTATTAAGATCTGGCGCGTCCCCTTCATCAGCAACCAATAGCCTTTTCACCCTTTCTGACGATCTGGAGAGGTTCGAGGGATTCAGTAGTGGTTTTAGGTTCAATAAAAAAAGATACGTGGGAAGGTTTGATGAGGATCAAAATGTGGTATGTATTTTAATTTTATCATTTTGGGATCAATAAAAAAAATCAAGTATATGAAATAAATAAAACTGAAAATGTTTCATATTCAATTAGAAAAATGCTAAAGTCCCAGACTTAAGTTGATTATCGGTATGGTGTCATCAGTATGGTTCTAATGGTGAGGTCATATCGGTAAGGTTTAAAATAGTGAGGTTTCCAATGACGAGGACTCTAACAATGAAGTTTTTAACGGTGAGGTTTCTAACAGTGAGGTTTCTAACAGTGAGGTTTCTAATGGTGAGGTTTCTAACTGTGAGGTTTCTAATGGCGAGTCTTTTAGCGTTGAGTTTTCTAATGGTGGGGATTATAATAGTGAGGTTTCTAAGGTTGAGGTTTCTTAGGGTGATGTTTGTAATGGTGAGGTTTCTAACAGTGAGGTTTCTAACACAACAGTCTATCATAACTAACTCATGTTTGATATAATTTAACCTCTCATCTTGTAAAGGCTTTGTGAATATATCTACCAATTGGTGTTCAATACTAATTAAATCTAAAGTGATATCACCTTTTTGATAATGATCTCTCAAGAAGTGATGTCTCACATCAATATTCTTTGTCCTAGAATGAGATACTTGTTTGTTAGAGATGTTAATAGCACTTGTATTATAACATTTGATTAAGAATTGTTTGAATTGATGTCCACAGTCTAGTAAAGTGTGTTTCATACATAAAATTTGAGCACAACAACTATCAACTTCTATATATTCAGCATCGGCAATAGAAAATGAAACAAAATTCGATTTCTTACTACACCATGATACTAGTGACATGCCTAACTTGTGACATGTTCCAGAGGTGTTTTTTCTATCTAACTTACAACCAAAAAAGGCAGCATCCAAATAACTTATTTAATCACACAGTTGTCCTCTTAGATAAAACAGACCCAAATTGATAGTAATCATGAGATATTTAAAAATCCATTTAACATAAGTTAAATGAGATTATTTGGGAATTTCATGAAAATGATCACACATGTATACCCTGAACATAATGTTAGGTCTCCTGGTAGTAAGGTATAGTAGACACCCAATCATACCTATGTAATTTTTTTGATCCAGTGGTTTACCAGTTTCATCCGCACACAACATACAACTGGTACTTATAGGTGTATCAAAACTGTTATTACTATACAAAAAAAAACATTTCAAAAGATAGTTAGTATACTTACTATGATTTAGAATAATACCATTTTTATTTTGGAAAATTTTAAATTCGAGGAATATTTGTATATTCCCCCATTAATCTCATTTCAAATTTGACTGTCATCATTTTTGAAAAATTATTACAAAAAGAGTTTTTAGAAGATCCAAAAATTATATCATCTACATAAATTTGTACTATTATAAAATCATTGGAAATATGTTTAGTAAACAATGTAGGATCCATTATTCCTTTAGTGAAACATTTTGAAATAAAAAAAACTAATTATTTCTTACCAAGCCCTTAAAGACTATTTCAGAACATTTAAGGATTTTATAAATTTAATAACATGATTTGGAAAATGTGGATTTGTAAAACAAATGGGTTTTTTAAAAAATACATCTTCAACTTTATACCCCTTTAAAAATTCACATTTGACTTCCCTTTGATAATGTTTGAAATTCAGATGAGTTGTATAAGCAAGAAATATCCCAATGGCTTCTAGTATAGCTACATGAGAAAAGGATCCCTTATATTCTATCCCTTCTTCTTGACTATGTCCTTTTTCTACGGTCTAGACTTGATTCTTACTATGTTTCCAGATTCATAAAATTTATTTATAAACACCAAATTAGGGCCTATGGTCAAAGTGTCTTTAAGTCTATCTACCAAGTCCCAAACAATGTTTCTTTCAAACTGATTTAATTTTTATTGCATAACTATCACCCAAAATTCATCACTAATTTCATCATTAATATATTTGGGTTCAAGCTGTGAAATGAAATATTGATGGTCAGCCTAATTTCTCATATAATCTCTAGTTTGTGTCCCTCAATTTAGATCACTAACTACAACATCTAAAGGATGATTACTGAGGGTTCTAATACCTTTATAAAGAGGTTAACTAGACTCCTCATGGTTTTCTATAGGTTCAGACTCAACGGGTATAGATTTTGGAAGATTCCCAGAATTGATTAATTTACAAGGGTTCTCTATCTTTATCATTAATGTCCAAAATTGACATATATTCCTGTAGATGTTCAAGAGAGGTTTTGGGTTCATGTCGATTAGTATCATAAAATTTTACATGAATAAATTCTTCCATGCATTTTGTTCTCCTATTAAATACTCTGTAGTCTTTACTATAGATTGAGTAACGTAGGAACATTATGTTATCACTCTTTGTTGTAAATTTGTTCACTTATTGAATACTCTATAGTATTTTTTGGGATTACAATATCATTTTAAAGATAATTAAAATTATTTTATTTTTATTCAAAATGTTGTTTTATTTTTTAAAATTATAATTTAATAAATGTTGTCAAAATTGACAATATTGTTATTTTAGAGTAAATAATAATTTATTCTATGATTTTAAATTATTAAAAATAATATATTATTACAAGTGGTTTTTAAGGGATAAAAAAATTATATATAATCTATTAATGTACCAATTTATCTTTTAAAATTAACATATTTTACCCACAGATTGTTAAAAACATTATTAGCAGGGTTTGGGTTTTATGATGTGTTTTCTATGTCACATACTGTTGTTTTTCAAATTTATTACCAAAACACATGATATTTTTTGTCGTGTAAATTAGATATAATATTTATAATTAATATGATCTATATTTTATAATAAATCTCAATATATTTAAATCTTAATTGGTAATTTACATAGTTTAGAAAACTAGAAGATTTAATAAAAACCAGAATAATAAAAATGAGGGATCATAGAAGTTAAGGAACCAAATTATTAAAATGAATTTATTTTTCTGGGGTGATGATTTGATTAGAACATAAATTCACATTAATACATTAATTTTACATTTTAGCAGAACATTAGGTAAATGATACCTCCCATTATTGAATACCATTTGGTATTTACAAGAGTGTGGCTCTCCCTCCACTATTAAAAGTAAATCACTGTACCCATTCTTCACATCATACAATCAATTAGGTTATACGAAGGTCTCCCTAATCCACTTACCAAAAAACTGTCAATCCATCCTATAATATAGACCTCACCTTTGGAAGAATGAAATCCAAGGATGACTTTTGGAACAACCCAAAAGGTGTTACTTGATAAAAAGGTATCATATTCTCTCAATCCCTTTTCTTTTATTTTTTTCTCACCCCATTCACTCTATTTATTCAATGATGGAATAAGAAGGATCATAAATATAAATTTATGTTTTTATAATAACTATTAAACCTACACACACACACATAAATCCATATAATGGGTAATAAAGATATTATTTATGTGTATGGTGAACTACCGCCTCACAAGACGATGATTGTTCATTTTTTCCTTTACATCCTCTCATGGTTGACATTATGACTAAACGACTATTTATATATACTGTAAATTGTATTTATTATCTTTTTACACTTATTTATTCTTTTTAAAACACACATATTTGTTACATTCCATTTCTCGTAAGAATGATAATTTCATTTGAGGAAGTGTGGACTATCGCTCCCTCAAAGTGATGTGATTCATTCACACACAACACAAAATGTATTACGAATGGGTATAGTAAAATTATATGATATATATGATATAAAAATGATAATATAATTATTATATATATTCATATATAAGAATACATTTTATTTTTTTCATTCATCCAATACAACAATAAAAAACAAAATTGTCATTCATGCGTATGTATGACTTATCGTCTACATGAATGGTGTATTCCATTTCTAACATATATATTCAATAGATTACAATAATAATAATTTATATAATATTAATGATATCTATATAATGGTTTAAATTATAGAGACCATGAAATAAGTATAAGGACCATATATATAACAAATTAAGGCATAATATAAAAACAAATCTAATATTACCCGAAGCATAACACTAATATAAAATTGCTAACAAGAAAGTAATATAAAGTCATAATAAATACATATATTGTATTATATATATTATTATGGTTCAATTAATTTTTTAATATTAATTAATATTTATTATATAGGATATTTTAATGGGTATGATGAGATTCAAGACCCAATGTAAGGGAGTTTCATATCATTGTTTATTTCCGTGAGGTTAATGCTTTACTCATCACCTAATCTATTTGTGTGGCGTGTATACGACCCATGGATTTATTCAATGATTATTAAATATGTTTTTATGTATATTAACATATCCATTCTATGATCGTTATTTCATGGGGTTATAGTTTCAAAAGTTACCAAAACGATAAATTGATTTTCTCTCAAATTTTGTTATTTAAGACACATGTTTTGTTAGGAACCATTATATCATGAATCCATAATTTTGATGAAATTGTATAATTAATTTTAATTATTTTTCTTACTTAAATATTATTATCCTATGTAACCATGTGGTAAGATATTATTGAAATAATCTCATCGCTTTTTTAGATTGTTAATTTTTATGGTTATTTTGATGAAATATTATGATCCATATCACAAGAACACTCTGGAGACACATTATTATATTTTTATTCTTGATATATACTTTTATTAGAATTATTTTTCCAATATTTGGTACATAATAAAATTATGAAAATTAATATAATAAAAATATGACCGTATTTATTTCTTTGGTAGAAAATCATTTTTATTTCAAAACCAATTTTTGAAAAATGTTCTTAAACATATTTTCAAATTATATTTGAAAATTATTTTCAAGGAAAAAGTTATTAAAAATGATTCATGGTTCTAAAAGATTTATTTATATTTTTTTGATGTTATTTTCAAAAAAATAATTTTTAAATTGTTTTCAATATTTCTCTATCACCCTTCAAAATGTTTTAAAATAAAAATATTTGAAATTTTTTCAAAGTTTATTTTATATGATATCAAGGAAAAATATTTTAAAAGTGATTTAATGCCTTATTTATAAGTTTTAAAATCATTTTCAAATGAAATATTTCTCAAAAGGTTCCATTTTATAAAAATTAATATTCAAATAAGAAAGTATATTTTTGACAAGATATTTTTTTTGAAATATATTTCAAAATTATATTTAATAAAAGATAAAATTCATTGATATTATTCATCCCTTTATTGGAAATGATATAAATTTTCTATTTATATTATTTCATGAATGGTTTCTGTTTTGATGGAATGATTCTTAATACAGATGATTTTATCCTACAATATTTATTATTTTGAACCCTACTTCTTTCATTGGGTTATTGTTTAACAAAATGATTATTTAAACAATATATTTTCTATTTGTTATGTTGTGGTGAAATGATAATGATACTCATTTAATTTCAAGGGTTACGATTGTTTTCTATGAAAAACTATTATTTTTATGGGTCATTGTAAGATTCATGTTTCATTATCTTTTGGAAAATGTATGTATTATTTTATCATGTGATGGGTGGGATGTATATATACCTCCAATGCATTGAGTAATGATATACGTTTTATGGTCTCTGATGGTACATGGGAGGACATATAAAGAAAAAAACAAGGGGGTAAACAGGATAAATCCAATGATCAAAATAATAGGGTACATGGGAGGACATCTGAACCCAAAAATAAGTGGGTAAACTGGAGGACTTCCCAATCCCGAAACAATGGGATAAATGAGAGGACATCCCAAGCCTGAAATAAGAGGGTACATTATTGGATATCCCATGACTAAAACAATATAGTACAAAGGAGGGAATCCCAATCCCAAAGGAAGTAAATGGATCATTAACCTAAGTATATCATGTCACAAAGGCCTTGGTAGGGCTCCTTGAAATAGGTTTTTATATTACTATTTGTTTTCAATAGTTCAATGTTCTATTCATATGTTATGATTTCATGGATAATGTTCTGTATTTACTTATTATTCATTTCATATAAACTTCTATACTTTATTAGGATCTCTTATATGGAGGTTATAGTCTTCAAATTTTATGCTCAATATACATACCATTTTGTTAATTGTATGAATATGAATTTTATTTATTTACCATTACGAAGCATCTGAGTTCAAATCATCCTTATGTTTATTTTCCACAGGTTATGAAGAATTGTTTTAGGTATAATTACTAAAGGTGGAGATCTTAAGGGGAGATGTTGATGATGGTTCACAAGGATAAAAGATATTATTCCATGTTTCAAAAGACTGAAAACTATTATGGTCCACAAGTATATATTTTAATAATATTGGGAATATTAATCTAAACTTATTTAAGATCTACATATTTCTAGGCAGATTCATTATAGTGTGTGATAGTATAATGTAACGAATATTCATCCAAATAGATTTAATATCCATGTATGAGAATATGATGTCACTATAGAGTTCACCTATAACAATGATTATTAGTTGAATATTTAGATGGTACCATAAGCAACGGTATATAGAAGCCCATGTAGATAATGATTATTTTTTATGGAAGTAGGGGAATCAAAGTTATTGGGACCAAGTCTTGTGTATAAGTTATATATATAGGTTAAGTTGATCCAGAAGAAGATGGTTATGGTATATAGTATACATAAGTATTTTCCTGATTTACATCATCAACATGTTGAGATTATAGTGGGTAACTGTGTGTTTAATTAGGTTTATCTAATATTGGGTCACTATTAGATTCATAAATATAGAATATTATCACCAAGGTATGTGGAATGCATGATATTTTTCATGTGTCGCATCTTTTAGAGTATCACCCTGACCCTTATCATGTGAACCATATTTATGATTTATATCTTGAGATTAATTTATCCTATAAAGAGAATTCAATTTATATTTGGATCATAGTGAGAATTTTTTCTATGGTAGGACTGTTCTAATGGTCTGAATATTATAGAATCATGGTAATGTTTATGATGAAACATGGTAGACAAATTTTTATATGCAATCCTTGTAGCCCGAACCTTTTACCTTGGAGGATTATCAATTCATGGGAGTGCATCTCGAATAAGTGATATAAAAATTTTGGGAGGTTGTAAGATCCTGACCATTCTAGAAGGTGCACCCTTTTTTTAAATTTTGAGTTATCTCCCTTTATAATGGTTAATAAAAGGTTTATTGAGAATAGAAGAAGAATAAATGTTGTCCTAGGGGTTCGAGACATGGAAAAAGAAATAAAGAGGCTACAGTGTGTATGGAACATAGTTGGGGCATGGTTAGTTCTAACCATGCATCATAAGCATACATCATTTATGGGAAGATTTCATGTTTGAAAAATCAGGAAAGGGGAGACTGAGAACACTTTAGTTGTAGATTGAACCAAATGGGTGGCCTCTACATGCTTTGGAAAATTGTGTGGCCTCATCATGTGATTTTGTGACCAAGGCCAACTGCTGGAGCATGGGTATAATACAGTTGCCACATAGTATAGATTTTTTTCTGTCCAAACTATTAACCATAGTAAAAAAATTCCCATTCACCCCTTAGAATTTATGTTTTCTTACACAATTTTATTCCCCTCTCCCTCTCCACCAGTTTGAGTGATCAACCAGGAGGTTCCTCTTCTTCCAAGGATCATTCCCCCTTAGTTTTAAGTCTATTTAAGAAATATTATGATTGAATAAAGCTGTGGGAGACTTTATATATCATATTTTCACTATTTTCTAGAATATACATTATATAATTTTTTTAACATATATTTCCTTTAAACCATTTTTTCCAATAGATTATTTGTTTTAGATTTCAATGTTCTTTGAGTTCGAATCAAGGGATAGAGTTAAGTGAGCATTCTTCTATAAACATGATGTAGTTGGTCTACAAGTTATGCCACATATGCTTGATGTTTATTTTATGTGTATGTGGTAGTGACTTTATGAATTTGGGATGAACATTTGAATCATTTGTATGAAATGATAAATTGGGTGTGTAAAGGATATGTTGAACCCCACATGATTCTGGTTTCACTCATTATGTTTTATTAGAATGGTCCAACAAACCCCTATAGGCTGTATCACTTCCTTGAACATGATAAATGAGATATTAAATGATTAATTGAAGTGTTGATGAGATTAAATATATTTTAATTTTTGTGTGAATGTCATAATGAAATAAAGGGGTGGTTCAATTAAAATGAATAAATTAATAGAGTTATGGTTTGTAAGTGTTTAAATGTGAGAATTGGTTAAAAGGGTTTGTTCTTGTGGTTAATTGGCATGAAATGGTTAATAAATATATTTAGTAGAACTTTAATGTTAAAATAACATAATAATGGGAATTGGGAATGTGATTAATGTAATGAAATATGGAATTACGATGAATGAATGGGTGAATGTGTGTAATATCTTTTTGTTAAAAATGTTAACGAAGATGAGACAATAAAAATTTGAACATATGTTTGGTGAGATGCTGGAATGACATACCACTCTCTTTGGTTGTCCAGATTGATGCTCCAGGTAACATTTTACATATAATTTTTTAGATAATAGACTAATTATTTTGACTCCAGGGTTATAGACATGGACCTCTATGTCATGTTTAGGATAGTCAGACAAGGAATTCTTATTCTCAATTGGATTCATGGAATTATGTTCCTTTATTTCCGTCTTATGACTCATTTGCCACAAAGTTCAGATGACCAGTATGGACCAAATTATGTTGGATGAATATGGGTAAACCATTGATCTATGAATAAAAGGTATTGATTTATATACTGTTAAATGATAGAAACATGTTTATTTTTTGGGTCTTAATTATTTACAATACTCATACATATATTTCATTAGACTACAAATTGTTGTAGAAAACATTGGTGGTGTCCTAATGAGTTGTACTGACTCCCTACTCCATCCACCATCATGTATCAAAGGAAATATTATGATTGTAGGACATGAAATGGGAAAATGAACTTTTCTAGATGGTTGATTTTTAATAATGGAAGGATAATAGATGATGAAAATATACTTGTTTCTTGTATCCATTTTAATGATGTTTTAGTATGTCACTTTTTTTGGTTTTCTTGTAGCACATGACACTAGTGATATTATATGTTTTACTATATTGGTTTTTTGGTACTTATTTATTTTATGACTTCTCTATTTGATTCTTGTAGAATTTTTTACCATTTCATGGTGATGTTTATTTTTATTTTCACTCTATATTTGCTCTAGTAATGAGGGTATAGTCTCTCCAAAATATTAATTACACCCTTTATTCTTTTTCAAAGCATTTTTTGTACTAGGTGGCACTCTTTAGGTGATGTGGTAAACCATCTTGGGGAACGAGACATAGTGGAACTAGGGATGGGACATTACATGAGTGGTGAATTATATTGAGGGTTCCTTTCATCCATATTAATTTCCAGAAACACCATATCTTGTTATTGTTCAGGATAATTTTGGACTTCTTTATATACTTGAAACATTTTAGCAAACAATTGAGAAAATTTCAAGGGCCATTCTTCCCAAATTTTCAGATTACAGGAAGTTGTATCATTATTCCACCAGGATGATTATCATTTTATTTCCGATGGAAATAAATTTTCATCTACCAATTTCAAAAAACATGAGTAAAATAGTATATAATTTTTGATTCCTCGTTGTGATAACATTATAAAATTTCTAGATAGCCAGCACATAAACTTATATTAAATTATTTTTTATGACATGGTTTTCTGTAACTAAAGAAACAATTAATTTTTCTATTAGGATTAATTTTAAAAATAATAGCACACCATGTATGTAATCCAATATTTTATTAATAGGAATAAATTGGTTTACCCACCATCAATTTTACCATATAAATTCCTCACTATATTTTATTATGAAGAGATAATGTAAAATATTTGTTGAAAATTATTTTCCTAAACTCCTCCAATCCTAATGAGTAAATATCTTATATTTTTCTTTTGTTCATTATTATAGAACACTATTAATCTATTGAATCTTCAAAATGATAAATATCTAAAGAAACATTTCTTGCTCTAAACACTATATTATTGAAATTATATTTTTTATTGTGTTGATCCATTACTCATTAAACATGTTGTTGGGTGGAAACAATAATGAGTGTAACTGAATGAGGTTCTGGGTTTGTTTTCTCACTTCAGAATTCCCAATGTTTCTCATATGATAGTTGATCAAAGATTTCCCAGTGTATTTATGTTCCTGTGTTTGTTACTAAGTCATCATGATGGGGATGAACTTATTTTGTGTATTGATCCGCAGTTGAGTGTTACTCAACATGACTTACATATAAAAAATAGATGGGTTTGATTCATGGTATTTAATATGGGGGATTTATAGGTGGTGAAATGGGCATGTTTTGATGGAAACTGACTTAGTCATAATGATACAGAAATTCTTATTCATTCATCGGTGTAGACCCAAGTTCACATTGATGTAGTTTGGGGAAATTTGGCTAAAAATTGGGAAATGAGGCCCTGAAATGGGATTTCAAGTCCACTAGACCCTTAGAAATTTTTTTATGCATTATATTGATTATGGAACAATCCTTGGGGTGAGGTGGTCAGGATGAGGTTTGCACCTTGTTAGATTACTATGTGTGGGTATGTGCTTCCTTTTCATGTAACCTCTATGACCTAAAATAGATTATTTGATCTAAGGGACAATTAAAGGTTGGTGGTGATTTTCACAAGATGGACTCAATGGTTGGTTTCTACTTTATTTTCTTGTTTGGGAGGTTATCATTGTTCTTTTCATAATATATAGTGTAAAATATTTTGTGATAATTACAATGAGAATTTTCACTCTTGCTAATATAATGTTCAGTTTATCATTATCCCAATCATTTAATTTACCATAACATTACTTACTCATTCAGTCCCACCTAGTTCGAGATATTAACTAAAACTAAACTGGATAAAGTGATTATTAAAAATTACTAACTTCAGTAATCTTTAATATTGAAATCAATCCTAATATTTCATTATATATAACACAATTATTTCAAATTATGACACATCTGATTCAACCTATATCAATTTTGAAAGAACCTATTTTTATTTTTTTAATATAATATTACTTTTTAAATTATAATATTAAAGAATTAACTAATACTTTATTTGATTCCAATTTTGATGACCCAACCATAACATACATAAATATTACATCTGTATACATTATTGTTCGTTAAAACTACCAACACACCCTCAAAACCCAAATGTTTTGTTTCTTTAGAGATTAGATATTTAAATGTATTATTTTAAAACATAGTATACATTTCATCCATAATGAAATCATAAATGATTATAATCTAGAAATATAATATGTGACATTCTTCTTCATTACCCAACAAATGGAAACACAAGAAAATTAAGATCTTAGACTCCCATTTTCGAATAGAACATATGAGACATCAATTACATAGTCATAGGTGATACTAATAAAGATCATTAATTAGTAATCATAAAAAAAATGTAGCCATTAGTGAAAAATCAAAACATTATAAAAAAATATGTGGGAAAAAATAATCATAAAAAGGATCATTAAATATAGATGAGACATAATGTATAAATATTGAAATAAATATATTTATTACACAAGAATAAGTATAGAAATTCACATCTTAGGTTATGGATATATGCTAATATATTTAAATTATTGGAAAATTTGTCTCAAAAAATATTCGATTAGGATAAATGTGCGTGTATGAAGACATAAAAACTTCTTATATTTTGTCATTACTAAATTAATTGGTGGAAAATTTTATTTTTGTTCCTCCAATAACATAATGATAAACCACGCATATGAGTGCCACATGATCATTTAAACATTCATATAATATTCATAACAAATTTAGCCAATGAGAATGAAACGTGAATCATAAAAAACACTAAAGAAATAACATGTAGAATAAAATTTGATGAATCCATTTGAAACATATCACCAGGGAAAAATAATAAATCATTAATTAATATTAGAATAGATTAAAAACCTTGTAGATGAGGATAATAATTTTTTTTTGAAAATAATAAGTTATATGCTAGGAATTTAGATAAATTTTTAAAGAAATAAATTAACAATAAATGGTTACAAAATTAATGAAGAACGATATAATAATTACTTCTAAGATTCATAAAACCTTTTAAAGGAATTTTTATAAAAAATAAAGGAAATAATGATAGAAAGTTATCAAGTGAAAAAATAATAGAAAAGAGAAAAAATGTAACATTTTTTCACCATTGCATGTTTATCAAATTCACTTGATAGATATACTAATCGATGTTATAAATAGTGGTAAGTAAATATAATTCATCCATGTGACATTATAAATAATATATATATATATATATATATGATAATGATTCCAATTGAAAAGATATAGATAAATACAATTCTCTATACACATATCATAATAAAAAACATGTGTGTCACTGATAGGGTAATGGTAAAGATATATTTAAATCCCAAAATAACCAAGGTCATATTAATTTTTTTAATTATATATAGATTGTAAAAAAATTCTCCCAATTAAATTTTAGGTATCAAAGATCTCAAATAAGAAAGTAGATTAGGAAAGAGACCCTTACATTTAATCCAAACATCCTCAAACATGATATGATGTCCATCAAAAATAAAAACATATTTATTAATAATATATTTAATAACAAATTTTTATATATTAATAAAATTATCTCATTTATTTTATATATGTTTTCCAATATTAGTTAATTTTAACTGTCTTATGTTATTTTTTCGATTATACAATGAATGTTTCAGTGTGACAGTTTTGATCATTATTATATTTTACCAATTTCATCAATTACACATTAGTTAATGTAGTTTAATCATCATATTATATTTATTTAAAAATTACCTTGTTCACTTGATTGATGATATGAGTAAGTTTTACCTGAATGGAATTCACAAGGATTATATTTCAAGTAACATTAACAATAGTAATGAGAATTTTTTTAATGAACATCCATTTCAGTTACACCTATTCAAAACCATAGTCATGAAATATATTAATCATTCATGTCATATATGGAAAAAATTAATTCCTTGATTCTCATCCATGATGAACATTCCAAAATAGGTATAGCATCATTCATGTAGGTTGTTAACAGACCCACCCAAGAATATCTAATACTAATGAACATGTAATAGTATATATTCATATTATAGTAATATCATATATATATAGGTAAAATTATGTGAATTGAAAATAATTATATTTTTAATGTAATTTCAGAAGATTGGTTAACATGAGATGAATGAAATGGATGAAGAAGAAATTATTACATACTCTGCTAAAATCACCCATTCTCGTAACTAAATCCTTCATAATGAAGGATTTAGGGCTCCGTCTAGGGAATTGTAATTTAAAATATTAAACAAGAATCATTGGAAGGATATGTGTCTTTGTAATCAAGGGGAAACTAAAGATTAAAAGTGATTTTGGATGAGTATACGAGGGATCATTTTATAGATGAATTTGGGTGACTTATTAATTTTTTTTATTCCATGATTATTAAGGAATATTATTTTAACGTGAAAAATAACCCATTATTTGAAAAGGTTGTATAATATTATATACATTATAAACATTTATTTTAACTTTTATACATTTTATACATATTTTTAATAATATAATATATTTTATAATTTTCACTATTCATCAACATATTTAACTATTCACCTTAGTAAATTATTTTTTTACTTAAAATAAAATTTATCCTCTTATATAACGTTTATTACCTTATTCAAAAAATGAAATAAATTTTATTATATTTAATATCTAAATATGTAAAATTTAAAATCTAAATAAACATACATAATACTTGTTGAAAATAGTTTTTCATAAATAAAAAAATTTCTTCTATAATGTTTAATTATATTGTTCTTAATGAAATTATTTATTTACTTAATAGATTTGAAATATTTACTATACAGGCTGAATATATAATTTATAATATATTAATCATTTCTAAAAATTGAGAACATGAACATTATTACTTTTTTATTATACTAATTAGTTAATTCATTCCAAATAGTCACACAAACACACACAAATATTTCCAAAAATCATATAACACAATTTAAATATTAAATAGAACCTTATATCCTTCTCTAAATTCATATTTATACTCTTTTAATTTTTTTCTAAGGCATGATTTTATATTTCAAATATTTATCATTCTTTTTGTAGTTATAATTATTAGTATGGCTCTTAATTAGAATTACAATGATGAAGATTTGAATTTACAAGTAGTTTTATTTATTTGTGGTTTTATTCCTGTTGAAATGATCATAGTGAATATTCATATATCATTCACATTAGGTGTTAATTTTAATTATGTTGTAATATTATTTTCTAATGAAATAAATGGTTGATCAATTTATTTTAATTTTCTTATGAAACAAATTATTCATGTTAGAAAAGGAAAATATATAGTGTAATAATATTACTGATCAATATAATAACGATGGATATAAAAATGATGATTAACATTTGGTGATATTTCTAGGTAAGATATATTTTCCATGAGATATGTGCACTATGTCTCATTATGAGTTCCATATCTCACCTCTATAAGTCAAACAAGGTGTTTTGTAATTAAATGAGAAATGTTTTTGGTCGATATAAGGAGGTTAATGTTAGAGTTTGTATGTCTATTGCTTGTATTTCAGGAAGATATGATTGATAACTATGTTCCAATTGGGTTTTTGTAGCATGGAATGTTCCCTGGTGGAAATGATATGATGTATTTGTGAATTTTGTGATAGGTTATACATGATAATTGGGAGGACATGATGATATATAGACTATTATGGATCAGCTAATAAGGTCGGATCATTTTCTAGGTATTTGGGGTTCGATAATTGTAGAAATTTTGTTTATTTATTATTTGAAGAGGTGGTGAAAATTCATGGAGTTCAAGGATTGTAATAGAAAATTAATGTCATGAATTTAGCATTCGGTTATAAAAGTTAATTCATTATGATTTTGGAAATTCTTTATAGGTTATGTTACAAAAATTTTCAATTATTTTAGAGAAACAAGGTTGATAATTTTACCTTTGGTTGAGATATCATATTAGAAAAATAATAAATAATAAATTAATATAACACACCTTTCATTATTTTATATACAATTGTATATATCTCCACGTTCTAGACTGTATTTGATGAAACATTGCGTATGAGGTATTCACTAAAGGGGAAACATTGCGATGGTTATTGTACCCAAGTATCATGTATAATAGGCCAAAAAATATTTATAGTCGCAATTCCATGTTAATATGAATGCTATTTTGGAATTATGAGATAATTCATTGAACAACCATATTCTCCAAAAAGAATTCTATTTACTAGTTTAGATATCATTAGAAAATTATTATGATGATTTAGAATATATAACATAAATTTTAAAATTTTAAACATTCAATATGAGATCTAAATTTAATGTAAAAACTGTTATGTAAAATTTTCATATTTTAAAAATAGTATAACAAATTAATATATAAAAAATATATTTTTTATGGATTATATAATCGTGTCTTTAAATGTTTATGTATTTTTTAGGGAATCATTCTAATGACCAAATGTATTTTTATCTTAAGAAATTTCACCTACTCTTTAATGGTTTTGAATTTTTTTCGATTGATCTTGATCTACGCTTCGAGGATTGGGAAGAACATAAATTATTTATATATATTTTTCAATAATTTATAGAGTATGAATTAGAATATTTATATTGGAATTCCTTCAAGATAAAAGGCTCAATGATTTTTCCTCTGTTAATTTTTATCCTTCTGTTTATATTTTTCCATTTTAATTAAGAAGTTCAAATTCCCATTTTCATTAGTTTTCTTATATAACAATATTCATTATTTTATTGGGACATTATATAAAAATGGTTTTCATATAATAAATTTGAGGGTTCGATGTTATTTATATTTTTTATAAAAAATAATGTTTAATAATACTATAGTGAGTGCATATTGTTTTTGAGACACTTTATGAACTCTTAAAACTTGATAATATAATTATATCATTTCATTATATCCCATAAGAAATGGTTATTTTATACTATTAATTATAGAGAGATCCATACTGAGAATTTTAAGATTGATGTGATCTATAGATATCTTATGAGGAAGGTACCTATTAGGTGTTCCTCAATGAATAATAGAATACTCATGTGGATGAGATTATATTTAGTAGTATGAGTAACATTATAATTTTTTCATTTAATTATTTATAAAAAAAAATATATATTCTTGGTTATTTGGGTTTTTTTATTCTCCTATTATTTAGATAATATTTTCACCACTAAATACCTTTAATAGTAATAGAGCTTATTTATCAACATTTTCATTAATGTCTGAAATAGTAGTGAATGATAGGAAAACATTTTTTCTACGTACCATAACATAACACTATTCAAAATTGGAATTTTGGTTATTTATTTTTCAACACTGCAACATTGGACACCTAAAAACAGTCATAGTCTCATAAATATTTTACACACTCTTGTTTAATGCATATTTATAAACAAATAATAATGTTTTTCAATGATTTCTAGATAATATTAGCATTTTTTCAATATTTATTTCAAAAGATAGAAATTATAAGTAAGGAAAATAAAATTAATTTTAATGGTTTAAAATGTTAAATTTTAATTTTATAGTTAATTAGGAATTTTTATTGTAAATATAGTTTCTGTTTTTTATTTTTTTAGGTTTTAAAATATATGTACCATGCTTGTCCAACCATCGAACAATGGATGTTATCCACTTATCCATCCTTATATGGGGGCCAGCTGATTGAGCCCCACTATGAGGGATAAATCAATCTTTCTATGTTTCAAGGATACACGTAAAGACCAAATCCATGTAGTGTGTGATCCTGTGGGAAAAGACTGTGTGAATAGGGTCCAAAGCCCACTTAGGCCACAAGGTGATGTATGGACCATGTACAATGTGTTAATATATTAGGTATCACACCATAATGAATTATTTTTAGTGTCTAACATCACACATTATTATTTAAATAAGCATTTAATTCCTACTATCTTATAATGAATGACATAAATTATGCATGTTACTATTCAAAAACGTCATAGTTTCCCATTACGAAAGGTCACCCGTCTAAAATATTCCATTCCACCCTTCATCACTGATCTTACACCACTCTACACCACATGTAACTACTGCTCTCACTGGAAATAAACAAATTGAATATACCTTCAAAATATTGAGCTCGAGATATCCCCAACCTTCGAGTCCCTGTATCACCATAGATGATCACTGGGGCCCCAACAACTCTAATATATCTTAAATGAATCTATCCAATACATATATGCAATCGATAGATCAATCGGGCCGTTGTAAAGGGTTGATTCCATTTTTGATGCCACCAAGGAGCCACACTAGACCAATAATATTGGTTCCAAATCCCCATAAAATTTAACAAAATCTAGAAAGAAAATTCCTCTCATTTTCCCCATAGTCTTCTAATCTATACTACAATGCAATAATTTTGAATTCTCATGATACCTATATTATATTCAAGTGATTTAAATTGATAAAATATATAGCTTTCAATTGTAAAATCGAAGATGTTATAAATAATAGAGGATAACCATAAGATTTTCTCTACCTAAAAAAGTGGGATCTATTATTGAAGAGGAAAATCGACCACTAAGATGAGAGGCCGAAATACGACTACTTTAATTTTTCAAATTGTTTTACATTTTTTTTCATACTTCTATAAATTTATTTTTTAAAAATATAATTCATTTTTTTGTTCAAGTAATTCATCCATACAATTATCCTCACCCATCTTTTTCTTCTTCTTCTTATTTTTATTTTTCTTTTATATATATTAATTTCATTCTCATTTACATTTTAATTTATTATCATTTCTAAATTAATTTTTTTTTCATTCTCTATCTCTCTTCCATTATCTGTCATCATCAATATTTATATTTTATTTCCCTTATTCTCTACTTCTAACCATTGAGAATTCATTACCTCTATTATGACGGGAAGAACTAAGCCATAGCCTGGGGGAGGTTAGGTGAACTTGAGTTATATGTTAAATATTATTTTATGTTTGTGATTGATGCATGTGACATACACTGGTGTGGCAGTTTTCCACCCATACATTCAACTCCATTATATTTATATTCATGTATTTTTATCTTTTTCTTCCCTTCCATTTATCATAACATCATGACATATAGGAGTTGATCCAATCAAGAGATGAAATTTATTACGATGGAGATGTGTCCTTGAATATGTCACAAACTTAATTAATGTATGATTTCAACCTTGATTACAAGAGAGGGGGGACTTTAGAATGATTAGGAACTTCATATTTCACTATTTATAAATTAATGGATATTAATTCAAGCATTATATTTCATAATTGGATTATTAAAATAAATATTAACAAACAAAGGTGAATAATGATATAACACAAAACCAAACATAAGACAACATTATTTCTTTCTAATATCATATTATTCAAAATTACATGGTAAGGTAAAATAACATGTCATTGAATTATTCTATAAAAAAAATAACATTTTTTATGAAAATAATAAACATAGAAAAAATTAGTTTGTGGATGAATTTAAATTAGTATATTGAAAATTGGGAGGATTATTATGTGAGATAACAATGGTAAATCCTTATGGTATACTAGGAAAAAAACTAGAAAAATATTTCATTCCATGTTGTTTTCAAAAGATTTTATTTTAAATTAATAAAACAATTACACATATGTAATGGATCAAAATAAATTACTACACAATTATAGAAGTAATTTTTATAATGTCCATATGAATTCATTAAACTAGATAAGAATATGATGAATGTTCATACCGAAATACCTTCATTTCATGAGCTGGTATATTTGATTGATTAATATATATAGGATTATCAAAGAATAAAGGATATGGTGGAAGTTCCACTAGAGAAGATAAGTTTACATAATAAATCAACTATTTTGGGTCCCTACACAAGGACTATCAATATCACAAACATTTGAATTCCAATATTAAAGATGACCTTGATGTGATGGTGTGGATTTATGATGAGTAAAAATTTCCCGCTAGGAAATATATTGGAGGTCAACATGATCTTGATGAATTCTTGATTAAGTATAATGTAAAAAATCATATCCCCATTCCTTATAATTAAAATTATACAAAACCATATAATAACACTCTAGATATGGAAGAAGACACATCTAAGTTGATTGAATATAAATAGACAATGGAGTATCCTGACTACCAACCTCTATACACTGATATCCAACTTCAAGATGCACTTATGACTGGATAAGATATTGAAGATGAGATAATATATGGTGTTGATATTTACATGAACTCTATTTCATTTTATTCAATTAAATCAGAATTGTGTATTAATTCCCAGTTCTTTGAATTTTCATATTTAGAAAAACATTGTTTTACCTTGGAGGAAAGTGAAGATAAAGCGCAAATACTTATTGAGGAACACATGGAGCTACCTAATTTTGATAATCATATATTTGAGTAAGCCCATGAATAAGTATAAGTGGTTAATCCTAAAGAAACAAAGTTATAGACCATTAAAAATAAAAGAAATAATTTTATTATTGATAATTTATTTTTAATGTATGTTCAAGTAAAACTACCTACTTATTTACCCTTTAAATATTCAATTCATGCAACCCATTTTTAGCAAGAACTGGATAACGAAGGGAAGGTTTCCAAAGTATAAACCAAGATGGATGATTGCCAATACTTAATCCTACCTGATCATGAAAATTACACTAAATTGTGAAGTGGATGGATTTTATATACTCTATCCATATATTATTCATTAAAAAAAGAAGAAGTACATGTTAGGAAAATCGACATGTGGGGTTCCAATTCACGAATATCCACACAACAACAAATTATGGATAATAGTGGTTAGATCCCTTTTGGAGGAGATAAAAACCCAGTTCCCTTGTGGTGGATCAAAACAAGTCTTTTATTACTATTTTATTTATAGGCATTCAGATTTCAATTTAATTATAAGGATTTATTTAGTATAAATCCCCAATAATTTTATCATTTTGATATATAATTAAATGATCATTATAAGTAATTGATTAATTGACTTTTATAAGACCATGATTTCATAAGGAAATCCAAAATAACCAAGGAGGAATGAATACTAATATTCATGTAATAGGTATTTAACTCGTTCACTAACTATTTTCAAAATCCTCCCATTTTTTAAAGACCTATTTTTTGACTTAAATAATAAATTGCATGACTATAGTTTAATTTATCCTTTACTAGACTTATCTATGATAAATGAGTCTCTTAGTAACCCTATGATTCAATGTTTTATATTTCAATAATAATGATATTAAATGGCTAAAATGAAGAATTAAATTATTAGAGTGAAACATGGATATTAAAACGAGGACTCGTGATTTTTGGGAATTAGATGATTTATGTATTTGAAATCTCCTGATCATTTTTATGCTTTGATTTTATAATCCTCATGTAAATTGATTTTTTATTATTATTAATTCCCTGAGTGATTTTCCCAAATCAAATTTCCCATTTATTAGGGTATTTCAAGACCAAATTCTTCTAATTTTATCTTGAGAATATTTGAAATGTGATATTAGGACATGTCGCCTACCTGAACATGCTTTCAATCGTCTGAAAGATATTTCTATGTAATTAAAAATTAAAAATCATTAATGTATATTTTTATATACCCTTATCCTTGATACCACATATTAAATTAAACCTTTATTAAACCATATAGAATATTAACGACCTCATTTGGACCGAGGCTTATTTTATTTAATTTTTATCTATTCATACCCTCCTCTTCGTATTTTTCATGATATTTTAAAGATGAAGTTTCGGGGTTAAGGATGTTATGGTAAAAGGGTGATAATAATTTTAAATAAAATGTTTGGGTGTGCTACTTTGGGTATTGATAATGGGTTTTTTATTCATATATTGAAATTTTACATTTTTCATTCTTGAAAAAAAATAACAACTAAAAAAATAAATGAAATATATATATATAGTAATAGTTTGTGACATGTAAGAATAAAAAATAAATATTACTAGACCAATAATTTTTATAATATATGGCTAGGTGGTGGATGTGAGATTAATTATACGAATAAATTTTCAAAAAGTAAAAAAATAAAAAAACATGAACAAAATTCTTTCAAAAGCTATATAAAATTCGAGAAAATTGATGAAGGTGCACATTATTAATTATACATGATTTTTAATGACCATTAATATATGGATGAAAAGTGTTAGTTATCATTTGGAAGTGGTTATTTTCATTGAGATTTTTCTTTTTATATGATGATTTATGATTTAAAATATTAACCACATCCTTGAAGATTAATTTTTAAAACATCAATTCCTACCAACATTAAAACTAATAGTTATTAGAATTATAAATTTAATTTACTAATGATTTTATTTACATTTTTTATTTAAAATGAGGATAATTTAGTTTCCTTACAATCCTGTGGAAAATGAGAATGTTCTCATGATATTATCATAGCTATACATGAATTGTATCATGAGTGATGAGAGAAAATATTCAAAGGAAAGGTAAATCCTGTTTTGAAATACTTAATAATAATTAGTTGATGATCCTGAAAGAATGAAAGGAGAAGTCCAATCATTTTTTTTTGAAAATTGAGAAATTAAAATTCCTGGTTTAATTTATTATTTTAAAATTGATATATTGAATTAATATTTTATATATATTTCTGAATGTTTGATTTAACATTGATAATAGTTTTGTTTTATTCATTTTGAATTCAAATATTGGTAACATTGGTTCCCTTTGATTTTGAATGTTGAGATTTTGTGCATTAGTAAAATCATAATTTAAGTGTGGGGTATTTGATTCAATCATATTTCATGTATAATTAAAAAAATAATGATATTAATTGATTTATATTTAAAATTTCAATGTCTATCACTGTTTATATAAAAATTTAGAAATTAAAAGTAAAGAATATAAATTTTTTTTAAATGGTTTAAAATTTTACATTGTAATTTTATAGATAAATCATGAATTATTATTATAAATTCACCTTTGGTTTATCTTTTTTAGTGTAAAAAATATATATCATGCTTGGTAATCCCTCAACCAATGTAAAAAGCCAACTAAAATGCTCTATTAGTGGCCAGATGGAAAAGTCACCACAAGAGGGCCAGATCATGGAAGCTAGGGTGTGTGGATACATGCGGAGAATAGGCTCATGCATGATGACATCCTATGGAAGAAACACAAGTGAATATATGATAAATCCCACTTAGGACACATTGTGTGCCGTGAACCATGTATAGTATATGCATGTACCCAGAATCACACCCCATTTCCGTCTTCTAAGTGGCTAAAATCACAACTTTTTATTAATTTAAGAATGGTCCCCCAACTATATTCAAATATTGGAAAACGATTATGCATAGAAATACTCAATTTTAACAAAAAACACTTCCACTTCAAACCACGCACACTCGCCCACCCCGGATACCCCCCACAATTCATGACTGATCTATGGACAGACAATGCCTCTTGTGGCTGCTACTATCTCTGAAAATAATCCATTGAATCCACCCCTGAAAGGTCTAACTTGAGCTACTTCTAACTTCTAAGGGACCGTATCATTGTGGATGATATCTTGGGCCTCAAACGACTCCTAATTGACTAAAATGAAGCTACCAATCGAATAATGCAATCGAGATCACCATTATGCCACTATGAAGGCTAAATGTGATTCATGAGGAAACTAATGAGCCATATTGGAAAACTTATGCCACTACCATGTGACCATAACATTACATGGAATCCATGCATGTGTCTTCCATACATCTTCCCCACTATTCCAAATCCATGTTTCTAGGACCCAATATAGAAATCCTTTGATAACCATAACATTGTTTTAGGATTTGAAAAGGATGAAATATAAAACATTGACCCGATAATTTGGAGATAATAAAAATATGTGAGGTTAAATCCAAAAGTTTCTCAGCCTATAAATGGAGGGCTCACAAATATTTTTGTATTATAATTTTTTTAAAAATATTTTTTAAAAGATGTGCTAGGTTCTTTATTTAAAAAATATGCCACGAAGGAGGCATCCACGATGCCGCCTTTCCATTAAAAACAAGAAAAATTCTATTTTTTAATATTTTTTTTATTTTTTGTTTTGTTTTATTTATATATATATATATGTAAAATAAAAATAAAAAAAATTCAAAAGAATCTGTGCACTTTTTAAAATCCAGCAGTACTACCATTATAGTAGTCGAGATTCAGACAGAAGCTCTCACCAAGGGTTTCCTTTTACAAGAGAACTTACCCTAGAAATCATTCTGCATTTGTAGTGTGGGATTCTGGTTCTACATTTCCTGCGTAGAACATTCTGCATTTCTGATGTGGGATTCTGATTCATGTACTTGAATTTGAAAGACTATAAAATATAAATTATAGGAAAAATATAAATGAAACATAATACTTGGATTAAACATATAAAAAATAATTAAAAACAAGAAAACAAAGAAAATGATGAAAAAAATTAATTTATAAGCTTTCATAACCACCCACATGCAACATAAAAATGTATCATGTACAAAACATTGAGAGCCTATAAAATATAAACTACAAGACCAATATAAATAAAAATTAGTACATGGATTAAAAATATAACAAATAGTTTAAATTAAAAATAATTTCATAAAAAATGATAATGGAAAATAATTTATATGTTTACAATGACACCAACATGAAAAGTAAAAATGTTTCAAGCTGGTGAATATGAAGGCCTATAAAATAAAAACTATTATACCAATACAAATGAATCATAAACCATGGATTAATCATCTAAAAAATAGTTTAAAATTGAAATTCTTTAATAAAAATGATAATGAAAAATAATTTTGAATCTTTCAAAACCACCTATTTGACACATAAAAATAATTCATGTATGGGGATTTGAAAGGCGATCAAATATAAACTATAAGACCAATATAATTGAAAGTTAAAACATGTATAAATTATATAGTAATTAATTATTAATTATTTTATTAATATTATTAATAATTAATTAGTTATTTAGTAATTATTAATAATTGATTTTATAATAATTTACCTATTAATAATTAATATAATTGCTTTTAATAATTACCATTTAATAACTATAATGAAAAATTATAATTTATAATTTTATCACTAAATAAAAAATTAACATTTCTATAATTAATAATTATATTACCAATTAATTAATTAAATATTATATAATAATTTTTTATAAATACTAATTAACAATTATAATTATTAATTATAAATTATAATTACATTACTAATTAACTAATTATCAAATTGGCCTTGACTCTGTCCTTCTCAAAAAATAACAATTTAACTATTATATATTTAGTAATTATATTATTAATTAACTAATTAATTATTAACTAATTAATGATAAATATTTAAAAATTAACTATCTACAAACTATATAATTAATAATTAAATTACTAATTAACTAATTAATTTTTATATAATTAATAATTATATTACTATGTAACTAAGTAATTATTAATTAAGTAATAATTATATTTTTAATTAACTAATTAATTATTAACTAATTAATTAATAATAATTACTACATAACAAGTATAATTAATAAGTATAATTTATTATTATATTACTAATTAACTAACTATAAAAAGGCCCTTGAGTTTATCTTTCTCAAATAAATTACCAAATTAACTATTATACATTAAATAATTATATTACTAAGTAACTAATTAAATATTATATAATTAATGACTAATAATTACTAATTAACTAAATAAAAATTATATAATTAATAATTATATTACTAAATATTTAATTAAAAATTATATTACTATGTAACTAATAAACTATTAAGTAATTAATAATAATATTTTTAATCAACAAATTATATTAATAATTAACTAATTAATTATTAATCATTACTAATTAAATAACCAATTAATATACAATTAATAGTTATGTAATTGCTAATTATATTAATAATTTACAAATAATTATTAATAATTATTTGTAAAAATAAATAATTATAACAAATAATTATATTACGAATTAACTATTATATATTTATTTTTTATAATTACTAGTTAATAATTATAATGAATAATTATAATACTAATTAACTAATTAATTATTATATAATTAATAATTATTATACCAATTATCTAATTAATTATTATATAACAAGTTTTAATAAATACTAATTAATAATTATAATTAATAAATATAATTTATAATTATATTACAAATTATCTAATTATAAAATGGTCCTCAACTCTATGTTTCTCAAAAAATTAACTAATTTACTATTATACAATAAATAATTACATTACAAATTAACTAATTAGTTAGTATATAATTATTGATTAAAAATTACAAATTAACTAATTACAAATTATATAATTAATAATTATATTACTTATTAACTAATTAATTATTATATAAGTAATAATTATATTATTAAGTAACTAATTAATTATTAAATAATTAATAATTAGTTACTGTATAAGTTATTCAATGTTTTAAATTTATATTATATTGGTCTTATAGTTTATATTTTTCCGTCTTTTAAAGCCACGTACTTGAATTTTTTTTAAGATTCATGTATGTGGTTTTGAAAGCATATAGATTTTTTTTCCTGAATATTTTTAATGAAATTATTTTTATTTTCAACTATTTGTTATATGTTTAATCAATTTATTATGTTTCATTTATATTAGTCTGATTGTTTATATCTTATAGGCTTTCAAAGACACGTGCATGAAAGTTTTTTATTTTTCATGTTGGTGTCTTTGAATACATATAAATTATTTTACGTCCACATATTTTATGAAATTATTTTTATTTTTAATTATTTTTTCTATGTTTAATCCATGTGTTATGTTCTAATTATTTTTTTTGTAGTTTATATTTTATGGGAATTCAAAGTCACATATTAGATACATTTTTATGTTTCAAGTAGGTGGATTTCAAAGCTTATAAATTACTTTTTATCATCATTTTTAGGAAATTCTATTTGTTTTCAACTATTTTTATATGTTCAATCCATGTTTTATGTTTCATATATAATTTTCTTATAGATTATATTTTATAGTCTTTCAATGTAACAAAATTGAAATAGAATCACACATCAGAAATGCTGATTGTTCTCCATATGAATGAGAGAACTAGAATCCCACATAAGAAATACAGAATGACTTTCACGGTAATCTCTCTTATAAAAGGGTTCCCTAGGTGAAAGCTTCTGTAATAATCCATACTGCTATAATGTAAGTACTTATAGATTTTAAATAGCAGATACATTCTGTTGAAAAGTCTATTTTTATTTTTATTTGTGTTATATTTATATAATACAAAATAAAAAAATATTTTTTTAAAATATATAAATGTGTGTGTGTGGGTGTTTTAGGGGAAATTCGGCATCACAGATTCCAACTTTCACCCTGAACCAAGAGGAAGCATCATGGATGCCACCTCTGTTGTGTATTATTTTTAAAACATTTAAACCATAATGTTTTAATATTTTAAAAAAAATTATAAATATAAATTTAGGGCTCACCCAGTTTTAATGAAAATAGACCACCAAGAGGAGAGACAGAACTACAACTGTTTTTATTTTTCTGTAGTTTTTTACCCGTTCTGTTTTCTTTTTATTTTGTTTCATGCTTCTTTAATGTTAATTTTATTTTATAAAATAAATTCATTAATTTTCTAAAAGTGATTCATCCACCCAATTCTCTTCACCCCTCTTCTTCTTCATTTTATGTTAATATTTTATTTTATTTATTCTTTCAATTTAAATATCTTATATTTTCTTATATTATATTTTATTATATTATTTCTATCTATATCTTCCATTGTCTCTATTTATCTTTTTATAATTTTATTTATATCCTTCTATTCTTCTCACCATTGTGAACTCTTACCATTAATTTTGATGGGTTGACCTGAGGCTTTTCATAGGGGATGTTTTGTGTTGCAGAATTATTTCTTAAAGTTTATTATGTTTTTGTGATAAATGTGAGTATCATGAATGAGTGTAAGAGTTTTACACCATGACATGAAAGTCAATTATATCTTTATTTTTTATTTTTTTATATTACCTTCGTTACATTTATTCTATGACCTTCACATAGTGGAGTCTATACGATCATTGGATGGAATGATATATGATTGAGATTGTTCATGGAAGATTTCACACTCTCAATTGTGGTGTTACATCATCCTTGATTATAAGAGGAGGTGGAATTTAGAATTTTTATGAATTCTAGATTTTAAAACATCTAAATAAAAGGATAGTAATTCATGTATGAGATTTCAAAAGTATATTATCAATCAAAATTTAAACTAATATATGTGAATAATGATAGATTTCAAAAAATGAACCTAGGACCAAGTTATTTCATTCTATTCTCATATTTCTTGCTGCTGAATGGTATGGTAAAATTACATTTCATTTCATTATTTTAGAAAATAATCCAACTAAAAAATGTTCATTATTTTCAGAAAATAATAATATACAATAAGATTATATCATACATTAATTTGTATTAATTAGTAGAAAAATGTGAATCTCCTCAAGTGATATGAACCTGGTCAAACACTATGATGCATTTGAATATTTTAAAAATTTTCTTTTTCCATGCTACATGAAATTCATGGGTCAATATTATGAGACCATTCCAAAACCCTAGAAAAATGAATGATTCAAGAATGAAGTGAATTTTATAAATAATAATTAGAAAATGGTTATATTCCATTGTTAGTTTATTACTATTTTGTTGAATCATTCACACACATTGACCAAAATATTATAGTAAATGATTCCATATATATTTTAGACCTTATGATATTATATCAATATTTCTTAATAAAAATGACATAGAAGATGTGGTTTCCCATAAAAATATGGTATCACAAAATAGCTTCTCCAAAATGGTCAAAGCCAAACCTAAAATTGATTGAATGAAATTATAAGGCTATTTGAAACATATTTACTAAAATAATCATTCGTAACTTGAATTCATACACAAAAAAGATTCTTTAAATGGTAGGGTTATTCAAAAATTTTATATCTCAAAAAATAAATGCTCTATTCTATAGTGAAATCTATTTTTGGGTGGAATTTTAATGAATATAATTTTTCTGTTAAAAATCTATAAAAACATTCACTGGTGGAAATGGTAGTATTTAATCCAATAAACAAATGGTTTTATTTTTGTAATCTTGTTTGATGGTGGATTTAAATGACTAAAATAAACTTTAATATAGAATAGGTTTTATTGATAGATGATTATATTATAAATAAATATATACAATTTTTACAATAAAACACCTATTTGATAAAACATATGATATTTTTTTATGAATTTTTTTTTAAAAAATAATATGTACTTATTATTCATTAATAGAATTCATCATAACAAATATTATATTTTTTGTATATGAAGGAGTTCATTTTAAAACATAATAAATGATTATGTGAAAATTTCATATTTTATAAAAGTATATTTTATATGATTATTAATTCCTAAATTATATCAATTTAAAAATCTATGTTTTAATTTTTCATATATTTTTTCCTCATGTATAAATTTATAAATTTCTAATTTATTTAATATTATCCCATGATTTAGTATTCATGAATATAAATTATAAATCATAAATTATTCTATTTGATTTATTTAAAATGTGTTAAACTATTTCTCTAAATTCTCATACATAGATTTAAAGAGTTATATTGTAGTAATGATACTTTCTTTTTTTTATTTAAATTTTGAATTTACATATATTTTTATATGATATAGATTTAATAATTTATTTATATGTTACATAAATTATTTATTATATATATATATATAATTTTAGGTTTAACATGACTAAATAATCCTTTGTTAGGGGAATTTTGTTCAAAATTTTAACTGTCATAGAGGCATATTTTTGGTCTAGAATAGTTTTATATGAATACATGTCACTCCACGCATATTATTAAGGAACTAATGGTTTAAAATTATTCTAAGACCTTAAATTAAAGTTATTCATCTAAATTATACATGGGATGTATTTGGATATGTGTAAATAATGTTGAAATTTAATTTGGGTTTGTAACAGAAGATATGTGTTGTGAAGAAATGTACACTTTAATTTTTTTTATTAATATTTATTTGGGGGAAGTAATATAGATTTCAAACTGAATAATTTGAAGAATATGTCCATGATAATGGAATAAAAAAGGTATAATAGTGAAGTTAAAGCCCATTAAAATATTATGTGTCTCCTTCATCCCAATTCTATCACTTTTCATGGCCTCATGCATCCAACTGGGAAGGTCAAGCCAAAATTGGGTGCCCTTGGATTATTTTTTTAATGAAAAAAAGTACTGATTTTTCCTAATAGAAATAGGATCCTGATATTGGAATTTAAATTTGTTATACGTATTTGAAAAAAATATTGTGGGACTACAATACAATATGAATAGTCTGAATGAAACCATAAGATAGATTAATATAAAGAGTTAAGTTTTAATCTAAACTAGAGCCATATTTCACATGACTAAAATGATCATTTACCTATATAAAAAAGTTTTTTTAGAAATTTTTAATTATCCAAAATATTAGTGAAATATATATCTTTCCAATAAATTTATATAATTTAATTAAAATATGACATCATTTTTGAGGAAGAGTAATTAAAAAATCCTTATAAATAAATTTCAAATACAATACTCATGTCATAAAATATTATACTTTAGATAAAATTGAATCATCATCATCAAACATGTTTTTTGGATAAATCATTATTATAAAGAATATTAATGGAATACATTACTAGAATCATACATTATGTTAATAATCATTGTTGTGTAACATGAAATTATTTATGTGTTAGAGTTATACCTTCCTAAGTAACTATATATTAAATTTGTTAAATAAGTTGATATAGATGCTTTTGGGAAACAATTATGTGTTAAAATATAGAATAATAGATTTTTTAAATGAAATTTTACCAAAAAATATTATTCTCTACTAATTAACTCAATAGTAATTCAGAAATAAGTAGAAATGAGAGAATGGTGGCATGTGATTTTCTAACCACATGTTCTTTTTCAATAATATATTAGTTCATTAAAAATTTTAAATGAGAAAAACTTAGAAAAAAATATAGAGTAATTATACAAAATATTTTAAATAAGTAAAGTTACAAGAAAAGTATTTAAATTTATTGAATAATTAAGTAAGAATAAAAAATGTCTTCATAATTTGATGGTGATATTTTGCTGCTAGATGATCATTCCTCACTCTGAGAATCTATTCATCTCTTTTTAAATGAACATGAAACACTAAATTAACTAGAGATAACTCCAAAGTTTAAAAATATTTAAATTAGAAGGATGAGTGAGATATTTATATAATTATGGTTAGAAATATAATTTAACAAACCAAAATTGTACTAACTAAAATATTGAACCAAAAATGTAAATCATGATGACCAACGATAAAGCCATTCTTATAGAGTAAAAATCTGAGGACATATTTTTCAATACAAGTAATGTTTTAGTTTTATCAATTTTTTTCCATTCACATTTGCATTTGATTTATTATTTAATAAAATAACAATTAATAAATCACTTCAAAGTAAAACACCTGGTAATTCTTCCTAAAATTATCCTAATGGTAAACACCATGATCTAAAATAAATTATTCCCTAAAAATTCAATGGAATTTTACTATGTTATACTAAATATTTACCCTTAAGAGGCTCAAAATAAAAAAACTAATAGATTTCACCAAATAAAAATATAAAAGTTTTACTATTCTAATCCAATGATAAACATGTAAAAATGAAGATCATGGTGGGCCTAGTAGAATCAAATAAATCATTTAAAAATATTAAAACAATTTAAATGTGTTCAAAAAACCAATACTATGTTATTAGTAGAAACGTGTAGTGTTTCATTCACATTCCCCGACATGTCCACAAGGTTATTGTGGAATACATATTAGTTAAAGATTTATTCATTTCCTTCCATGTAGATATGTGTTTTTATAAGTATTCATGGAAGATTTATTTGAAAAAATAGTAAAATATATGAGTGTGAAGTTGTGTATGAGATTGGATGGATGATAATGAGAATCAAATAACCTAGGTTTCTATAATCTCTCTTATTTCCCCACATGTAGTGATTAAAAAAATATGGGAGAAGGAATCTAAAAAACCAACACAATCTCCTTTATAGGTCATTAAGATGATGTGTGAAGCCACCACTGTTCCCCTTATGAATTCTCCTTCATTTTTTCCCAATATCTCTATTTTAAATTAATTGATACCCTTGAGGTTTATTAATAACTCTATTTATAAGAATGATGTTCAACGCATCAATGGTATTGAAATACCACCACATTTTAATGGTATTTCACTTTTTGTGTGGGTTTTCAAATCCAAACAACTGTAGTATTGAAAGCTATAATTTCATTTTTATTGTTTTTAGAATATTATTATATTTTGTAAAAATATTATTTACATCATCCCATATTTAATAATCCTCTGATCATCTACTCATTTTATATAATGGAGAAGTGATAAAAAGTAAAAGATTATTAGTCAGGAAAACATATTGTATAATAGAAATGTTTAAATTATTTTAAAAAATAAAAATATTATTAATCAAAATTGGCTCAACTTTTTGTTTTTTATGCTTTTTTCAGGTCTCAAGAGCATGTCTACATGATGCATGCGTAGAATGGATGGTGTGTCCCTATATTATAACATTCCAAAGGTAGGTGACTTTCATCACTTTCAACAATGATGTATTCTTTTGGATTAAGATAACATGATGGGATATCAGTTTCTACTTCCATGTATTCCTCATTGGAGATCATTTCCTTGTTCAGGTCTCCCACATATATATAATTCATGTTCTTGAAACTCATTACCTATTCCATATCATTGTTCACATAGATTAATTACAAAACTTATATCTAGACATTCATTTTTTATATTGATTGGGAATAAAACTTTATTTTGGGGATTAACCATGTTGGGCATTGGTGGGCATGTTTTGAAGCTAGAATCTTTGGTCACCTATATTATTCATCTTGGGAGTTCCACTCATATGAGGCATCTTAAGTCATATAACCCAATTCGTCTCATGCTAATCACAAGGTAACAATTCCAGAGACATAAGTCTTACAATGGTTTTTACATCAGCCATCCTGGAATTATACATGGGTTATATATTTTGGGTAGGTTCACATGTTCTATGTACTGTGGTGATAGATCCGGCTGGTTGATTGAGGCAGATGAAGACAAATGTTTAATTTATTGTGGATATGGGAATAATGTTAATGTATTGTGGGGATAAGTTGTAGGGATCAGAGCACCCCATAGAGGGGGATACAGGAGATGTGTCCATACGAGGGATGATTCCACCCCCTCAAAGTTCAGTTAAGAAATTAAATTGAACTAAACCATTGATGGATGGACCATAATGACCATTGATGGGGATATGTGAGGTGTGAACCTCTAGTGGAGAACCTATTTTTACCAGTGGTTTGTACACCCCAAGATTTGGACCCAAAAGTTTGATCATAACTTCCCTTGAGGAGGATCTGGGATGTAAATCCCCAGCAGGGAAAATAAATGTTTACCATTGGTTGGGATAAACCAAGAGGAGGAACTGATATTTTTGTTTAGAATGCCACACGAGGTGGATCAGGGAGGTATGTCACAAAACGGTACAACCTAAGTTTACCACATTTTGGGGACACAAGAGGTTAATCAGAACACCCCTTGAGGCAGGTCTAGGAGGTTTTTCCTTATATGAGAGCACCTATGTTTTCTATCGATTTAGATTCCCCTTGAGGTGGAACTAAGAAGTTTGATAAGAACACACCATGAGGCATATCATGGATGTGTGTCCCTTGGATGGAGAACCTATTTTTACCATTGGACATTATTGAATCTCTGAGAGGTGTCCCTGAGAAGTTTTTTCAGAATTCCGCATAAAGAAAATCATTAGGGTGCATCCCTAGGAGTGATCACTTATGTTTTCCATTGGTCAGGATGCCCTTAGAGGTATACCTGAGATGTTTTACTAGAACACCCCTTGAGACATATTAGGGAGGTTCATCCCTCAGAGGAATAATCTAATTTTACAATTGGCTGGGTTTCCCCTTGAGGCATACCTAAGAAGTTTGATCCAAACACCCATTAAGGTAGTTCATGGAGGTTTATCACTGGGGAGGAGAAACTATGTTTAATATTAGTAAGGATATAAACTTTGAGAAGAATCTTAGAGAAGTTTAATTATAATTTTATTTTGAGGCAGATCAGGGAGGTGCATCCCTCGGATGGAGCCCCTCAGAATACCATTTTTTGGGATTCTCTTTCATGTAGACTGATTAATTTTGATTAGAATTCTCCTTTAGGTAGATCATGGAGGTGTGTCCCTGGGAGGGAGAACCAAATTTTTCTATTTTTTAGGATTCCCCTTAAATAATACCAAATAATATTGATTAAAATTCTCATTAAGGAATATAAGAGAGGTGTATCCCGAGGAAAGAGCACCTATGTTTATGACTGGTTGTGATTACAATTGATATAGACCAAAGAAGTTTGACCAAAATTCCACATAAAGAAAATTATGGAGGTCAATTCCTAGGAGGGAATACATATGTTTACCATTGGTGATTATTTATGTTCTGGGAGGGGTCCTACATAAACTTTTTAGAAGATTGGGATCAAAACCACATAGTCTGATGACATAGTTCATGGTTGTATGTTAAGACTAATTCATGCATTTTAAAATCATGTGGTACGGACACCCATGTCCTTACAGGAGAATCAAAGAGTGATGGTGTGGTGCTTACCTACAGAAGTTTCCCTTTGTAATAGGGCTTTTCTTTGTTTGTGTGTTAAGAGGTTCACACATTGATCTTCCTAAAGGATATCATTTTATGTTAGTCGTAGAGGTGTAGGGATCATCTCATTCCTCTTATACATTAATCAACCTATGTTTATCCCATAGGGTAATACTAAAGTTTTACATCATGTTTTGAGGACGTTGTTATGATTATTAAAGCCTAAAGACTAGGACATGGAGATAGATATTTTTTTATGAAGTTTAGTAATGCGATTACTAACAACATAACCTTAAAGGTTTACGTGACCACCCACATGCACCTATGGTAGGGATAAAGAGTTGGAATATCCATGGAGGATTGGTCAATGATGATGTCCACATTATGTTCCATATGATGTGAAGAAATATGGGTTTCAATAAATATGATGGGAAGAAAAAGGTAGGTGGGAAGATAGAGCCACATTTGTTATAAAAAGAGAGGACACATTAGTGGGTGGTACTAGTCATATGGGGAATCGAGGTATAGTTGACCTGGTCATATATTGTTTTGGGGGAACTAGGTATTTGACCGTCACAATAGAGGGTTAATAGAAGGGAGGAACCTTGGAATGACCTATAATAGGGGTTTATCAAATTTTAGGTCCTCATAGAGAGGTGCTTCTCAAGGATTAGGTGCTTCACAGAGGTGAGGGGAATCTACAAGTAGTTGGATACATGAAAAAGGGTGACTCTACACCAAAGGGATGTACTGATTCATGAATAGAGTTCTTCACAAAGGCTAAATTATTAAAAAAGCCTCAAGTTCCATTGAGGGCCTTCTTCCTTTTAAAAGTGAGTATCCCATTAGAAAACAAATCAAAACCTAGTTGGAGGCTCTCAAGAAAACATTGCAAGTGTTTTTGTGAAGATTTGATAACATGGATGATCCATTTTCACTTGGGTTTTCGAAGCATGCGAGTTTTATGAATTGGGAGTGATTTGGAAGATGAAAGTTTGGATAAACACATCTAAAATATTCAACTGAAGGGAGAATTTATAGGAAAATGGTTTCGTGATTATTGGATACAATTTTGAATAATTAAAGGGATTTTTGAATGGGCATGGCTCATCCAGTCGGATGAAGATCTTTTGAAGGAAACATTAATTGGTCATGTACCCACAAAGCACCCTGTAAATCATATGGTCACTAAAAGGAGAATTACCATTAGGCCTTCATGGATCCATGATAGAATCTCCTCATTTAAGGACCTTTGAAATCTCCAACCCTTTGTGATGGAGGAAGGCTTCAGGAAGAATTCCCTTTATAGGGACTTTCGACTATTTTAGTTGGAAGTGATTCCAAATTGTTCTTTCATACCTTGTACATTCTCATGAAAATCATATTTGGACATTAAAAAATGCCTCCGTATTAATAGGTGATGATTTGGAAATGTTGGTATATATTCTGGAGACGAATTTTGTAAAATCAAATTTTAACTCCCTTTAATAAAAATCACTCATGAAGCTCACTCATGAATCCCGTTCAAGAAAAACGCATTGAAAAGTCCATTTGAATGCCTTATGGTGGTCATATGAATATAAATAGATAACCCCATTCAAATTAACAATACTCTCATTACAAGGGAATACATTTTCTATCTTTTCACCATGTTCACATTCTCTGCAAACTATGCTCTACAAATGATTCTCTAGGAACAAGAATCATTGGAAAATTTCTCCATGAATTTTTTTTAGGAAACCAGAATTCGTGAACCTATCATTTTTGAAGAAATATCATTGAACCATATGTTCATGATCGACCAACATGAATTAACCTATGGAATTAAAATTGAAAATGTTACTCGAATGAACAACTATATCATGAATTAAATTAACACTGAGGAGGTCAATGTAGATGATACTCATTGGGAGGAAATGGATAGTAACATTATGATCAGGGAGTGTTTTCAAAGTTCCTTGGACCATGAATCCCTAATCTCTTAACTGGTAGAGGCTCAAAAGGAGTGCCCATTTTTCTAGAGGATTCCACTTTTGAAATTTGAGATATGAGATAATGTCTTTATCTTGGTGATGAGCACTGACGAGCCATATTACTAGTTAATATGAATACCCGGGAAGTACTATTGGAATAGTGATAATAGAGTCCATATATTGAATTAAAATTCCCCACTTATTGTAGATATTTTCTGAAACCACATTAATAATATTTATGGGGAGAATCTTAGTGATGTGGCATCCCTTTTGAAGTATGAGACTATTCTTAGGCGGGCTTGGTAATCCACTAAAGGGATGGATATCAATTGGGATATATGTTATGGAATAAATTTCACTATGGGGTGGGACTAGGCGTAATAGAAATTTCCATCATGCATTGAGTTTGAATTTGAAATGAACAAATAGGGGATTTATGAAGAAGCATGAGCCTCACAGTTCCGCATTTATATCCATTAAAAATTAATGTTGTAGATGTTGAGAAGATTGTCACCAGAAACCAACATGTTACATTTACATCATGGGGAGGTCAATATCATCCTTGGGGACATTCAAAAAATTTCCACGATCCCAATCCTAGGGGAAATGTTTGATGACTTCATTTGAATACAGTACAGAATGGGAGTTTGAGAAAATCTTTCAGCTCTAGAGAAGGAAAAACTCGATTTTTTGTTGGGAAAATGTGAAAATAAACAGGGATGAAAGATATTCTTGTCAAGAAGTGGTTTAGATATTTCCAGAAATAACTTGTAGGGGGTCATTCAAAGGGTAGGATCCAATAGAAAAACCATTGAAAATTCTGTACACATATCACAGCGGATATCTATAGTACAAGGAGTGAACCTACTAAAAACACATATGGGTGAGTTTTTGGATGGTATAAGGATGAGGTATCAATTTTATGGCTCAACATATGGTTCGAATGGTGGGTTTAATCATAGTTCTTATCTTTTGATGGATTCTTTTAATGAGGGATTACCACTGCGGATGTGGCCAAGCACATTTATATTGGCGGCGATACTAGAAATGGGGAATCACATCAATTATGTTATCCTTATAAGGTCCATGCTTTAAACCTTACTTAATATTGAATTAAATGAATAATTCACATTGAAGGTCTTTTCAGGTTTATAGTTTTAGAGAATTAGGACATAACTATTACATCTCAAAAGATTACAAAGTAGTCACTTCTACTAAGTTTTTATAAAATATAAAATCTTAAAAAGAAACATGACTAGTTCCATGTTTTATATAGCTTTATTTTTCCTTGATCCCATACTTGACACTATTCCAATTTATGTCCTATGAAAAACATTTCAAGAACTTGGGTTTAGCTTAAAAAGCTCAGTAAGGGATACACAAAGAAGGAAAACTGTTAGTTTTTCAAAACCACCAGTAAACCATGAATAATTTTTCAAAGTAAAACATTTCACCTTTATGAAGTAGAAAATAATCTTAATTGAATAAAATATCATTACTTACCCTTTTGTAATCAAAATATTGCCATAAAACCCCTATAAAGAACACATAACATATAAAGGTAACTTGGGACATCAACATACTTAAATGGAATAACCATATGGTCGACTTCCACACATACTTAAATGGAATAGCCATACGGCCGACTTCCATACCAAATGCATTGGAGGGTATAACGTAACCACCCATCCTGGAATTCACAGCACCACCCGTCATATGGTTTATCACATAACCACCCCTCATATGTCCAATTACCATTATAAAATCATAAGACATAAAACAAATATAATGGAAAGATAACATTTCCACACTTTGATCACAATATATCACTTGAATATATTGACATAACAAATCTATTATAAAAAACAATTTTCAATACCAAAATACATAAAACAGTAGATGGTATTTATTTCATTCGAAAAACATTACGGCTTGTTGAGGTATCCAAAGACCTAATAATACTCGCAGTAGCGGAAAAGGTCGTTGTCACCACGTACATTAAAAGAAACATTCCTTTTTTTTCAATTTGTAAAACTATTCGTAGAAAAAGATTCCTTTTGTATAAAATTAAAATGAACCGGGGTTTATACACCGTATAAAAAAATCCTTCTATTAGAACAAAATATGCCTCAATGAATGGAGGTTGAGACGATGTCCCTTACCTCATGTCCGACGTGGCTCGATTGCTCTTTAATCTCCTGAATAATAAACTCGTGTTAATTTCTACCTGATTAAGAACATTTTTCAAGTTTATTATTCCTTTTATATAACATATTGCCCTATTATAAACGTTATTTAATCAGTTAATTTAATAAAGTTCGTTTTGTCGATATTTGGAATGTTAGTCAAAAATGGACTTCTAAAAATTACTTGTTGTTTATGTGGTCAAAGGTTCATTATATCCAGAATGATATTCATGTTTTGGAGATAATATATATCATATATATCCAGAATATACATGTATTTACAATAGTATATAACATTTTGTGTTATGAAATGAAATGCACCATTCATGAAGACGGTAAGTCGTACATACGCATGAACGCTACATTCATTTCTATTTCATATTTAATGGAGTGAAATAATAATGATATAAAATTATATTTTAATTCCAGTATAATATCATATATAATATCATTAAATCCTTCATTTATACGTCCCACATATGGCATTAACGAATCAAATCACTTTGAGGGGGCAGTAGTCCGCACTTCCTAAAATGAATATATCACTTTTTCCCATAATGGAAACCATAAAGTTATTCCATAAATTAAAAATACAGAAGTTTAAGGAAAACATAAAAATATTATATATCATATATAAATATAGAGGCATCTTAATGGCCACCTTTGAAGGTGTTAAAAGAATATTGAACAATCATCGTTTCGTGAGGCAGAAATTCACCATCCACATAAACAGTATGTTCATTAACCAATAGATGTAGGTGTGTGTAAGTGTATCTAGAATAGATTTTATAAAAACATCCTAGTATATTAAAGATACTAGAGTTTTTACAAAATAAATTAATAAAAATAGTTTAGGGGGTTGGATAAGGAAAATAAAACAAAAGAACACAAGTGAAGACATTACCTTAAAATCGGGTAACTATTTTTAATTTGAGATAAGAGGATTCCTTTGAAAGACTTTTACCCAATGTGAGGATTCTAGGAGTAAAAGAGGGATGTGGAGAGTCAAAATGGGTAGGGTTTGGCTGAGCCAAAGGATTAAGAGAACTGGGTAAGGTGGTAGAGGTGGGGGCCTTTTATAAGAGGAGAGGAGGGGCATTCATGGGAAGTTATAAAAGGTTACTCTATTATAAAATTCTTTTCAGATTTAAAAGATCCCAAAATTATATATTTCGAGGATAAGGTGATAAGAGTTCGAAATAAACCCATCAAATAGGTTTTTGACATGTGTAGGGATTATATTTTTCATTATATTTGCATTTTATTGAAATCGTTAAATAATGAGTTAATCACTGCATCATCATGGTGTCATAAATAACTTAATTTATTTAATGTCTAAAAATTATAAAAAAAATTCTATGATGTAGGAAATCGTTTTATCTTTCCAATTACTATTTTAGTCCAATAGATAGTTTATTTAGACAAAATTAAAAATGTTTTACTCAGGTGATACATTCTTTGTTATATTTAACATTCTTTAAAAATAAAAAGATAAAAAGTCATTATCACAGAAAATTGATTCCATGTGGTCCCCAAGATTGGCACAAGGCATCCCATGGTCGTCCATGACACAACCAGTAGTATTAGGACACATGTTGTTGTCATTTTCTATTATTATGATATTATTTTATTATCCTTAACTACCCGATTACTAATTAATCAAGATAATTTAAGATAATTACCGTCATTTCTATTCATAATATCCAAAAACAAAAGAATATTGATTACATAATATGGACATTATGAATCAAATATTTAATCAATTTCACCATATTCCAAACACATAAATTGTAATATTTAATATAAAAATAATTCCCGTTGTCAAAACAAATTGCGGGGTTTTTTTAAACAATATCTATGAAACGTTTGGCATTAGTTTATGCCCAATTCTAATGTGAAATTAATCCTAATGACCGAAATTGGATTAAATGTTCAAATTATATGGAAATTAAACTTTAAGACCAATTATGAAGATAATCTATCCATATAATTAAATTAGATGAAAAAGCAGTTTTGAAGTAAAATGCAGTATTTTTCACTATTCATTAAAAAATGATCATTGTCAGAAAAATACCAAAAATTTATCCAATGTAAATTTAAATATCCCAATAATAAAGAATATGTTTATTTTGACAAATAGTGCTTATAAAATTTTCAAAAGTTGGATTTAAAAATGTTTTCCCATCAAAAGGCAGTAAAACAATCATTTAAAAATATTAGTGTATTCCATGCTTTTGATTTGATTTATTCTCATTTTAAGCCTCTAAAACACTATCTAATTCATAAATAGACATAGATAAAAATATCTATTATTCATTACTTACTTGGGATGTTACATACTTCCCCCCTTTAGAAAATTGTGTCCCCGCAATTTATCTACCTATCGAATAAGTGGGGGTATTTATCCCTCATTGCATTTTCAGATTCCCATGTTGCCTCTTCACTCATGTGGTTCTTCCACAAATCCTTTACTTGATGAATCACCTTATTCCATAACACCTTCTACCTATGGTCAAGAATCTGGATTGGTTGTTCCTCATAAGATATATTCTTTTCCAGCTAAACTACCTCTGGACTCAAAACATGAGATGGATCCGGCATATACTTCCTTAACATTGAAACATGAAAAACATTGTGTACATGAGATAAACTCGGAGGTAAAGCCACTTGGTATGAAACTGATCCAACTCTCTCCAGAATTTTATATGTTACAATGAACCTTGGACTGAGCTTTCCTTTCTTACCAAATCGCATCAAACTTTTCCATGGTGAGACTTTGAGAAAAAACATGATCACCTACCTCAAAAGATAGATCCTTCCTCCGGTTATCTATAAAACTCTTCTGCCTGCTCTGAGCTTTTCTCATGTCTTTCTGTATCAGCTGAACTTTTTCTACCAACTCTTCTACCAATTCCGGTCCCATCAGCTTCCTTTCACCCACTTCATCTCAAAAAGGTGGTGTTTGACACCGCTTCCCATATATAATTCCTCAAATGGTGCCATCTTTATACAGGAATCAAAATAGTTATTATATGAAAATTCAACCAAAGAATGATATTGGTCCCAAGTTCCCTGATAATAAATTGAACAAGCACATAGAATATCCTCCAAAGTCTGAATTGTTCATTCTGACTGCCCATATGATTTAGGATGAAAAGATGTACTAAAATTTAATTCAGTATCCAATGACTTCTGAAGGCCTTTCCAAAAGTTAGATGTAAACCTGGGATCATGATAAGATACAATGGATAGGGTAAATCCATGTAACCTGACTATATGTTTAAGATACAATCGAGAAAGTGGATCTAGAGAGAAATTATCTCGAATAGGAAGGAAATTAGCATATTTAGTCAATCGATCAACAATTACCCAGATTGCATTATTATCTTGAGATGTCTTCGGTAATCCCACAACAATGTCGATGGATACATTTTCCCATTTCCACTATGGTACTGTTAAAGGCTGAAGCATCCTTTTCGGTAACTGCCGCTCTGCTTTAACCTGCTGACAAGTCTAACACTTTATAGTAAAATAAGCAATAGCTCTTTTCAATCCATCCCACTAGTAATACTCCTGCATATCTCTGTACATCATAGTACTTCTAGGATGAACTAAAAATGGGGAACTATGAGCCTCACATAAAAACTCATTCTTCAACTGTGAATCACCAGGCACACATAATATCTTCCCAAAACTTAAAACAAAATCATTATCAATGTTAAATTCGGGCAACATACCCTTCTGAACCCGCTCTACATTTTTCTACAACCCACTGTCTTTCTTATATGCTTGCTTAATTCTGTCTGATATGGATGATCTCACTGATACCTGAAACAAAAGAGAAGAACTTTTTGCACCACCAACTTCTATGCCAATGTTCATCAAATCAAAAACCAAAGGATCTCAGTCCAAACGTAGCATAGTTAATGAAGCATTACTTTTTCGACTCAAAGCATCAACCACTTTTTTTTATTTTCCCGGATTGTAATGAATTGTACAATCATAATCCTTGATTAATATCGTCCATCTCCTTTATCTCGTGTTCAATTCTTTCTGAGTGAATATATACTTTGAACTTTTGTGATCAGCATATATTTCACACTTTACTCCACACAAATGATGCCTCCAAAGTTTTAATGTTAAAACAACAGCAGCTAAATTCAAATCATGTGTAGGGTAATTTACCTCATGAATTTTCAACTGATGTGAAACATAAGCAATTACCTAATCATCATGCATTAGGATGTAACCAAGTCCTTTCAATGAAACATCACTGTAGATAAAAAACTCACCATTCCTAGAAGTAAGTGAAAAAACTGGGGCATTCACTAAATTTTTTTTCAACTCCTAAAAACAATCATCACATTCTTTTGTCTAGATAAACTTTACACCATTTAGAGTTATCCGAGTTATTGGACTAGATAACCATGAAAACTTTTCAACAAACCTTCAGTAGTGACCCACCAAACCTATAAAACTATGGATCTCGATTATATTTGTTGGTCTTGCCCATTCTTCAACAACTTTTGATTTATCAGGATCAACAGTTATGCAATTTTTTGAAATAATGTGACCAAGGAATGAAATTTTTTGTATCCAAAACTCACTCATGCTGAATTTTCTATACTGTTTCTTTTCTTTTAAGGTTTTGAAGATAACCATTAAATGACTTTCATGATCCTCTTACTTTTAGAAAACACAAAAATATCATCAATAAACACAACCACCATTTATCACCTGATTCAACTGAGCCATCGGTGTAGTAAACAGTTCAATTCTGATTCTGACCATCTCTGGATACTGTTTTGAAAGGTCATTTCCCTCTATATGCCTTCACCGAATATCTGTTTTGTTTCCTCTATGAAAAACCATTCCTAACAAAAAAATATCTTAGGAGAAGAAACATGGTAGTCTTCAAATGCTATATCATTTCAATTTGGCTATAAAAAATATTTTTGGATAATAATTTAATATAATTCTAACTTCTAAAGTTGTCTAAACCGACATCTGATACCAACTATAAGGCCCCCGACCTTAAAAGATACTTAATATTGAATTAAATGAATAATTCACATTGAGGATCTTTTCAGGTTTAGTGTTTAGAGAATTAGTACATAACTATTACATCTCAAATGATTACAAAGTAGACACTTTGACTAAGTTTCTATAAAATATAAAATCATAAAAAGAAACATGTCTAGTTCCATGTTTTAGATAGAATGATTTTTCCTTGATCCCGTCCGTGACCCTATTCCACTTTATGTGCTGTGAAAAACATTTCAAAAACATGGGGTGAGCATAAAAAGTTCAGTAAGGGATACACAAAGAAAGAAAACTGTTAGTTTTTCAAAACCACCAGTAAACCATGAATACTTTTTCAAAGTAATAAATTTAACCTTTATGAAGTAGAAAATACTCTTCATTGAATAAAATATCATTACTTACCCTTTTGTAATCATAAGAACAACGTAAAACCCATATAAAGAACACATAACATATAATGGTAACTTGGGACATAAACATACTTAAATGGAATAACCATACGGTCGACTTCCACCCATACTTAAATGGAATAGCCATACGGACGACTTCCATACCCAATGCATTGAAGGTTATAACATAACCACCCGTCCTGGTATTCACGGCACCACCCATCATATGTTTTATCACGTAACCACCCGTCATATGTCCAAGTACCATTATAAAATCATAAGACCTACAACAAATATAATGGAAAGATAACATTTCCACACTTTGATCACAATATATCACTTGAATATATTGACATAACAAATCTATTATAAAAAACCATTTTCAATACCAAAATACATAAAATATTAGATGGTATTTATATCATTTTAAAAACATTGCGGCTTATTGTGGAATCCAAAGACCAAATAATACTCACAGCGGCGGAAAAGGTCGTTGTCACTGCGCACGTTAAAAGAAACATTCCATTATGTCGTTTTTTAAAACTCTTCATAGAAAAAGATTCATTTTGTATAAAATTAAAATTCAAGGGGGTTTATACACCATATAAAAGAAAGCCTTGTATTAGAACAAAATATGCCTCAATGAATGGAGATTGAGACGATGTCCCTTACCTCATGTCGGACGTGACTCGATTGCTCTTTATTCTCCTTAATAATAAACTAGTGTTAAATTATACTTTCAGAATAACATTTTTCAAGATTATTATTCCTTTTATGTAAGTTATTTCCCTGTTATAAATGTTATGTAATCATTTAATTTAATAATGTTCTTTTTGACGATATTTGGTACGTTAGTAAAAAATGGACTTTTTACAATTATATGTTGTTTATGTGGTCAAAGGTTCATTATATCCATAATGATATTCATGATTTGGATATCATATATATCATATATATCTAGAATATACATCTAATTACAATAGTATATAACAGTTAGTGGTAAGAAAATAAATGCACCGTTCATGGAGATGGTAAGCCGTAGGTACGCATGAACGCTACTTTCATTTCTATTTCATATTTAATGGAGTGAAAAATAATAATGATATAATGTTATATTTTAATTCCAATATAATATCATATATAATATCATTAACTCCATCCTTTATACGTCCCACATATGGCATTAACGAATCAAATAACTTTGAGGGGGCAGTAGTCCGCTCTTCCAAAAATGAAGATATCCTGTTTAACTACAATGGAATCCATAAGGGTATTCCATAAATGAAAAATAAATAAGATTAAGGAAAACATAAAAATATTATATAACATATATAAATATAGTGACATCTTATTGGCCACCATTGAAGGTGTTAAAAGAATATTGAACAATAATCGTTTCGTGAGGTAGAAATTCACCATCCACAGAAACTGTATGTTCCTTGACCATTAGATGTAGGTGTGTGTAAGTGTAGCTCGAATACATCTTATAAAAACATACTATTATATTTAAGATACTGGAGTTGTTACAAAATAAATGAATAAGAAGAGTTTAGGGGGTTAGAGAAGCAAAATAAAACAAAAGAACACAAGTGAAGACATTGCCTTAAAATCAAGTAACTCTTTTTTATTTGAGCTCAAAGGCTTCCTTGGGAAGCCTTATACCCAATGTGATGCTTCTAGGAGTAAGAGAGGGATGTGTAGAGACAAAATGGGCAGGGTTTGGCCGAGACAAAGGCTTGAGAGGTGTGCGTAAGGTGGTAGAGGTGGGGGCCTGTTATAAGAGGAGAGGAGGGGCATTCTTGGGAAGTTATAAAGGGTTACTTTATTATAAAATGATTCTCGGATTTAAAAGGTCCCAAAATTATATATTTCTAGGATACGGTGATAAGAGTTCACATTCCACCCATCCAATATGTTTTTGACATGTGTATGTCTTAGATATTTCATTATCTTTTCATTTTATTTAAATCGATAAATAATGAGGTAATCGCAGCATCATCATGGTGTCATAAATAATTTAATTTATTTAATGTATACTAATTATAACAAAGATAATATGATGTACACAATATTTTTATCTTTTCAATTACTATTTATAGTCCAATATATAATTCATGTAGAAAAAATTAATTTTTTTTACTCAGGTGATACATTCATTGTAATATTTAACTTTCTTTAAAAATAAAAAGATAAAAAGTCATTATCACACAATAGTGATTCCATGTGGTCCCCATGTTTGGCACAAGGAATCCCATGGTATGCCATGACAGAACCAGTAGTATTAGGACACATGTTGGGGTCATTTATTATTATTATGATATTATTTTATTATCCTTAACTACATGATTACTAATTAATGAATATAATTAAAGATAATTACTGTCGTTACTATTCATAATGTCCAAAAAAACAAAAGAGACTTGATTACATAATTTGGACCTTATGATTCAGAATATGTAATCAATTTTACAAAATTCCAAACACAGAAATTGCAATAATTAATTTAATAATAATTCCCGTTGTCAAAACAAACAGCGGGTTTTTTTGAAGCAATATCTATGAAAGGTTTGGCATTAGTTTATGCCCAATTTCAAAGTGAAATTAATACTAATGACCACAATTGGATTAAACGGTAAAAATATATCTAAATTAAACTTTAATACTAATTAAAAATATAATCTAACCATATAATTAAATTATATGAAAAAGCAGTTTTGACGTAAAATGCTGTATTTTTCACTATTCATTAAAAAATGAACATTGTCGGAAAAATACCAAAAATTTATCCAATGTAAATTTCAATGTCCCAATCATAAAGAATATGTTTATTTTGACAAATAGAGCTTATTAAATTGTCAAAATGTGGATTTAAAAATGGTCTTCCATCAAAAGGCCGTAAAACAATCTTTTAAAAATATTATTGTCTTCCATGATTAAGATTGGATTTATTCTCATTTTTAGCCTCTAAAACACTATCTAATTCATAAATATACATAGATAAAAATATCTATTATTCATTACATACTTGGGATGTTACAATCCTGGTGTAGATATCTTGTACAAGGTGTTATTAAACATTAGAAAAAGGGATGACTCTGATTTCTATGGGTGGTCACCACTATTTCTTGTAAATCTGGGTCACCTCACACATACAGGATAATAGTACATGAACCCTATTTCTCATCCTTCCACAAAATTCTAATTGATGATATGTAATATCATAGGGATACATCCATTCAAGTCGTATATGGTGAATATAATGGATATGTTTGAGATGCAAGAGTAATTTATATTTCAACAATTCCACCCCCCAACTAGAATAGTGACTGTTGAAGGTACCAGTACTGTTGAGAAATGATTTTACCTCTTATCCTTCCAAGATGGGGTACTGGTGGTGAGAGTTGACTATGATCTGATCTATGAAATGTAATGCTACACTAGTTTGTTAGTCAGTTTATGTGTCTCTAGAGGCTGGCACTGATGGAGTTCCTAGAGGTTAGGCATGAATTATATCTTTGGTGTTTAGTCATATTTGGTGAATGTTCATGTGTGAGGTTTGAAATATTTAGAACAATATGCCACTGCTTACCGCTATGTGTAGACTCACCCATGACTACAAAATTAGTTTGGGGAGAACATATCATAGGGGATATTCTGAGGTGGAGAGAAACCTAATCCAATAATTTGGTGTCCCATCAACTACAGGGTTGGGGGATGTTGTGGTAGGTTCACACGAGGGCGACCGAGCTGTCTTAGTGGGAAGGGTAGTAGAAGTGGGTCTATTATTCCATGGTCATTAATATGTGAGTTTCTTAGGATGAGAAAAATAATTAGGATCTATTATTTTGGTAAAATATAATCATTAAGAATGATATCCATTTGGGGTGGTCCCTAGGACATTCTTCCAAGATACCATAATGTGGTTATGTCATTTGTATATACATAGTGATCCAATCTTCCTAGAAGATCAAGGAAACTGGAATGTCTATAGGAAGATCTCATATGTTTGTGGAATATGGAATCATATAAAAAGGGAAAGGATGTGTCTCTATGAGATTGGTCATGCCTAGGATAGCTACCAGGTGTCCTAATATGATATAGACAAATACACAATAGAGATGGTGACCTGGTGCATTCTTGGGTGACTGCGCATCCATTGATTGATTAGATAAAGGTGTTGCTGCATATGACTTGTCCCTTATAGTTGTTGATAGATCAGATGGATGTGATCATGACTCTACTATAAGATTTAGAAGATTACTGAGGAAGATATTCATACTAATGATCTCCCACTAGAATAAGCAACGCCACTGACCAGGTAAATAACTTGATTTTATGTGCCTCAGATATAACCAACACGTAGAACTATTTCCTACCTCTTTTATTTTTTTCACTGGAATAAGAAATATGAATAGAGGAGGGGTGGTATGTAACAGACATGTTGAGGGTGATGAGACATCAAAACGTGAAGGAAAAAGCATGGGATCACATCCCTATGTCGTAGTCACCAGTTTACAACCAACAACACCAACAAATGCGTAAATAGACACATAAGGTACTCTATCTATGAACCTTGAAGAGCTCCATACCAGTTCAAAAAAAATTTGTAAGTCTATCCTCCCTCTATGATCTTGTACCCTTATCGTGTATTAGAATACATGACTAATGTATTATATAATTGTAGTTTGAATAGAATTAATGACTCCTCCACCATCCCCAACACTCATATTTATACCGCTTATGGCTAAAGGGATGATGGCAAAGACTTCTCTCCCACCAGAGATGGTGTGGGAGTATTTTTCGGCCAGACCAGCCAAAAAGGAACCTTTACAATGGAATGCCAATATTTCACCCTCGATAAAGGGGGGGTCGAGGTGGCACTCACTGTAGGTATGGATAAAGGATCTATTATAGATGAACTAATTATGGATATGCAACTAGAGTCACTCATTGGATCTAAAGTTGTGATGTGTGAAGTAGTTCTCATATCCATAACTAAAATTATCAAGTAGGATGAATTGCATGAAACTTCCGCTAAATTTATAGTTATTGTCGATATTGGGGTTTACATTGAGGTTTCACCACCAATTTGGGCATATTAGGGGGCAAGTAATGTTACATCAACACTAGTAGTACATTGAGGTGTAGTGGAAGCCTCTACTAAATGTCATGAATACAATGAGAAGATTCTTCTAGGAGTGGATCTTCATCTACCCACTTTTGAATATTTTCACCAAGAGGATCCATATGATGATATATTGGTTATCTTCCCCAGTTATTAAGATACACTACAATGAAATTTTGAGGATAATTACTTGGAATTTAACAAAGGAAATTGTATTGTCCATCGTAAGTTATGGACATGTGTACATAACTTCATAAATCATAACAAGATAGGTGACCTTCCAAACTAGGTGTGGTCTCTTCAACACTATCTATTAATCATTGGGACTGGTGGAGTGGACTCCAACATACTCCATTCATTTTCCTGGTACATACTTGTGGAGCAGGAAGATGCAGAATGGAAAGCGCTTGACCATTCCTAGAAAATAATAAGGAAAGGTATCTTAGGTTATTAATGATGACGAAGGATAGATTGATCACAAATAGGATCTAACATAGGATCATGGGGCAGTTGTTGCTATCCAGAACAACTCATAAATAGTTTAACAGATCATTTGGTGGTGGCTGAGGCAAGAGTGGTAAGGGAAAAATTCAGGGTGGCCAGGTGCCTGGTTTAGTAGATTCGCCAATGGATTAGAGTGGAAGACATATTCTCTAAGGTTGATGAAGAGAAAGTGTACCTAGAGAAGAAACAGTTGGTCTTGGATGTTACATGGAAATGCATAGATAAGATCATGTTCTTGATCATTTATGAAGATCTATAGAAAAAAATTCAAAGGAGAGGCTCAAATATTGGTATAACCCTTGGAAACATTGGCTGAATTGATATTGGAATTATTAAATATGTTTCTTTGTTTTCACTTCAATCCTATGTATGATATAACAAATAACCAATCCCAAAAATCACATGCATCATGATTGATGTGAGAAAGAAAGGATGACCATGTGATTTCACATTTATAAGATAATGAATGGGCTAATAGTTGATGTGGTTAGATGATAGATCCCTCATAAAAAATAAATTATTTTTCCAATGGGCTATAATGAATGAATAGGATAATTCCATGGGTGTTGAGTTCTACCCGAACAAAGGGGGAATGAATCATGTGAATAAAATTTCCCAAAATTTGGATCATAGTGTGAGTTGAATCATGATATTATATAATATATTAACTTGTTAGAAACCCAATATCTGTATCACTTAGTCGAGAACAGGGAAAAAACGAGGGTTGACAAATTACAATGTTTGAAACATGGATCATGTCTTAGAATTTCAATAGAATCCTTCCAAGGCATTAGCACAAGATGGTAGGTTAGCCTTGAACACACACCAATCAATTAGGGTGTGGGTCCCATTTAACATGTAAGAGGATGATTATCCAAATAGGGGGAATATGAAGCATGTAAATGATGGGATGAAAAGTTTGAATATATTCTATACTTCTTGGAATTACACCACCATGACATAAAGCACATTAGTTTGGGCGCATTAGTTAGAACAAGAGTAAAACTTTTATCCCTAGGGAAGCATTGTCTCAGATGATAAGCGACGACTGAGTGAATGTTTTGGTAGATGAACAAAACGGGAGGACATGGATTCATAGGGAGAGGTCCAAATATTCCTTGTCGTTTTATGTCATGATATAAGGATGATAAACATATATTTCTAGTTCTTATGGTGTGGAAGTGGAATTATAATGTTTAATGTCACACTATCAAGACATGACCAATAGTTTAACGTCATGTGGTTGGAAAAGAGGATTATAAGTATTAAGAATAGATTTTCCCAACCTTTATTCCTCATGTTAGGACAAGAGGGAATATTGTGTTCATTACATTGTGTAGAGTGATTGTTTATAATCATAAAAAAGGGACATAGTAAACTGACATGAATGATACATGCCTAAACACCGGATTAGGTGAAACATGAGGGTGTCATAACATGCGACCCAACACTGAGAAATAAATTTTGCGGCGGCTCATATGAAATTTAGGGTCACATCTCTTGGACCAAGGATTCTAGTTTATGGTCAAAAATCATTGACCTGTTGTAATAAACTTATCTTCATTTTACTTGTAACATACACTTATATTAAGGTCATATAGTTTAAAGTATATGGTAATACAATGAAAATTGTGTAGCATATATAGTTGAAAAAACTAACCTTAATGAGGGCCAAAGAGGCCAACTACCACAAAACATAGTCTTGAGAGGGTTCCCACACAGTTTAAAGTCATGGTTATTTTAAATGGAATGTAGCGCGGTAGGGGACATATGCCATTAATGGGATACCCTATCCAATGAGAGTATTTGATCTTCTCATACATGGTAGTGAAGCATCTCGGATTTATACGGGGCATGACTATAGTAAACAATCATGAATTATGGATGTTAATGTTTGTTCATACAATATTATTTATCGGGGGAATCCCAATATATCATATGGTTGAACCATCTCATATTTAGAGGCATCCCAAACATGTCTAAAAAATGTTAGTAGTTTAACGTCACGTGTTTAGGATATTCTTTCCTCATATTAGTCTATTAAATAATACCAAAACATTGAAAGGGTAAGGTAATCTAATGGGGATATTTTGGGGTGACTATTATGTAGTAAAAGATGTTACTGTAAATCTGCAACTGGGCCCAAAGATGGAATGTATAAGCATCACTACATATCCCGGGAGGATGAGAATAAAACCACACATAGTTTTGGAGGAGATACACACATTTTGAGGTTATATGGTCTAGACCATGGGATAGGTGGTTTAATGACTATCATGTGGTGATAGTGCTAAAAATAAATGGGAATGATCTAAATAGTCTTTATAGCATGTGAAGTAATCATGTGTAATGTTTCACATAGTTTAATTCCATTTGGTCTGGACCCTAGGAAATAGTTAAAGTCATATTCCATGGACTATGGGGGGGAATATTTTTGAAAGGGTATATTTTTGGCATGTTAAAGGTAATACCTAAAATGAGTGGAGACAAAGATGATCTCATACCACATAATATTACCAGGAAGAAGACAACACGTACATTAAGGTTATAATTCATGGACCACGAATTTTTAGCTGGTCCCATAGATAGGGAGTCCAGGTGTCACCGTGTATCCGATAAGTATGGGAATAATTCCATATTTAGATATGAACTATTTACCATCCCTCACTTATTTCATGAGGAATATTGGTTTATTGTAGGGTAATACCTCAATTAAACAAAATTCATCAAGGACATCAGGAATTTTTGTTTAATGTTATACAAATCAGATTATATGGGATGTCAATAGTTTATGTTCATAATAATTGGACTAGGAGGGGATCTTACATTATGGTCATATGGTTTGGACCATGGGTTCTAAGATTATGTTAATAGAGATTTGAAAATGAAAGGATGTGTGTCTAAAATGGACATGTGTATTTTGGCATGTCAATGTGAATGAGGACCAAGGAGGCCCAACACCACACAACAAAATCCTAAAGAGACTTGAGGTGACTATTTTAACCAAATGGTACATGTATGGGATGATAGGAACAACACAGAGTGAATGAAGGGAAATGACTCCTCTACCAAAAACAAAATTATCAGGTACGAATCGTGCATAGTTTATAGTCCTGACGCATAATCTTGGGATCTTAGTTTAAGGTCATAGAGTTTGGACTATGAGCTCTTCTCAAAAGGTTATATGTATTGTGGTGGCATGAAAATCTAGACATGAATGGGGGAAAATGAGACGCATTCCACATAAAATATTCCTAAGAGTATTAAATTATAGTTTAAATTCATGATTCTTGGAATCGAGATCCCAGTTTAGTGTTGTAGAGTTTGGACCAAAAATTTTGTGCAGCTTGATAATATCGATACATGCCCTACCAAGAATCATAAGACCACATGAATCAGGATTAGTGTGGGAAAAAAGGATTGGTAAAGGGGTTTAGTGGACTTCTGGAAGTTCAAAATAGTTGTAAGGAAACATACTGTTATGAATTTTCTAGTGAAACTGACATGCTTAGATAATGCGTATAGATGCACGAAGGGGTGACACAAAGGGTGATAGAATTCATCTACGATATAAGGAGGTGGAACCGTGGTATGTTAAGAATTATGAGATCTAAATTAATGGATATTAATGGGTAGGGATCAACTATTGATCATTTTCAAAACATAGTTACAATAACCAAACTATTCAAGAATGGGGAGAGTAAATTAAATATCGACTAATGACCAAATTCAAAAAATATAATCCATATTTTTTCACCATAGATCCACCCAGGATCTATCCACAGAAGAGATGTGTGAAATTTTTTGTAGAGACCATTGTTGTTAGGGGTTCACTTTACATTTAAAGGATAATGGAAATCCAAACAAAGAAAAAATTGATGTATGGAAATGTATCGAGGAAATATCAACATGGGATTCTAAAATCTATGTTCCACACCATGATGATTTTAATCAAACCAATGGGGCATATCAGAAAGTGGTATTCATTCCTTTTCTCTTGAATTTTGTTCTTGAAGTGGTATAAGGACACAACTGAAACAAGTGTAGAATAACCAGGTGAATCTAGGGTAAATTAAAAAGGTGTTTCAATTATTATATAGTCACATTTCATGGAATAAAGGGTGTATATTAGATTAAAGTATTAATGATCAAACCATTACGGGGCCTATGGATTCAAAAAATTTGTTTCTAGGACCAAATACGAGAAGTAAACTCATAACTATGTATTCTATATGAATTTGAATCAATCCATACATAGTTATGGAATAATCTTGAGATTGGTGGCACACACAATTTAAGGTTGTACGTTCTGGACTATGGAAAATATTTTAATGTCACGTTTCATGGACTAATGGGGGAATAATCACAACAAGGGTAAATATATAGAACCTTAGTGGTAAAACCCCCCATGAATGGATCCAAGGAGGATCATGTAAAACATATATACCTTATGATGAATTGTATATAGATAAGGTCTTAATTCCTGAACCGTAATTGAGACCATGGGATGAATAGTTAATTGTTTTTAAGATGGGCTAGAAAACGAGAATTATAATAATGTATACATATCCCATAAATATGGTAATCAATCCAAACATAGTTTTGGAACACAACAAGGTAAAAGACCAAAACCGGTGGTGGAAACCTCTCTATTGAGGGAAAGGATTCATTCCATAGTTGTTGTGAGTCATCCCATGTAGCAAACTACCTTTTTATTACATAACTTTCCATTACATTTTACAAAAATAGGATTTTTTAAATTCTAGTGTCTTGGAAATCAAGATCATAATACATGAAAAATTAAAACACTCTTTTAAACACCCTTGAAAATATGTTCCTTAAAATGTCATATTATATAAAATTACTGCATCTCATATCTTGTAGACATACATTAAGGAATTAGTGAGCAAAAGGCCAAGTAAAAAAATAAAGGGAACCAATTTACATGTGATATCAGTAAGAACATGATGAAAAACATAATAACACAAGGAATGGAAGAAGAGTTATATCATAATAAAGAGTACATGAATCATAAATTGAATAAATGGATACACCATTTAATTTAGACATTCATGAACATATCACCAAGGTTTATGCCCAAGGTGTCCAAAAAATTTCCTAGGTTATTCACCACGGTATCATAAAACTCATCATCTATAGGGATTAATTCCATTACCCAATGAATTGGAGAGAAATTAGGGTGCACCATTAATATGTATTTATTATCATGTGATCCACATAGATCATAATAAAACATTTCATAAATAACCTATAGATAATAAAGGAAGTGGTTTCATTTGAAAATCGCAACGTTTTAAAAGTGCTTAAAAACATGATCATTAGGTTATTTATAACCCATGAAAAAGGAATTAGGGATTCATGAATGTAAATTATAGAATAAAATATATAATTTTTATGTATTTATTAATACCCTTATAAAAGAAATAGGTTTTTTATTCATATAAATAAAATAATAGAATTTATTGATAAAAAGAGAGAGAGATCTTAAGATTAAATTTTTGCAGCTTAACGGCTATATAACAAGGACATAGAAAACATTAAAAAGATAAGGGACATGGGTAAACCAATCATAAATAACTAAAAATATTCTCTATGGATAGAATATAATTTAAATAAGATCATGTTATGGATGTTTGAATGAAATATCACATGAATAATAAGCATTTAAGGAAAGAGAAGATGTGATTTCTTTTATGAAAATTTGGCAGCAAAACGGCATCACGTAATATTTTAGAAAATTAGTTGATGAGAGTGAAAGGGTATATCATCGATTGGACATAAAATGGAAGGAAATAAGGATACATAAGAACATTCCCCAACATAAAAAAATGAAAACAAGAATACATAACATAAAGAACGTCATAACTAATATAGCAGTGTGAAAGGTTCACTTTCATTGAAGAGTGACTTCAAAAACAGAAAGGTTATGACCTTGGGAGGCTTGAGAGAACCTTGGGAGGACTCCTTGGGAGTAATGATTTGGAGGTAAAAGAATAGTGCTTCATTGAGGATTAATTTTTAATGAATGGAATGAAGGAATGGCATGTTATTTATATCAAAAGTGAGGGAATATTTTATTAATTTCCAATGGACACCTCGTTAGTGGTTTTTGAAAAACCATCAGCTTTCCCATGGGGTTTACCATCGAATTGGCCACTTGAGACACCTCATAACATATCCTACTATTGAAAAGTCAACCAGAATTTTTAAATCATTGTTACATCCTTAATTATTTCATTGAACACACTGAAACTTAAAACTGTATTTTACTATTCACCAAAAAACAAAACATTTTATCAAAATATCATAAATTCACCCTAACATAATATAAATGCATTGAATTCAAAATTGAACTCTATATTATGAAAATAATTTTCTAATTTTGAGATATATATTTTTCAAGTAACAAAACAATTTACAAGAAAATATAATAATATTAACTAATAATTTTTGAAAAATTTATTTAGTTAGGCTATTATATCACATCAACATTAAATATTCCTAAATTAAATGTATACTTTCTTTATTTAGGCTACTATTACATTGTCACATTACTATACATTAGGGTAATATTACTATTCATAATTTACTATTCACCAAAAAATTAAGCTGATCTTATTAGACTCTAAATTTCGTACTGATCACAATAGTTGAAGACCATTTTTTTAAAAAAAATCACATTATTAATTATTTAATGTATAAAAAATATTTGAAAATACAGTTTTTCCAAAAATGATCGATAATATGAAACTTCTATAAATTCATCTTATATTTATTTTGATTTTTGAAATACAAAAATTTTACCATAATAATAAATAACAAATTTTTTTACACAAAAGGATTACACAATGTAACTATGGCCTCATTACATAGCCCCTTATAACACCTTTATAGGACCTAATAGTAAGGTGTCCAATGGTGATAGAATCTTGGAGAGGATTGGACAACATTTCCCAAGTGGTGATTTCTATTAGCTTGAACTTCTCCCATAGTTGATTCTATTCGAGCTTCACATAATAATGCTCCACTTGGTCTTGGTCTAGAGAAAAGCGTAGTGATACAACCTCCTTCCCAAGCTCCAATAGATGAGTTTTGTATGGCCCGTGTCTACTGGATGAGGCCAAAAAGTCTTCTTTCTGTATTAATTAACCATGATAATTTATATTTACAAACAATAATCATAATGTTAAGAGTATAGTTTCCAATGGTAATATTGACCAACAATCATTTAACATTAGAAACCCAACAGCCTCATTTTAGTTATACTCACTTCATTAATTAAAGGATATAGTTTTGTTGGGTATAAAATAAAATAACACTCAAATTTAGGAAACACATATTAATAAAAAGTTCGAGTCGTTACATTATTCCACCCTTTATGAAATTTTGTCCCCGAAATTTTAAGTCATACCCTCATAACAAAAAAGGTTTTGGTACTTCTACCTCATAGACTCCTCTGAATCCCAGGTGGCTTCCTCACATTTTTGGTTCCACAACAACACTTTAACAAGATGGGTAGTCTTTTTGTGTAGAACCTTGTCCCTACAATCAAAAATCTCCACCGGCTAGTCCTCATAAGAGAGGCCATGCTCCTGGTGTACAACATATAGATTTATTACATGTGAAGTGTCTATTATATACTTACACAAGAGGGATACATGAAATACCACATGTCCTTCTGTTAGATTTGGAGGAAGTGAAAGCTGATAGGCCACTGCTCCCATAGGATCAAGGATTTCATAGGGGCCAATGTACCTAGGGATGTGCTTCCATTTATTCTCAAACCTCATGAATCGATTCCAAGGTGAAATTCATAGAACGAAATTGTCTCCAACATTAGACTCCATGTCACTTCCATTATTGTCGGTATAGTTATTTTTCCGACTCTGAGCAGCCATTATGTGTTGCTGGATGGAAGGAAATTTTTCTATCATCTCTATCACAAGATCTGGCCCAAGAATCTTTCCCTCACCAGCTTCATCCCATCAAGTATAATTTCTATATCTCTTACCCTATAGAGCATCATAGGGTTCCATTTGAATGATCATTTGGAAGATTTTGTTTTAATAGAACTCAACTAAAGGGAGATATTGATCCCATCCACCTTTAAATTCCATTAATGATGTTCTCATCACGTCCTCCAGTGCTTTAATAGTCCTTTTAGACTGTCCATTAGTTTGGGGGTGATAGGCCATACTAAAATTCAATTCAGTACTTAGAGTAAATTGAAAAATTATCCATTATTTTGATGTGAACCTTAGATCATGATCAAATACGATAGAAAGAGGAAATCTATGCAGTTTTACCACTTCTTTATCATAAATCATGGAAATTTGATCAAGTGTGAATTCTTCCTGAATAGAGATAAAATCTGCAGTCTTGCTGAGATGGTCCACAATAATCCATAACTCAATGTTTCCTTTGAAAGTTCTCAAGTGACCAGTGACAAAGTCCATTATGATATTGTCCCACTTCCAAGATGGTATGGGTTGTGTTTGCAAAAACCCTTTAGGAAGTTGTCTCTCTGGCATCACTTTCTAACATACCAGGCACCATGAAGTGTAGTCAGCAATATCCCTTTTCATAATATCCCACTAATAATGATCATGAATGTATCCATACATTTTTTTACATCAAGGACGTATAGAGAACATAGAGCTATGAGATTCTCCATCAGAACCGTATTTATTACTAAAATAGATGAAACACATAGTCTTGTATGAAATTTTAGTACAGAATCTTGACAAATATTGAACTCAAGAAACTTCTCATCCTTCACAGACTCAAACTTCATCAATAAAAAAGGATCTTCTTTCTGAACTTTATTCTTCTTTTGTAGTAATTATGGATGAGTAATAATTTGGTTTAGGGTTGATGAAGTCCATTCTCTTATAATTACCATGTCCGGATTTACTAGGTCATTGATCGAAGGATCTTGTTGAATCCTCATCATAGATATAACTATTGGGTCTTTCCAACTTAATGTGTCAGATACTTTTGTTTCTCATATTGGATGACAATGAATTGAAAAATCATAGTTATATGTAGTTCCCACCATCTTTTTTGTCTCTTGTTCAATTCCTTTTTTGAAAAAATATAATTCAAACTTTGATGGTCTTTGTATATATCTCATTTCACCCCATAAAGATTGTGCCACTACATATTCAATGCAAAAACAACCGTTGCCATCTCACAATCATGTGTTGGATTGTTCTTCTCATGATTCATCAACTATAGAGATACATAATCAATGAATTCTTCATTTTTCATGAGGACACACCCAGGCCCATTCATCGGTGAAAATAATTAATCCTTATCCATTTCAGGGCACATTTAACATGGTTTTAGTAACCAATATCTTCTTCAGCTCTTGGAAAACGTTCCTCACACTCCATTTTCCTGATGAACTTCACCCTTTTTCATGTTAACATGGTTAATGTATTAGAATGTTGTGAAATTTTTTTCACAAACCTCCTATAATATCATGCATATCCAAGGAAACTACGAATCTCAGTTATTTTTTTAGGTTTGATCCAAGCCTCTACAACCTTTTTATTTGTAGGTTTAATCATGATTCCATCATTGGTTACAATGTTCCCCACGAAATAAACTTTTTATAACAAAAATTCACAATTTTTAAACTTTCCAAACAGCCTCTCCTTCCGTTGATTTTACAAAATTACCCTTAGATGATCTGCATGCTGCTCATGAATTTTGGAATATATCAGAATATCATCAATAAAAACTACCACAATGTAATTAATGTAGTATTTAATGTCTGTATTCATCAAATCCATAAAAATATTAGGTACATTATTCAATTTTAAAGGAATACCACCAAAATCAAAATGCCCATATCTCAATCGGATGGTAGTTTTCAGAATATATTCTTTCTTCACCCTCAATTGATGATAAAAAGATCGAAGATCAGTCTTAGAGAATAATTAAGCCCCATGAAGTAAGTAAAATAACTCACCAATTCAGGGAAGAGGCTATTTAGTATTAACTATGATACCATTAGGTTATCTATAATAAATTCATAGCTGCATTGATCCATATTATTCATCACAAAGAGAACAGGTTCTCCCCAAGGGGACACACTAGGTCAAATAAACCCCTTTTCTGAATGATATTGGAGATCCTTTTTTAATTTCTATAGCTCCATATATTCCATCCTATATGGTGTATTTGAAATCAGATGAGATCCACATATGAGTTAAATGGACAATTCTAACTCTCTTTCTAGGGGAGGTCTATGTAACTCTTCATGAAATACATCAATGCATTCCTGGATTATGGGGACACTTTCTATGCTTATAATACTATTTCTTTCTTATTAATCACAAATTAACTCCATAAAGAATGATATATGAGGTTATTCTAGACAAATATCAGGTAGATATATCTCTCCTTGGAATATAACAATAGGTTTTCCATTCTAGACTATTGATATTTATTTTCTTTTGCATTTGATGTTAGCATTATTCTTTGAGAACCAGTCCTTCCATAGTATAATGTATAATTCCATCAGGGAATCACTACATTCATTATGATATGATTATTCTCACTAAGGAAAATGCATGAGTTTCTAAACACCAGATATGATTAGATAATCCCACCAGGAGTCTTGACAGATAACTCTACGTTTTTAAATTCATGGTTTGATTTTTAATTCTTTGAAATCTTAGAGGAAATAAAGGAATGCATTGAACTAGAATAAAACAAATTACATTATATATTTTAGAGAACTACAAGATTATATATCACCACATCATTTTTCGCTTCAAATTCAACTGTGGTGACAAAAAATCGTGACCTTGTTCACTTGGCATTTGCTAAGGCTAATGGTGATTCCCCTCTGCTGCCTTCTGTTTTAGACAGTGGTTGGTAAAGTTCCCATGTTGGAAACACTTATAGAATTAAGACTCAGGTAGGTCATTCACTATATTCCCCTGATCATTAATGTTATGAAGTTTATGATTCACCAAACTATGAAAATTCCTCAAATTACAGCCTTCTCTTCCACACATTTAACACTTCTTTCTCTTAAGAAGGTAGTTCCCCAAAAGCTTCTTCGCACATTTATTATATGTGGGACATTGCACTTGATTTCATCCTATTCCATGACCAAATATACTCCCAAAAATGGGAACCATTGATCTCTTTTGGTCATTGGATTTATGAGACAACTACATCTCACCAAACACTAGTTTGACTTTAATTCCACTCCATACAATCTCCTCATAGTTATCGTAGTCTCGGTTGGCAAGATTATTCCACAGATGATGTCTTAGTCCACCGAAGAATCTATCAACATTACCATTTGGATCCATGAAAAAAATGTTTGTGTAATGTGAAAGCCTTTTAAATTTCATCTCGTACCTTCCCACATATTCATTCTCCTTCTGCTTCACCTCTAGAAACCCATACATTTTTGTTCTCATAGAATGAGGGAAATACTTATTAATGAAGAACCCTCGGAACTCTTCCCACTCCATAAATTCAACCTCCACTATTGGACTAGTTTTTTTCATTAGTTCCCACCATAGATCAGCTTCTCCTTTTAAGAGGTAAACAACCAGGGTGACCTTCTGTTATTCTGAACAGTGGAGCAATGAAAATATCTTATCAATAGAGATGATCTATTGTTCATGATTCAATGGGTCAGTAGATCCACTAAAGATTTGTGGTCCTTGATGCATAAAGGACTCAAAATAATTTTGTTCCATTTATGGTGAGATCTCCCTCTCATCTTGATTCATGTTATTTCTCATAACATGAGTTATTTGGTTCTTCATTCTCATGAATGTCTCCATTCCAACTTCCATCGGAGGGCTGTCAGCTCATGGTCCATTGCTGTCACCATTTGCACGCTTCCTCATATTACCCTCTAATTTCTAAATGAATAAAACCTTAGTGAGAAATTTATTTCATTTATGAATAATTTAACTATAAAGGATTTGTATGTCTTAAAACATTATTCTTAAACATAGCATTCATTAACACAATTTATATTTCCCAATAATCCATCATAATGATTAATAAAAAGGTTGTGATTAACCAAACATATCTCCTGTGAGTGTCAAACTAGGAGTGGAAAAGGCCCATTGTTGTGTACTAGGATACCCCAGGTCAAGATTGAAACTCTTTATTAGAGTTTCCACTCTATGGTACATCTGTTCTAGAGTGACATCCAGTTGTTCGTATACAGAAAAGGATTGATTTATTCAGAAATCACTTAAATAATATTTCACTAAAATACCCGGAATTTTCTTATATTAAAATATTTCTATAGGGTTCTTCCAAAAGTTTTCATAGCCTCATTTTTCAAAATAAATAAACTATAATTTGATACCAACTATTGCATCCCGACTTTTTATTACAAAATTTTTCATTACATTTTACAATTATAGGATCTTTAAAGTCTAGTGTCTTCAAAAATAGGAACATAATACATGAAAAAAATACCCTTTTTAATCGCCTTGAAAAATGATTCATGAAAATTTAATCCTATATAAAATTACTGCATCTCATAACCTAGAGACATACATCAAAGGAATGGGTGAGTAGAAAACAATGTAAGGAAAGCAAGGATATCATTTTACTTGTGATATGAATTAGAACATGATGAAAAACAAAAAGACGTGATAAATGTAAGAAGAGACATGTCATAATAAAAATGAAATGATTCATAACATTAATATGGGGCTAAAACATTTAATTTAGACATTCATTAACATATCACCAATGTTCATCCCCAGGGTCTTATAACAATTACCATGGTTATTCATCAAGGTATCATAAAACATGTTATCACTAAAGATTTATTTCATTACCCAATGCATGGAAGTGATATCAGGGCACAACGTTAATATGACATTATTTTCATGTGGTCCACATAGATCATAATCAAAAAATTCATAAATAACACAGATATAATAAAAGAAATGGTTTTCCTTTCAAAATAGTGACTTTTTATAAGTTCTTAAAAACATGATTGTTATGTCATTTATAACCAATGTAGAAGGAATGAGGGTTTCATTTATGTCAATTCCTGAATCATATATATCATTTTTATTTCAATTCCAAAGAAAATCCTAGTGATGCAACCTCCTTCCCATGATTTAACAGATGGGGTTTATATGGCCCGAGTCTACTGGATGAAGCCATCGACTCGTCTTTCTGTATTAATTTACCATGATCATCTGTATTTTTAAACAACAATCATAATAATAAGTGTACAGTTTCCGAAGGTCATATTGACCAATGATTATATAATAGTCAAAACCCAACTGTCTAATTTAAATTATACTCAGTCCATTAATTTAAGGATATAGTTTTTCTAAGTATCAAATTAAGTAACACACACATTTTGAAACCAAAATTTATTCATATGTTCAGGTCATTACATACCATATTCAGATAATGGGGTTATTTTTATATCCATCTCATACATATCATATGAGGAATATTAGTTTTATATGGGGTATGTATCATCTCTCATTGTGAAAAATAATAGATTACATGGGGTAACTATAGAGTTTATCATTGTGTTTTGAGGAAATTTTATTATCCCATGTTTATTATATGGGGCATACCAAAGTTTTCAAATTTAGGATTTTATATTATCATCATGCACCAAGGAAATTGATTATCCTAAAAAATAGGTGTTGTATTATATAGTAAAAACATGTTGACAATGGGGAAAAGAAGTCCCAACGTGACACTACTTGTTCATGAATGGACTTGTATAATGATTATCTTCATGATTCTTTTAATTGATCTCATAATTTAAGGTTAGAGAGTCCAGACTAATCACATAGTTTAAAATCATGTGATAAAGACACGGAAACATAGATTAACATCATATGGTGAGGATGAGACATTGAACTATTTAGAATCATATTATTTGGACATGGACTCACAGTTTAATGTCATTAAACCGGGATGATGGTTTTTGTGAAGTTTAACATCATGAAACTAGGACACATATATAGAGAGTTTTACATCATGCAACACAGACATGGGTTTTAATGATCTCCTCATGTGAAATAATTCTTGAGAAAATTGTTATTGGTAGGAGATTTGATATTCTCTCCATAAATGGTTATCAAAGAGTATGTAATTTTTCAATATACCTTTTGAAAGATTTAAGGTCTTTAACACTTGCGATCAAGCTTCAAATGCTTCTATCCAGGTATTATTGGAAATCTGAGTACCAGAACTGTGTCACCCTAGAGAAAAGAATATAGGTGAACCATCTTACTGAATGCTATTTCTATCTTATCCTTTTTCCTCAATAGATATTGAAAGGTAGAGAGTCTTTTATATCCAAGTGATTCCATCTCATCTAGTAAAAAATCAAAATTTATTGAATCTTCTAGTCATACATGGATTATTGGAGTTTTGGAAATTGACCATCAATGGGTAGGAATACCTCTGAACCATACACTAGAGACTATGGAGTCACCAGGGTGTAAATAATATCCTTCTTCAAATAATCCTAGAGGATGATGGGGATCTTGTTCATGAAATGTTTCTTCATCTGACCCACCATCTTCTATAGAATGTTCGGTAAGGTCTTTTTGAATTCCTTGATAATTTAATTTGCATACAAAAGATTGTGGGAATTATGGTTTGTCCAATTATAGTACATTTTTTACAATCACTTCAAATCAATAGTCCAAAAGATGGTGTTTTTGTCTTTGAGAATATCCTTAGAGACTCCAAATCAATGGATGATGTGGGATCTCATGAATTAAATCATGAATCAATCCTTTTCTTCCTTGAGAGGAATTTCTTTAACCAACATAGAGAATAAGTACATCATGATTAGAATAAACCTGTGTTGTGGAACTGCTACATGTGGATATAAAAATACAACATCGATTACCCATACTATAAATGGTCAATATATTGGTATGGATATACAATTAAAGGTGGTAAATGTTTTCATATATCTGATATTCATTGAATCACTTGTTGTACTCAATTTTGTCATGGACTACGGTGGGACAAAAGTAGCCCAACTGCATAATTTGATGGAATAGCTTCAATCCTACTTGACACGAACTGACATGAACTTCATGAATAACCTATAGAATCTCATATAGTTGGATGAAATAAAGGATAATTCCCTCAAAAGACCATTTTAATAGATTTTTCATGAGGATATTCATATTTTTTACGGTAAAATACATTGAACACTGGTGGAATCACTAATACTCTACTCGATCTGGTGGGAGAATGCCACACTAGATATAATCAGAAAAAGGATCTATCTTCTCCAATGTGAACTATGATATGGGGGAACATGAGGGTCTAGACATGAAATTGAGTAAATCTAACTAGTTTTCTTATTTCATGTCATCATCATCTAAAATTATTGAAGAGTCGACACATTGATTCAGAAAAATGATGAATAGATCATCATGGTTACAATCTGTAATATATGTGGACAAAATAGAAATAGGGTTGTATTAATAGTTCTACGACCAAGGGGCATGAGTCACTTCTGGATGATAAAGGAACTTGGACACCACATAATATGCATTCTCTAGTAGGGGAACAAACTCTGGCTCTCTAATGACGCAATCACCATTAATATATTTGATTACTAAATATGAGTCCCCTTAACATGTAGGTGGGGGATATAAATCATGATAGCCAACTCAAGACCAATAATGAGAGCCTGATATGATACCCCATTTTATATGAAACCTTTATATAACAGTAATTAGTGTGGTAGGAAAACTAGTGTTGGGTTGATGAAGATGATCCCTAGGACAACTTCATTGATCTTGGGATTGTTTATATTCTTACCATTCGACCTCTGGTATGAATCATCAAAGTGAATATTGAAACATTACATGGACTGTTCTACTGAGAGGATTTCCTCCTCTAGAAAATAAATATTTAGTGGATACTCTATAGGTAATATATGAGTGTCCAAGATGCCTATAATTATTTTACCCTAGGTGAAATTCTACTGAACGAACTAGATGTCGAACTGCTGAAGGATTACTGCCAAGTGTTCTAGTCATACCATCAACATGGTGAAATTCATGATATACTTTATAGGGTACATGTTGAAAACGACTTATATTTCATGATAGTTCATATAATTTTGAAACATCTACATTTATAAATCAATTGTGAGGAAGCTTTTTTTGATGGGATAATATATCGTCTCCATATCAAAGAGAATGTAAATAAAATTGTATAAAATATTATGCCTACATTAATTATTTTTCAGGATGAGATGGGAAAAAATTACTTTTCTAGGGAAGTCATATAAAGGACCAATGAGTTTCTTGATATGGTCATCATCAGAACCATTGTCTATAGAAGATACACTAATTTCCACATATGAGGTAAGACATTCCTCATCCCACTAGTAAGATTTTCTTTTCATCATGATCATTAAAAACAGATTATAATTTCTAGAAATATTTGTGATGAATTTTAATATTTAATATATGTGGCCATGGAGCCCTCAATGAATTTGGAGTTCTCTCATGGGAGGCATCTAGATGATGGACATGCTCATCTCTCAGTTTTTCCCAATGTCTCTATATTTTATGAAAAATACTTCAAACATCCCAAAGGTAACCCCAAGTGAACAAATTGAGGGGTTCATCTTTAATTGATATGATTATAGGAATATAAACACATTCACAATGTATCAGATATAGTATTGAAACTGGTGATATTTGAAAATAATGACTTCCACATATAATTCCACCAACTATTGGACCCTTTGTTTCCCTGAAAAAGGTAAAATCACTATCATTAGTTGTCGTTTAGATCTAATTATACCTAGATATTCCATCCATGAAAGAGAGTGCATGAAAATTGGATATATAATCTATCAACAACTCTATCAATCGGAGAGGAAAATAATACTTCAAGAAATGGTTGTTTAGATCCCAGAAGTTGAAACATACCCTGATATATCTGCTATTCTTCCTATAAAAAACTGTGTTGGGTAGGAACATGGGGTACTGATCATTCCTATTGAAGATGGATTTGATAAGATTTTCAACATCATCCTTTACCCTGGAACCGTGAGATAGAATAATTTTTATGGGAGGCTAATTGAACCTGTGATGGATTTCGTGGATGCAAGGATAGTGGTGTTGGATCTGAATCTACCGATTAAACACAAGAGGGGGGGGGTGAATTGTGTCTTTTGAAAATTTTCAAAAACACTTACTTTGAACGAGTTCTGTCCCTTAAAACTTATCAGAATTGATCATGCAGGATAAAAAGTAAAAACAAGAACACAAATATGTATAGTGGTTTGGGGAACCGAAATCCCCTAGTCCACTCCACCAACGCTCTACTCCACGAGATTGATGATTTTCACTATCTGGTCCTCTTTTCCATAGACCGATTCACAACTGATTATAGGTAGTTGACACCTTTACAATCTAAGGAAACACCTTCTGGTTCAAACACAAACCTACACATCTTAGAACGAGAAGCTGGTTACTCAAGAATAAAAATAATTTCAGAAAGAAATTTCTTGTAGATCTTCACAATTGCAAAAAAATGCAATTGACAGCAGAGGGATCAAAGTCTCTAGAAATATTGATATTCAAGACAATGCAGTTCTGAGTTGATCCATTTTTTGTAGAAATATAGAGATATAGTTCACAACCATAGAAGTAGTAGATCAACAGATGATATTAGATGTAGAACAGGTGAATCTTCTATCGAGTTCCTTCTTCTTGAACAAACAGAGATTTTACACTCCTTTTGAATTAGTAGATCAATCGTGAATAGTTGCAATCTCGGTTTTCCACCTTTTTCAATAATAGATCGATCACACCATCACCCTTTTTTGTGTTCCAGGGAGAGAATATATAATAAATCATATCTCCTGCACATTTAGATCCATAAAAGTGGCCTTCTGATTTGCGATATTCAAAAATTTGAATTTACAGAGAAGTCGTAACTTCCCTTAAGACTCGGCATAAAAAAGATCCTTTTAATTCGATCTTAAATCCATTAATAAAACGTCTTTGAATCAGTCAAAGTCATAATTTAAAAACGACTTTATATACGGCTCGAAATCCGCCCAAAAATCAGCTTACTGATCATTGTACATAAAAACCGTCTGCCAAAAATTTCGATGCCAAACGTAAGGTTGATGAAGTGGCTCCCAAATGTAGGGTTGTTAACATAGTCTTCAAATGTAGGGTTGACAACATAGTCTTCAAACGTAGGGTTGACAACGTAAGGTTGATATCAAACTTAGGGTTGATCATCCATACTTTTTCTTTAACATTAAAAAGTACGATAAAAGATCCATACTTTCACTTGATCCATAATTTTCCAAGAACATATGGTTGTTTATAAAATAAAGGTTGATGAACCATACTTTTGAGAAATATACGTAATCATTAAAAATTTCGTACGGTTCTCCTTCCATACTTTGCTGAAAACCAATACGTAGGGTTCCTTCCTAACGTAAGGTTCTTCTTCCATACTTTCCAGATAACCAAAACGTAGGGTTCCTTCATAATGTAAGGATCTTCATCCTTACTTTGCTGATAACCAAAACATATACATGATTTTCATCATTACGCTACTTTTATCCACGTAGGGTATGAACAGTGATTCCAGAACGCGCTAAAACAGATTCAGTGCTATATTCATCTACGTAAGATGTGAATAGTGTTTCCAGAACGCGCTAAAACAGATTCTACACTAAGTAATAAATTCTCGTTATTTCAAGAGTAAAATAAATTAATAACCTCCTGAAAAATACTATGTGAAATCATTAGAAAAAAATTAAGGGTATTTGTGAGCATCAAAAATTATCATAAAGAGACAGAGTACTATTTTCAATAATCTCCCACTTTAAATAACATTAATACGCATTTTTGAAAACAACTCTTTTCTCAACAATCTCCCTCTTTTTGATGATCAAAAAACACATAAAAACGCATAAAATAATTAAAATTATTTAAACAAAAAAAAGTACCTTTCAAAATTCGTTATAAAGTTTTAAATAAAATCTTTCCACCAAAAACATAATTATAAATCCAAATCTCTCATCTAATATTCTACCTTAATTAAATGAATGAAAGCTCCACCTAAATATCGATGTTGTGTTTATAAAAATTCTCCCCCTTTTTGTGATATCAAAAATAATGAAAAATCATGGAGTTTAACACGTTTAATATTGCACTGAACTGTTAGTAAATGCTATTACGAACTGTTTATAAATAATTAAATCTGGGGTGCTAGAATATTAAAAATAAAATTATTAAAACAAATAAGTAAAGAGACAAATAAAAAATGAAGAATATTTTCATTCAAAAACAGTAGTATATACATGACAATGATATATGCAGGAATCATGGTTTGGGTAAGATAGGCAACATGGTCTATCCCTTCTGAATTGCTGACTTGATTTCTGTAAACTGTTCCCGAAGTCTCTTCATCATCCCATATCCATACTTGATAATGAGCTCTATATTCTATTGAGTAATATGAATATCCTAAATTAAATTCTCTATGAAATACTCATGCATCCTTTCCTCCTTTTCAACAAATACTGACAGATTCTCTGATAACTGATCTAACAGAATTCTGATTGATGGCTCACTAGATGTTAGTTGATCCATTAGGAATTTCTGATTGTCCAGCAACACTAACAAAGGAGAATTGTTACATTAAAGATCTTGTATCCTGTCATTCATATTTCTCAACGCAACTGTGATAGCCTGAAACCTTCATACTACATCAGGTGAAGAACTAGATCCACTAACAGCATGATTTGCAACTGATGAAAATTGGATCTCTATAAACAACTTCAGATCTGATAAATCTGACTTCATAAACATTTCAGATTTTAATTGAGTAACAGCAGACAAAATATCTTCTTTATATATTTCAACTTCTTGCCTTGAAACCGTACACTCCTTCAGCTTTTGAAACATCAAATGTTCTCAGTCTAAATCATTTCTAAGAGAAGAATTCTCAGATTCCAACTGAGATACATTTTTGTACAGTTCTTCACCTTCTTATTTCCTTGAATTAGATGCACCTTGTGCTTGATTCACATTCTCAGGTTGATGCAGCAATACCAAAGGCAATGATTCAGCCTCAGATTTCTCTTTTTCCTTGTCCTGAGAAGGATGGTCTATAGATTTTACTTAGAGTTTTCAAACCCCTCCACAGAAAAATCCTCTTGAAGTACCTCTGTTTGAGCTTCAGAAGCATGATCATCACATTCATCTTCATATTTTTCTTCTATTGTAATTTCAAGAACAATATCATCAAGAGCCTCTTGAGGTCTGGCCACTTCTTCACCAGGCACTGCCTCCAACTCCTGTTCCTGTTGAAGTGCAACTTCAACATCAGCAACAATCTATTCCTGATTGTCCCTTTGAGCTTCTTCTTGAGCACCTGATTTCTCTACTAGAGCCGTTCTCTCAGTAACATCTTCCATGGTATTATTAGCTACAACTTCTCTCACAATAGAATAAGAAATTAAAGGTTCTTGTGGATTTTCCCAAAAAGTGGAAGTAACTTGCTCATTTACTAGTCTTTTTCTTCTTGATTGAAGTTCCTCTTGGCTTCTATCTTCCTCAACATCTGTCACTTCAATGAGAATTCTTCTTGCTACATTGCTGACTCTAGAATCAGCTTGTCCCTCCTTGGACTTAGTAGGTTGATCCTGAGCACTCTTGGAGTCTTCCTCAGCTCCTACTAGAAAAATATTTCCATTAATTGTGCTCTAGAAATATCCAACCTTTCTCAAGGTTCCATCATTAAACGTATTACTGTGATGACAGTTAACTCTTCCATCCACTAATCTCACCATGTCTTTCTTAAAAATCAGCTTAGAAATAAATCTACCAAAGGGATAAAAATTCATCCTTGACTCGCTTTGACATCAATAACTGAGATACTTTATCATGTATCTTGGAAAGTTTAACTTAATATCACATAGCAAGAGAAACATTATATAAATATCAGGGTACAAAATCTTCTCCATTTCTGCCATCCGTGGAGCTATTCCACTCTGAATAAATTTTATCAAAATATTCTGATCCGGCTCCAAACCCTTAACAAACATTTTCTTTATTGTCTTGGTACCAAAAAGAAAAGAAATAATGTCTTCGGATTTATGCACCGAATATCCTATATTCTTCAAGTCACAATGAGAAACTCTCTCATGAGGGCAGTTGAGAATCTGACTAATCTCTATTGAAGAAATTGAGAAATCCCTATCCTCTATTTTATCCATCATACTATCTTTGGTATCTCACAGACTAAATTGAACTTATTTGTAGAAGTATCTATGTTATACTTCATACAAGAATTCCATATTTTCATTGTTGAACATCTGTTCAATATTCTGAAACGACAGTTCTTTCTTCAACAACATATTCTTCTGAAACACCCAGTCAAGATCGGTAACCTTACCCTGTATGATTTTTGTTTCATCAGTGCGTTGTCTCATGGCATTGCTCAGCTCGACCTCACTGGCTCTTTTAGTCCTTAGCATTGCTGCGAGAGTCTCTGATGGTTTGCAGGTTAGGGTTTCAGAAGCTCAAAGGTTATGGTTTTAGAAGATCGATGTTTAGGGTTTCAGAATAGGAAGTGCGATTTTTGGATTTTGAAAGGGTTTTGTTAGAAGTGAAAGGGTTTAGAAGTCGAAAAGACTCTGACAGCCTTGATTCCCATGTAATCACTCATCATTACATATATTTAAAAATAAATAAATATTTCATATGATGAAAGAGAGAAATACATAAACAGTATTCAATAAACAAAATAAAATTTACAAAAACAAAAATAAAAAAAGAAAATTATTTAAAATTAAAAAAACCTACGTCCCCTTAATAAAATCAAACCTTTCTGTGGGAAGAGGTTTAGTAAAAATATCTACTAATTGAATTTCAGTATTTATAAATTCTAAAAATATATCTTTTTTAATATAATGATCTCTTAAAAAGTGATGCCTTATATCAATGTGCTTAGTTCTAGAATTACTAATAGGATTTTTTGAAATATTAATTGCACTCGTATTATCACATAAAATAGGTGTATTATTAAAATTCAATCCAATGTCCATAAGATTGTTTTTCATCCACAAGACTTGTGCAAAAAAACTACCAGTAGAAACATATTCTGCCTCAGATGTTGACAAGGCAACTGAATGATGTTTCTTACTAGACCATGATACTAAGGACTTTCCTAAAATGTTACATGTACCTGATGTACTTTTTCTATCTAATCTACAAATTCCAATGTCAGCATCTGAATATGAGATCTAATTAAAATCAGAAGTTTTAGGATAAAGAAGAGATTGAAAATCAATTCATTTTAAATGTCTAATTTTTTTTAACACCAGTTAGATGGGATTCTATAGGATTTGATTGAAATCTAGCACAAATACATACTAAATACATTATATATGGTCTGCTAGCAGTATGATATAACAAGCTACCAATCATACGTCTATATAACTTGTTGTCAACTGATTTCCCAGTTTCATCCAAATCATGTTTTATATTAGTACACATAGGAGTTCTAAATGTCTTGCTATTCTCAAGTCCAAATTTCATAAGTAAATCAGTAATGTTTTTTCTATTATTTAAAACATTTCCAAAATCTTTTTGAAATATTTGAAGACCCAAAAAGAATTTTAAATCTCCCATCATACACATTTCAAATTCTTCTTGTATTAATTTGGAAAATTCACGATAAAGAGTTTTTTTAGTTGATCAAAAGATTACATCATCAACATAAATTTGAACCAATAAAACATTATTTTTCACAATTTTCTTAAACAGTGTTGGATCTTCCATACCAACTGTAAAATCATTTTTCAAAAGAAAAGAACATAATCTTTCATACCAAGCTCTAGGTGCATGTTTAAGGCCATAAAGAGCATTAGTAAGTTTAAAAATAGAATCAGGTTTTTGAGAGTTTTCAAAACTAGGAGGTTGCTCAACATAAACATCCTCCATTAAATATCCATTTAAAAACGTCGATTTGACATCCATCAGAAATTATTTAAAATTCATATAAGATGCATAGGCTAAAAGGATTTTAATGGCTTGTAACCTAGCTATAGGTGAAAAAGTCTCATCATAATCTATTCCCTCTTCTTGATTATATCCTTTAGCTACTAATCTTGCATTATTTCTAGTTATTGTGCCATGGTCATCCTGTTTATTTCTAAAAACCCATCTGGTTCCTATTACAGGATAATTCTTAGGTCTTTCAACTAAACCCCAAACTTCATTTCTTTTAAACATGTTTAATTCATCTTGAATTGCTATTACCTATCTTTCATCATCTAAATCTTTTTATATAGTATTGGGTTCTTGTTGAGATAGGAAGGTAGAGAATTCCACTAGGTTTCCTAAGTTCCTTCTAGTTTAAACACCAGTTTCTATGTTACCTATTACAGTTTCTAAAGGATGATTCTTTAGGATTCTGGACTGTCTAGGAAGAATATTTAAAGTTTATTCTTTATCATGTTCCTCTGAACTAGACTGAATTTCTTTTATATCATTTTCAAAATCATTCTTTAAATTCTCAAGTCTCATGTTATCATTATAGTCATGTTCATCCATTTTTCTGTCCTTTTCTCAAAAGGATCAGATTCATCAAATTTCACATGAACTGATTTTTCAAGATTCCTTGACTTCTTATTATAAACTCTATAAGCTTTGGAGGTAAAATAATATCCTAAGAAAATACCTTCATCAAATTTTGGATCGATTTTACCAAGATTATCCTTGGTGTTTATGATATAAACCTTGAATCCAAAAAATTTAAAGTAATTTACTTTAGGTTTTCTGTTATTCTATAGTTCATAGGGTGTCTTTTTCAAAATAGGTCTAATTAAAACTCTATTAATTATATAACAAGCTGTATTCACAGCTTCTGCCGAAAAATATATAAGTAGTATATATTCATTTAACAAAGTTCTAGCCATTTCTTGAATTTGTTCTATTTCTTCTCTCTATAATCCAATTTTGTTGAGGTGTTCTAGGTGCAGAAAAGGTTTTTTTAATACCCATATTATATCAAAAGGAATTAAATTCCAGATTCTCAAATTCTCCACCATGATCACTTCTTGATGAGATTATATTGAAACCTTTTTCATTTTGAACAGATTTGTAGAAACATTAAAATAAATTAAAAGCTTAATTTTTTAATTTCAAAAAGAAAATCCATGCAAATCTTGAATAGTAATCAACTAAAACATATACATATTATTTACCAGCTAATCTTGCTACTCTTGAAGGTCCAAATAAATACATATGAATACATTCTAGAGGATTAGATGTAGAAATCTTATTAAAAGATTTGAAGGATGATTTGTGTTTCTTACCAAGTTGTCATGCATCCCAAAATCTGTCACACTCAAATTTGAGACAAGGTAAATCATAAGCTAAATGTTTTTTTGGATAACTAATGTAAAACATATATATTTCAATGAAAAAGTCTTCTATGCCAGATATAGGATTCACTTACTTTAGCAGTCAAACGGTTTATTTGTTATTTACACAAGGAATTTTAAATCCAAAGTATAGACATTTTCAGTTCTTAGTGCTTTAAATTTAAACAGTTTATCTTTAAAAATTATACAACAATTATTAGTAAAATCAACAGAATATCCATATTCACAAATTTGATAGATACTTATCAGATTGTGTTTTAGTCATAGTACATAAAGTACTTTATTGATTGAGACTATTTTTGGATCTCCAACAGTTCCAATGCCAATGATTTTTCCTTTGACATTATAACCAAATGTGACAAGTCCTCATTACTTTTGAGTGAGTGTAGAAAAATCCAATGATTTTCCACCCATATGTCTTGAGAAACCACTGTTCATGTACCATATTTCTTTTCATCTCTGGTGACCTGCTACCGGAAACGACATTCCGACAAATAGCTTTTGTACCCATATTGTTTCGGGTCTAGGAGTGTTAGATAGAAATGATCTGGGTATCCAGATTTGCTTTGTTCTTTTACAATTAGCAGAATCATATAAGTCTTTTGAAACATAGGCTTTCTTAAAACCACTATTTTGAGGTTTTCTTAAGAACCCGTTTTTATCTACATGTCCCTTTTCCCCGCAATAATTACAATTAAGCTTTTTAGAGCTAGGAACAAAATAATTTTTATATAGATTTAGTTTTCCTCCATTACTGCCAATTCAAAATCTCTCCTGTTTAATGACAGTTTTTCCAAGAATTTCATTTAATGAATTCTCTCCTTTTGTAAAAACCAATGTAGCCTGTTTTTAAGATTCTTCTTCTTCTTGTAGTGATTTTATTATTGATTCAAAATTAACATTGTTAGTGTTAATCAAATTGTATTTATCAGTTAATTCTTTATGTTGTTTTAGAATTGTGTCTCTTTCATCTGAAACGACATTATGTATATTTTTCAGTGAATTATGTTTCTTAAATAGTGAGTGATGAATTTCTTCAAGCATATTGCAGTATGCTGCTAGTTTTTAATTTGCGTAGCGCGATTCAGAATGTGATTCAAAGGAGTAATATGAGTGTACGTCATCATTTTCTGCCATGAAACACATGTTTGCCATTAGATTGGCTTCTTATTTCTCTGATCTTGATTCAGAAGAGCTACTAGAGTCTTCAGATACACTCCCAGTATCTTTCATAGCTTTCCTGTATTTCTTCTCAAAGTTATTTCTTTTGAAAAATTTCTTCTTCTTTGAATCCTAAAATTGTGGTAAATCTGGTCTGATATGTCCCATCTTTTTGCATTCATAACATCTCACTTTCTTATTATCTCCCTTGAAGGATTTTTTGAAACCTCTTTTCGTGCTGTAGAATTTTCTAAATTTTCTGGCTAGTTGAGCCAGTTATTCATCTGAGTTGGATGAGTCAGAGCTTTCTGATTTGGCTTTGACTTCTTCGCTCTTCCTCTTTATATTCTTTTGTAGTGAAGTTACCCTCAAGGCATTATCTTCTCTTTTGATAAGCACTTTATGTTCATTAGCTTCATCTTTCATTTCATCTTCATACATCATCAGTGTAACAATCAGCTCTCTCATTGTTAGATATTTGATAGGTGTTGATTGTCTGATTGCAGCAGAGATACCATTCCATCTAGTAGGAAGTAATCTCAGTACATTTAATTCTTGATCATCCTTATTGATACGTTCTCCTAGAGCGGTTATGTTATTGACAATTTCTATCAATCTCCCATTCATTTGGATAATGCTCTCACCTTCAATCATTCTGAAAGTATCCAATTTCAGTTTTGTTGTTGCATATCTTATTTGCCTTACATTATCTGTTCCTTCATATACAACAACTATTGTTTGCCACATATCATATGTTGTCAGGCACTGAGATACTCTGTTAAATTCATCTGGTCCTAGACCGCATATAATTTCATTAATAGCCTTTGAGTTCATATCATACTCTGCCTCTATAGCAGCACTCCATGCCTCAGAATTTTCAGGAATTTCATAAGGAGTCAGAATCATTGAATAGACTCTATATCCGAGGTTTTTCAGATATATTATCGTGCACAATTTCCAACAACCACAGTTGTATCCATTAAAATATGGTTCTCTAACCATAGTCATACCATCTCTTGTATCAGTCATAATGCTCTATTATATAATCCTTAAATGCATCTAGCTTTCGAAGGCTCTGTCAGAAGCTCCTCATCTGATACCAATTTTTGGATCTGAATTTACAGATTATACACAAGAGGGGGGGGGTGAATTGTGTCTTCTGAAAATTTTCAAAAAATCTTCCTTCGAACGAGTTATTTCCTTTAAAACTTATCAGAATTGATCATGTAGCAGAAAATGTAAAAACAAGAACATGAAGATGTATAGTGGTTCGGGGAACAGAAATCCCCTAGTCCACTCCACCAATGCTCTACTCCACGAGCTTGGTGATTTTAACTATCTGGTCCTCTTTTCCATAGACCGATTCACAACTGAGTACAGGAAGTTTACACCTTTACAATCCAAGGAAAAACCTTCTGGTTCAAACACGGTCCTACACAGCTTAGAACGAGATGCTGGTTACTCAAGAATAAAAATAATTTCAGAAAGAAATTTCTGGTTGATCTTCACAATTGCAACAAAATGAAATTGACAGCAGAGGGTTCAAAGTCTCTAGAAATATTTATCATCAAGACAAAGCAGTTCTGAGTTGATCCAGTTGTAGTAGATATATAGAGATATAGATCACAACCTCAGCAGTAGTAGATCCACAGAAGATATTATATGTAGAACATGTGAATCTTCGATCAAGTTCCTTCTTCTAGAAAAAACATAGCTTTTACACTCTTGTTGAATCAGTAGATCAACCATGAATAGTCACAATCTCTGTTTTCCACCTTTTTCAATAATAGATCGATCACACCATCACCCTTTTTTGTGTTCCAGAGAGAGCATATATAATAAATCATATCTCCTGCACATTTAGATCCATAAAAGTCACCTTCTGATTCGCGATATTCAAAAATTTGAATTTATAGATAAGTCGTAACTTCCCTTATGACTCGACATAAAAAGCTCCTTTTAATTCGATCTTAAATCCATTAATAAAACAGCTTTGAATCAGTCAAAGTTTTAATTTAAAAACGAATTTAAATCCGGCTTGAAATCCACCCAGAAACCATCGTACTGCTCATTGTACATAAAAACCGTCTGCCGAAAATTACGACACCAAACGTAAGGTTGATGATGTGGCTTCCAAACATAGGGTTAATAACATAGTCTTAAAACGTAGGGTTGACAACATAGTCTTCAAATGTAGGGAAGAAAATGTAAGGTTGATATCAAATGTAGGGTTGATCATCCATACTTTTTCTTCAACATTCAAATGTACGGTAAAAGATCCATACTTACACTTGATCCATAAGTTTCCAAGAATGTATGGTAGTATACAAAAGTAAGGTTGATGAACCATACTTTTAGAAAATAAACGTAACCTTTAGAAATTACGTACGCTTCTCCTTCCATACTTTGCCGAAAACCAAAACGTAGGGTTCCTTCCTAATGTAAGGTTCTTCTTCCATACATTGCTGGTAACCAAAACGTAGGGTTCCTTCCTAACGTAAGGTTCTTCTTCCATACATTGCTGATAACCAAAAATTATCCATGATTTTCATCCTTACGCTACGTTTATCCACATAGGGTATGAACAGTGATTCCAGAACACGCTAAAACAGATTCTACGCTATATTCATCTACGTAAGATGTGAACAGTGTTTTCAGAATGCGCTAAAATAGATTCCGCACTAAGTAATAAATTCTTGTTATTTCAAGAGTAAAATAAATTAACAACCTCTTACCAAATACTAAGTAAAATCATTAGAAAATAACTCAGGGTATTTGTGAGCATCAAAATTATTATAAAGAGAGAGAGAGTATTATTTTCAATAATCTCCCCCTTTAAATAACATTAATACGAATTGTTGAAAACAATACATTGCACAAAAAGGGTATGGATACCTGAGGATATAACCCTATAATATCATCAATGCTCCAAGGAAAGAGGTCATAGTGCTTCATTAGGAAGGCCACATACTACTGCTGATCCTTTGGGGGAAAATCTACATTGATCAACGTCATTCTTTGACCATCCTTGGTATCAAGGGTAACCTAAATGAACTCATAGATTATAGTGGAGACACCATCGTCAAATGTAGCAGTTGATCCTTACAAATACGCTTCATATCATAAGGTATGAGAGATAGTAGGAGCAGTCATCTCATCTAGGCTAGCAGACTCAGGGGGAACACTAGTGCCTAATTGGGAGGGCATGAAATATTGACTAAGGGAATCCTACCCTAGTAAAACCATAGTGATAGAGGCCACCAAGATAATTCTATCTAGACATAAACCTTTTGTTAGGTTCATGATTTCAATTAAATGGTAGTGAGTTGGCTATCAGTGATTCAATCACACCCTACAGAACAAGTGGGAGTGCCATGAAATGGTATCCATATTTGGAACCTATTTTTATCTTATAAGAGGGGTGATCTGCTATCCACCAGGCCTATCCGGTATAAAATTATTAGCCAATACATATATTCCCATTAATTCTATGGATTCCTCAACCCTTCTTCTTAGAGATGAAAACATAACCTCCCATATCTTTCATTATGGGTTCTAGACGATCAATTGGGATAATTAACGAACTATACAAGGATTCCCATGGAATGGATACAGTGGATGTGTGTTCAATATTTTTTGTATGAAATTTCTTCCCATCCATTTTTTAATATCATGCATCCAGATGGAGGGATTCGTATGATTCCAATGGAGATTCATCATGTTGGTATACTCATACACTATCCTTGAGGGAGTATTTGAGGAACTAATGATACATAAAGATGACTTCAATATGAATATGAAGGCATGGACTACCCAACCATGTGTTTTAGGAGGTATTTTGGGAGATAAAAATAAATTCATCACTTTCTATTAAACCCCAAACTAGTTCATCAACCAAATCCTACCACATGGTTTCATGTCGGTCCTATTGTAACCCTAAATGAATAGGTCATAAGGAGTCAGGTTTTCTATGGTCTTCCTCAAATTGATGAGATTCTAGTTCAGGATGAAAATAATCCTAGACTATATGTCTACCATGAAGTGATGGATATCCACTCCATTTAATTGACATGTGATTCCCAACAGGTGTATGATACCCTACATGAGGGTTCCCTCATCATATTTAGATAATGATAAAACAATTTTTCCTTCCCATTTTTTGAGCTCATCTACATAGTATGCCTCGTTTCCTGTTACCTCTATTTCAAACTATAGGGTGATTCTCAAGGATTTTCCAAGAACCAAACACATTTCTTTCAATATTAGGAAGGACATGAGGATCAAGAGACTTGAATGTATAATGGATAGCTAATTTAGTATGTTATACTTCTATGAAAAAATCACACTTCTACCTATAGGTGGCCATTATTGGGAAGAAAGAAGAATGGATGTGGATGGCCATACAACAGAGTTCAGGATGGTGATAAAAATATCCTACTGCTGACTAACTCACACGGCTTGAAACATTGTCAACTAACAATTGGTTAACTAATACATAGCTCTCAGTAGACATGGATTGTAAAGGTGAGATCGTGGTCATTCTGATTTTTTATTTAACATAATATTCTATGGAGACTAATCTCATGAAGTAAGATCAGATAACTACGTCTACTTATCTCTACCCAAAACATTATTCCTAGTCTTGGAATAATGCTTGGATCAATTTGATATAGTGGTGTAAGCATTATAGCAGTCTTCATTTAACCATTATATCCATGCGGGGTGGGTCGGAATTCGGAACACAATGGGTTTTCCTAACATTCCACATCATCGAGAAGTGTGAAGATATCTACCATATCAATGAAATTCATAGATGTATAGACCTATTCATCAATAGATGAGTCATCTAGTGATTGGAAAACCTTGGGTGTGATTCTTATCTTCGAAGTCATGATGTGACTAATATTGCACAGTGGATTTGGCACCGGTAGGGGACTTTGATTTACCTTTCTTTAGCAGTTTCCATGATTATGATATTTAGAGGGATGTGATGTGGATACATAAGATGTTGCTGGAGGATATAAGGTGACTTTATGAGGTTTTGGACTACCTAAATTAGAATATATTAATCCCTTGGTATCAGTGAATTCTCTATGAGGAAACCATTCATCATACTTCTGGGTTCCATGAATAGAAGATTTCTACCACTCACTTGAACCTGCAACATTGCTATGGGATTGACAAAGATATGTGTTACCTATTCTAGTATGTTCCCAACATGAAAACACTTTTATAAACTTAGTACTGGATCTATTACTTGAACACAAATAATTCATTTAATTTATGTCTAATAATTATATGGTATGAGAAATAGTTATGTTGATTAGGGAATCTAGATTTTGAGGGCTCTTACACTCAAACGGTTTCGAAATTAAATTCTCTAGGCATAAAGGATATAATTGGGGTCATAGGAATCCTTGAAATAATTGGCATGTTTCTCTCTTTCTAAGATGGTAACTATGGGAGACATGCCCTGAAGAGGGGTTGGAGCTTTATGTGTGGATGAGGCCACATATTCATATATAGGCGGCTTTATAAGGTGTGGAAACACCTATCTATTATGTTTCAGATGAGGCTGATCTTGGTAGGGATGCTACATTTGGGGATGATCATTCGGTAAAGGGTTTAAAAACTATAGTGGCTTTGGGGTGTCTACCTATATAGTAGTGATGGTCTCTTTTTTGTAAGTCCTAATCACTAGAGCATGAATAGGCAATGTGAACGCCTATTTGAATTACTTCATGGATTCCTATTGAATCTATTCCTTGTTATAAAAATACCAAAATCATACTAGGATGATGTAGTGATGATGGTAGGAAATAGGTTGGGCTTGATGTTCCCCCTTGAACATACCTATAATATTCTCTTGAGGTTATGCACTGTCAAGTGAATAATTGAGGCCATGCTATATTATAAAAAAAATCTATGACTTTATCATCTGGAATTTTATTTCAATTCAAGAGGAAAGTAGTACTTCTATTACATGTGGTGGAGCTAAACTAGTGGAGTAACTTTTTGTGAATGTGTTTGAATGTAATGATGAACCGTATATGCAACAGGCTATACTAGTCAAACATAGGTTATTATAATTTATAGATAAAAAACCAATGTTGGTGGCCTCCTACTACTTCAGGGTTCCCCACATTGGTCTTCTTCTTGATATGATGTTTTCCAAATACAACAACGGGTCACCCATCCTACTGAATCGGGAAAATCTATGTTTCCCAAAATCCTCGGGTGATCTCATGTCATCCACCCCATGCTGGGTATGATTTTACATTATGTGTTATTGGAATCTATCACATGAAGAGGGAATAAAAGTGATTGGTGTGAGAGGACATTAAATCATCTTTTTGAGAGTCTCTATCTTTTTGTGGCTTCCATTCCACCAATGTGTTGACGAGAACATCAACTTGGTATGTAGGCTCAGTGGCTCATGGAGCATCATGACCTGGATCCTAAGGAGTGTAATCATGCTGCTCAGGAGGATTCGAAAAATTATACTATATTCATTTTCCATTCTATCCAACCTCTACTCTATCTAGATGCATGGGTTTACTAAGATCGAGTAGTGGAAACTAGTTAAGGAGGACATGCATCCCTACAAGAGGTGAAATGGTATATAATTGGGTAGCACCATAATTTGGGAAATGATCACCCATGAGACCATTGATGGACATTTTCTACTCTTTTACCTACTAGAGAAGGAAGGAATCCATTGGATTTGCCTCTATTTTTGACTCAACCATAAATGGATCGAATGGTCCGACATTTCCTTTACCCTTATTGAATTTTCGATGTCTAGAAAAATTCATTGAATGATAAATGAGGTCGGGTGACCTCCTTTTTTGGTGTTTGAGGGTGACTTTATGAGGGTCTCTCTAGTACTGTGCTACCCCTTGGGGATGATATTCCCTGGAAAAATCTTTCTCAGTGTACCTATTATCTAATAACTTGTTATTGACAAGGTTTATCATATCAATACATAGAGAAGAATTTTATTCGTCGATGGGTACATTAGAATATTGTAGGATATTCCAATAATGTAGAGAAACATAATGTACCAAGCCCTTTACCTACACATGAAGAGATTCCTATACCATAATTTGGTATAACATTATGAGGCTCTTGAAACAACATTGTTGGTGGTTCTATCTGTGTCCTGGTGACTTAGGGAACTAAGCCACTATGAATTATTCCAATCGAATCCTTAATCAATGTTGATCGATATCCATGAGGTTCCCCAAGTATCCTTGATAAACAAAATGATGGAAATGGAGGTGGGGAAACATTTCCCAGATATTCTAGTGAAAACTCATGGTCACACCCTAGGTGAGGGACTTTAGGATGTTATAGTTAGTAGTTTTAGATTTCTAGAATATCATAAATAGTTGATCATCATATTTAACCTCCTTTATGACGATTTTAATATTTCCTTTCTTGATTATCCCATGATCTAATTTGAAATGGAATAGAAATGCATGGTGGAAATGACGTGGATTAGTTATGCTACATGATGGATGACAGAGGATCCACTGTGCAATTAAATCATTCACTACACACTAGGATATTCCATAGGGGTGTTTCTAACTACTTCATCACATCCCTATAGGATGGATTATTCATAGATGCCTCCCCTGAAAGGGTAGTGTTTCTCCATTGTGGCTTAGATATATATCTCTCACTAAGGTGCTTACAATCTAAAGGAGTCAACATACTTCAGAACAACATTATATTATCCTGGTAGAGGTATATTGAGATACTAGAGGTGATGGGGACAACTCCACCATGAGCACATGGAAGGGGGATAGAGCTTCCTCCACCATCATGTACCTTCAGAGGGATTTGGGGATCCAATGGATCATATATTTATAGATGGAGAGTTTCACCTATCAGGATCCTACCTTAGAATCTAACAGTTATGGTGGAAACAACTTCATCAAATATTCTCTGTCCATGGAGTATGATAATTCAATAAGGTTTATGACAACATGTCATTTCCCAAGATTTCAAATTTAGTGGTTAGTGTTTTCCCTTCTTATCTAAGATGGTTTTGTAGGAAAAAGAACCTATTCAGCACTGGGATGACCTATACTTAGTGGGGTAGGTTATGAGGGGACCATAATTTATTTTGAAATAAATTTGGTGGGTACCTTCATGTTTATAAGATGAATTGCAGAGAATACCCCAACACATGGTAATCCTGGAGCTGGGAGTACATCCACTCTAGTTGAAGAAGAAGTGAGGGGGAATCCATAGGTATTGGGGTAATATTAGGGATGGAATTTGGTTTGTTGATGTTCATGCATGGAGGACCTCTGTACTAAATTTGCTTATCATGAGTTGGACCATAATGGATATAAGTGGTGCATGTGATTGACAAAGTTAACCCGACCTACCTATGATGCGGTTGGGATCTCGATCCCAATCAAGAATAGATAAATTCATGTTCACATAGTATAGTGATCTTATGGGATATGATGGTAGTTCCAGGACCATTCACACATTATCCTGATCTTTCCCCTGATATTAGTGTATGGTAGTTCAGATTAGGGCCAACAAATCAGGAGTAATTTCCACCTATTCATTGCCTTGAGGGACTAGTCATTACTAACAATAAAATGATATTGTGGGATCCCGCATTAGTGGATCCATTAAATTAGTTATTCTTTAGGTAAATCATATATTCCCCACCTCTTTTGTGTAGTGGATCAAGACATTGGATCTATCCAGGGAGAGACTTCTAAAGAGGGGTCTCATGGGAATTGAGAGTGGTTTCCCCTACACAACCGTTGGGGGTTGAAATATCCGTGCGTTGATGATGCCTCTAGCCCCCAGAGGTCCATCTCATTTTTGTGAATGACCACATCCAATTGGTACAGATGAATGAGAAAATCAAGAACCTATTCTGTATGATATCTGAGGGTTGGATGAGGTATGGTAACCCAGTATCCAATATCGTGGTAGATGTTTTTTCAGAGTTGGGGTATTGCAGAATTGTTGTATCCATAATTATTGTTCCATGGTTTCCATGGGTACTGGGTTACAACTTTAATACTATGGGAATCCAGTAAGGCATGTGGATTTATTCATTAGTATACGTACAAGGAAGTTGATCCCAAATTCTCCAACATCCTCCAACATTTCAAAGATAGAGATGTATATGAACTGACAATACCATAGACTGGGGATGGACAACTACTAACTACCATGATTTATTATGAGTACTATGGTGGGACCACTACTTTCTATGTGGAACGTAGTGCTAGATATATAGATCGGGTGACATGATATATTAAAGAGGCCTCAATGCTATTAGTCTCCTTGTTGGTGAGAATAGTTTTAGGTCAGATTCATCATTTATTTTAGTGATGTTTAATTCTTATATCATCTGTGTATAATCTTTGATATGATGAACAACATGAATATTTCCCATGGTTGATAGTGAAAAGTATCATGTTGAGTTAACCATTTCTATTGGTTAAGATTGATGCCTATAACATCAAACTCTATTCCATGATATGATGACCAACATGACTAATCCCAATGGTTAAATGAGAAAATTTTCAAATCAGGTTCTCTGTTTTTATTTCCAAAGCTTTCACTGGAGTGCACATGTGCATCAAAATGATGTATGCGAAAATTGGATATTGTGGACTCACATTACAAATTCCCAAAGGTAGGAATATTTAATCACATTAAATGTAAATGTCAACTCCCTCATTAAAATGGGATGAGGGGGTGTTAGAATCTGGTTCCACGAATTCCTCCTTGGAGTTCATCACCCAGTATGGTAATTCCAAATAGATTAAATTTAGGTTCACAGAACTAATTATATTTGGCATATCTCTGTAGAAAATAGTTAATTACACTTCTTTATTCATGAAATTATTTTTTTCACTTTCTAGGGAAGTAACATTAGATCTGAAGAGTTATTACATTGGGAATCCCTAGGAATGTGTAAAAACTCAATGAATTGTTCATCCATATTCTTTCTAATTGGAGGGAATCTCATAAGTGGCACCATAATTCATGGAACACAAGGAATCCCTTGTCAATTATAATGTAATGACTCTAGAGCTATAGGTATTACTAGGGTTTTTACCTCAGGAATCCGACACTTATTAATGGGGCATGTATTTTGGGTCAGTTCACATGTTTTTATTCATGTGGTTATGGATCAGAACATCAATTTCATATGGATTTGGGATCATGTTTAACTTCTTATGGATAAGGGAACATGGTTAATGTCATGTGGGGACATGATGGATGGAACATATCACCCTGTGGAGGTGGATTATGGAAGAGTTTCTATATGAGAGAGGATTCGACTCCTGGAAGGTCGGTTGAAAATTCCTCTTGAGGTGATCCCAGGTTGGTTGAACCAGAATTCACCTAGATGCAGATCTAAGAGGCACATCAAAAAGAGGGTGAACAGAAGTTTACTAATGGTCAGGTTTCCTCTTTAGGTGGACCTAGATGGTTGATCTAAATTCCTCTTGAGGTGGATTAGGGATGCAATACCCCATGAGGGAAAACCTACATTTACAATAAGTTGTGATTCATTTTGATGCAGTCCCATGAAGTTTGATTTGAACAACCCTTGATGAAAATTATTGAGGTATTCCAATAGGTGGGAGCATTTATGTTTACTATTTATCCTGATTTACCTTGATGTGAAACTGATAGGATGATCATAATTACACTTGAGGCTGATTAGGGTGTTCCATCCTTATGAGGAATCACCTATGTTTACCATTGGTTGGGATGCACCTTGATGAAGACCCAATAAGATTGACCAGAAAAATGGTTGAGGTGGATCAAGGAGGTGAATCCCTTAGAGGGATAACCTATCTTTACCATTTGATGGGATTGAACCTCATGGGATCATCTAAGAAATGTTTTATCAGTAAACCCATTGAGGTTGATCATGAGGGGTGTGTCTCGAGGAGGGAGAAACTAAGTTTACCATTGGTCAATATTCCCCATCAGGTGGACCTAATATGTTTCATCAGAGCAACCCTTGAGACTGACCATAGAGGTTCATCCCAAGGGGGGAGAACCTGATTTTTCCATTGGTTGGGATGCATCAGGATTAAGACCTTTGAAGTTTTATTAGAATTCCCCTTGAGGTGGATCAAGGAGGTACATCCCTATGGGGGATCACCAATGTATACCATTGGTTGGGATGAAACCATAAAAATGAATCCCTTAGAATATTGATCAGAACACTGATTGAGGTATATCATGGAAGTCTGAACCAAGGAGTGACCACCTAAGTTTACCATTCATCGGGATTCTTGTTTAGGCGAACCCGAGATGTTTGATAATAATACCCCCTTATGGTGGATCAGGGAGGTGTGTCCTTAGGATATAGAACCTAAGATTACCATTTTTTGGGATTCCCCTTGAGGTGGAACCCTAATGTTTTATCTGAACTCCCTTCGAGGTAGATCAGGAAGGTTTATCCCTATGAGGGAGAACCGATGTTTAACTTTGGATGGGATTCTTCTTGAGGTGATCCTAATATTTTTGATCAAAACACACCTTGAGGCTGATTAGGGAGGTGAATCCCTATTAAGGTACACCTATTCTTACCATTTGTTAGTATTGATCCTTGGGATTCCTCCTATATGACTTTTTTAGAATACATGGATCCAAACCCATTTAGTTGGATGTTTTATTTTAAGGTCATATGATAGGACCGATCCATGTAGATTAAAATAATTTGGTTAGGCTGATCATGTCATGAATGGAGATTTAATGAGGGATGGTATTGGAATTATTCATATAATATTCCCTTCTCAATAGGGTTTCCTTTTATTGGAGTTGTATGAGGCTTAAACATTGTGTTTCCTTGAGGATCTCATTCCATGTGAGTGGTGAAGGTGTGGGGATCATTACATATCACTCATACATGAGGCATCATAGTTTTATCACATAAGGTGCTACTATTGTTTTACATCATGTTATGATGGAATTTTCATGAATTTTAACATCATACTACTTTGACGTGGAGCTAGGAAATTTTAATTCATGCATCTCAGATGTGTGCATTCTCACTCTTTACAACTAGGTCTTATGTAAAAACGATCATGCTCATTTTAGAGTAAAATTGAATTGTAACTATTGTGGATGACCGGTTAATCCAGAGTTCCACATTATGGTCACTAGGATGGGATCATATAGGGATTATGATCCCTATGATTAGAATAAAATTGGAGGAGGGTGGCTTGATCTACACTTGGTGAATAGTGGGCGGACATAGTGGTGGGTTCTCCTAGTCACATGGGGAATCGAGGTGCAACGCAAATTGTCCAAGATTGGTGTTGGGTACCTGGGCAGTCAACCTTTTTGGAGGAGGTCCACAAGAAGATAGGCAATTTAGAGAGGCCCATGAGAGGATGTTCATGAAGTATAGGGCCTCACAGAGAGGTGAATCGTGAATCATAGGTGCTTCTTAGTGTCAGTGGTTTCTTGAAAGTGTATGATTCATGAAATATAGTGAACATACCTTAATGGGATATCCTGATTCTTGAGGAGAGTATTTCAAAAATTCTGAATGCTTTAAGAATCATAATGTGACATAAAAGGAATTCTTCCTTCGTGAAGGGTGTCGGACATCGTAAAAGGCATCCCCAGATAGGTGGAGGCTTTCAAGAACTCATGGGATGCGATTTTTTGAATTTTGGATACCATGAATGATCCATTTTCTCTTAGGTTTGTGAATTTTTAGAGGTTCATGAATTATGAGAGACTTAGAAGATGAAATTTTAGGCAACCTTTCTTAAAATATCAGTCTTAAGGGGGGTATCAATAAGAATAGGGTTTCATGAATATTGTAATAATTTCATGATGAATTCCTTGTAATTTTAAATGGGTTCAAATCCATGAGTCAGATGTCAAATGTGAAAATACACTATTAACCATTAGTACATTCCGGAAGCACTCCATAACTCCAATGGTTATTTTCTTCGAGGATTAGCATCAGACCTTCACGCATTCATAAGGGAAATTTATCATACAGGGAGCTCAATGAGATTAGACATTCACGAAGTTGAAAGGCTTCGTGATGCAAGAACTTAAGTAGGATTTTGAGCCATTATGGATTAGATTCATTCCTTACCAGCCATCCCTTATATGACTATTCCCATGAAATGCATATTTTTGTATCATCATTTATGGAAAAAAATAAAAAATATTTAAATAAAGTGAATGAATGGATTATGAATCCCCATGATGATCTACATAACTTTTTTTACATATTTTCCTACTCATATAAGATTAGATAATAACTTTGAATTTTCTACTATATTGTAATCACACTCCCAAATTATCCATGATTCCTTTTTTCGTCACCAATGTTAACTCTAACACATGTTTGATTTGAAAACATCTTATAATTTCTCTATAATATTCCATTAATCTCCATTACTCTACGAACAACCCAAAAATATTTTGGGTCACTTTGATCTTTTCCATATCATCACCTTTTTCTTTCCTAACCACTTAATCTAGTAGAGTGTATCCCCCACACCCATCTTCATGAGACAATTCCACATATAAAATTAGTGGTCACAATCACTGATTTGTTGAAACAAGAAATACGATGATCTCTCAAACTATTTCATGCAATATACATGGAAATGATATGATCTCCATGGATCTGGTTTATTTTTCTCAAACCTTTAATCTTGTCTATATAAGTAATCATTTCTGATGAAGTGTTGAATTTCATGAAGCTATAGTGTATCAAATAATCATACTCAAGAATAATGTATATTACTTGCATAGGACATGTTCATTCTTTTATTTTATTTTATATTCTTAATTTAATCATATATAGACAACATATACACTTATTCAATTTTAAGTTATTTTTACATTCTTGGACAACCCTTATGGGTTGTGGAAAAATATTTTTTCATCTATAAAAATACATGTTTTAAGTTTCATCTGATTTAGATATAAATATTATTTAAAAGATCAAGGCTTTTTCCTATGTAACTAGTTAAAAATACAATGTTTGGCACATACAGCTCCACACATCTTGATTTCTAAATATCTTACCTCAGTCAACCTTATTTTAACACAAAAAACTAAATGAAATAAATAATGTTATGTAATTTTATAAAAAATTTAATGAATAAATATTCAATTAAAAGTAATGTATATATGGTTAAATATCAAAATTTAATTTAATTTTTTCTAAAAATATAATATAAATGATAAAAAAACTATATAAAGAGAATTAATTGTATTTGATCATTGAAAACTGATGTTTGAAATTATAAAATAATTTCCCTCAAAATTATCAAGATTTATGCGTTAATATATTTTTAATTCACAAATATATTTAAAAATCATAAATTATAAGATAAAACAATTAAATAAGATTTTTGAGTGGCATTATCAGAATATTATACTATATATTATAAAAAAACTATAATCATTTCCCCAAATTAAAAACATTCTTATCTTTATGAATGAAACTAAATTTTATCATAAAGGATTTGACACAATTAAATTCTAAAATATTATAATTCTAATTCCCATAAATAAATATAATTTTAGTGCACTTTTTTGATAACCTTATATCAAAGAATGTACATAATTTCAATATATCCAATATAAGTTAATTTACTCAAAATGTATGTAATTAAATGTTTAAATAATATATATGATTTAAGTTAATTTTTTAATAAATGATACCCAGTAATTGTTCATTTTATCCAATGATTTACACTAGCACACTATAAACCTTTAGTTTTTTGGATATATTTTACCCATGTAGCTAATTTTTTATAAAAAACATATTAAATAATTAATTCAACATGTTTAGAACTAAAACCTACCAAATATAAGCCTTTCAATAAAAAAATATAATTGTTAATGAATTCATAAAATCGTAGATAACCAATTATCAAACAAATTGGTATTCATGCATAAATTCTAGATGATCTATAAAAATTAAATTACAACAACATCCACCCCATTGGACTATTTGTTATAGTCAAGGATTGGAAAAAATAGGGCTGATCAAGTCATATATTACCTTTAAATTTTATTTATGGCTTCATTTCTTGTCACACTATTTTATATAATTTTATTTATATACACCAGTAAAATATATTTCCAAAAAATATATTTAGTTTGTTTCATTTTTAATATTTCTCCATGAATTTCCAATAATGATTAAAATTTAAAACTAGTAATCTGAAACTTATTCACACAACAAATCATAAACCCTCCCATGTTTTGGTTTCATATTCCAATTCGTAATTATAATTAATAAATTAATTCATAACCATATAATTCTAATTTTTATTATTATAATGATATCAAACCAATAAATTAATAATATTCCTTTGTAACATGTATCCTAGTTCATAAAATAAATAACAGTTCAAGTGGGTACTAATAATGTAATTTCCCAAAAACCTACTCTAAAACATACATCTATTTTGATTAAGTGAGTTGTCCCAAATATATATAGTACAAAATGAAATCATGTAGTGTAGGATAAAAATAATGGGAATTACAGAAATTCATATACTAATGATTGTAGTTCCATCTCTATTAGTGGGTCGGTCTCTCCTCATGTTGTTATATAAGTCTCCATGTCCTACAATTATAAATTTAAGGGATAATTAAATTTTGGAATTATTTAAAAAAATAACTAACTAAAAAATAAAAAATTAATGCGATAGAAAATAAAAAAACCATAAATTTTTGTGGATTTCGATTAAATTACTGTATCAATTTAATGCACTTTAAAAATGTTGTTTAAAAACTATACACAGTTAATAGGGGATGTGACTTCCTCAAAAAGAACAGAAAAACATTTCTAATTATTCTCTAATTCTCTAAATAAATACCTCTATAATTAATGTCAAATTATATATAGAATAAACCTCAATATCATGTGCTCTATTGGAAGATCATTTTTTCTCCTAGACTAGAATAAGGCAGTACACTATCCTCCTCATCCTTTATAAATAAATTTTTCAAAAAATATTATAGGGTGGATGTACCAAACATGATCATATTATCCAAAATTGTGTGGTTACATTGTTATATTGGAACTATATTAAAGTAATCACATCTTAAAGGACCTAGTAATTTATTAGTATTAAGAGATTAAATACATACATGAATAATTTATTAAAATTTGAAACATAATATACAACATATTATTTTCTTTGAGAACATCACTATTCCCATTATCATATACATACATATCAGTCCTAAAACATTTCCTAGAATCGTGGTTAATGAAAGAATAATAAATGTGTGATATCTAATACTTTTTTAGGGTATTCATACAACCAAATATATTATGAATAAATAATCCATACTAAATATGGAAAGGTAAATAACTGAAAAAAATTCAATTCAATAAATAACTTGAACATGAAGACAAATATGTAAGGAAAAAATAATTTTCAAATAATTCAATATAAACAATCATATGAGCTTGAAACATATGCATGTATATTCCAACTGATTGAATAATCACTTAAGAATCAACGAAGTGGTAGAAACCATCTGGACCCAGAGAGCTGGAAAAATTATGGCTAAACACAGCATCCATAACCTCAAATTCTGAAGGGGCACTAGTGAGAATGCAATTATTAGTATTATAGACTAAAGAATGGATGATATCATCCATCAAGGATCCCCCCAAAGCGGGCCCATTGAACAGCTCCGTGAAATAATAATCAATATAATCAACAATGCTATCCTTGTTATCTAAAATATGATCACCAACCTTAAGATAGGATAAGGGAAGACTGTCCTTCCTTATTCGTTGGAGAGAGTGGAAAATTTTAGTGTTTCAATCCCCTTCTTGAAGACATTTTATTTTAAAGGATTCCTTTATAGTATTCTCTTTCATTGCAAGGAGAGACCTAAATTTAGAAACCAGAATAGCTTCCTTAGAAAAATCAAAATTGAAGTCTACTCTCGAGGCTTCATCTTGAAGATTCTTGATATAGGAATCAAGAAATAAGATTTCCTTGTTGAGATCACTATATGTCTCCCAACTCCATGTTTTTAAAGAACACTTGATCATCCTCAATTTTAAGAGAATATGTGCACCTTGCATACTATTCTTGTAATTTTTAATCATCCTGCCACAATCATATAGAAGAGCCCAAACATTGTTAAAAAGAAAAGGAAGAGGCATGTGGTATTCCCTTCCCTTAAATCTAACCAGAATCGGATGATGGTCAGAGGAAAATTTAGGCAGAGTGATACTAGTAATGGAATACCATCTGTCTAGGGAAAGGATATTCACAAAGGCCCAATCCATCTTACTAGCAATCATACGGTTGAGATATCTTCTATACCAGGTGTATTTTTCACCAACCAGACTAACCTCAGTCAGGTCATTATCATCAACACAACCTTTTAATTACTTAAGAAACATTGCGAGTGAACATGACCCATATTTTCACTCGAATAGAGAATATTATTGAAATCTCCAACAATAAAACATGGAGAAAAAATGCCCCTAAAGTTGTCAAGTTGCCACCGCATACTCCTACGATCTTGATACTAAAATTTAGAATATAAAAATCATCCAAAAATCATCTCAGACTTCCAATGAAATGAACAAGAAAACACCTCCTCATTGATTGATATAATGTCAACAGTACCAATGTAGGAGTGAACAAGAACCCAGAAGCTCTTACACTATCCAGTTGAACCTTTGTTGGAAACCTTGCAAAAGACAAATTTATTAAGTCGTGCAAAACCCAAAGAAAAAGAGGATTTCGGTTGAAAGATGCCAATTAACATTGTCTTGTGAATATGAATTTGCTGATGCAATGCATTAACAATAATGGTGTTTGTGAGACCCTAAAAATTCAAATAGAGAACATTCATTTTGAAAATGATTTATAATTAAAATTTCCTTTATTTTTTCTTCTTTTCATTCTTCCTTCCTGGAGAGTTATTGGATCCATTGTAGATCATGGAATGACTTCTGATTTTCATTGTATGAACCGATGTCTCGAAAATATACATCACAAACTCAGAACTTCTTCCATCTGTGGGGGAGACATTTGCGTCCAAAGAGAACGGGGGGGGGGGCACTTTTGGTCTCCAATAATTCATCCTCTTCAACCATGTAAGACATTCTTTTATTATGGTAGAATGCGGAATTTTACAGATTAACAAATCGTGGGGAATCCATATTAATCTCATCCCTTGTAGCATCAACACGACTGTCTAGGATATCCTTTCCACATCCTTTGTTCTCATCCTTCAAAGAGGCAAGAGTCAAAGCAAGAGTACTATAATCTTGATTAACAACCTCGGTATCAATAATTGAATCATCATCATCAACTTTATATTGACGATTATTAGGTGAACCAACAATCCCTACCTATCCCTCATTCTTCTTAGCTACATGTTGATCATTACCATAATGCTCTTCCTTTTCAGTAGAGACCCTGGACTTATTTTTCATACCAGCCTCTTTCCATGGATTCACTTTGTCAGCATTGGAGTTCTTCACTAACCACTGATGCTTATGAATATTCATGCAGTTAGAGACAACATGTCCATCTATTTTTCAATAATCTCAGAAAGGTTGTTTATGCTCATATTCAATTCCGATTTCATACTTCTAATCATTATTAATGAAATTAACCAACTCATATAGATTTCAATTCATGTTAGATTACACCATAACACGTGAATAAAATCCGAGCTCTCACTCAATTTCATGATGGTTCATCATCAAAGGAGTACCCACAAATGAAGAAATATCTCAATGAATTATAAGGTGCCAATAAAACCAGTTCAGGCCATGCGGACGAATCCATATTTGTGCTGTTGTTTGACGATGAATGAATGGATTGAAATGCCGATCCCATTCAGAAAATTTGAAGACACCGGGCATAAGATGATCCACCCCCTATTTTAGGACATATGCAGATCATCCCTGCTATTGAAAATAACATGAAAAAACCTCTCCCAATCGAAATAAGCTTAAAATCACCCACACACCAATATTGATAAAGCATCATTTTGAGGTCTGCATTAGTCCATGGTTTTTCCCCCTTTACCAGGGAAATTCGGCCCAATGTAAAAAACTTACAAGCTTCCAGCCTTTGCATGACTGCATCCTGATTGGCAATTACAGACAAAAAACCATCAATAGACCGAGGTGTCAAATTCTTAGATGATATAGCAACCTCTGTTGAACGAACTACACCCTTTATCACATCCGATAGTGAGACTCCTTTTTCCCTAGGTGCCCGATCCATGGTTATTTCTGTTGTCGCCAATCCATCTGAGAATTTAGCAGAAGACACAGCCGATTCCCACTCCGTGTCGAAGGATGGATTGCCACTCTTTTTGGATCTTCTCATGTCTCGATTTAGGTTCATGGTCCCTCGAAAGGGTAGTTTTCTTTCTCTAGAGGGGTTCGACAAGGAGATACTCTCTCAACCATACATTTTTCTATAGTTGATGATTATCTCAGTAGGCTCATCTCACACACGGTCTCACAGGGATAACTCAAGCCGATGTAGGCTTCCAAGTCTCTTCTCACTCCAACTCATCTTTTATATGCTAATGATATTATCATCTTCCTGTAAGGTTGAACATAGAATATTCGTGTCCTAAAGCAAGTTCTAAATCATTATAAGGGCGATTCAAGTCAAAGTATAAGTTGGGATAAATCCTCCATACACTTTTGGAAGTGGTTTTCTATCTGTAAGATGCATTGAATTACTGCAGAGTTAAGAATCAGAGAGGGGGTCCTAACATTCCACCATCTCGGTGAGCCATTATTTTGGCGGTGTCCTAGAGCATCCTTATTTTGTGAGATTGTAGACAGGGTTAATGGAAAACTCTCAACCTGGAAGGGGAAGAGTCTATTTATGGTCGAGAATTTAATTTTGATGAAGTCAGTTATTTTTTCTAAATTTGTGTACTCTTTCAAGGTCTATAAGTGGCCGAGAGGACCTCTCAATCATCTTAATATCTCTATCAGGAACTTTATTGGGATTGGTAATATCCATTATAGGAATATGGTCAAAATTACTTGGAAGTATTGTTTTCTCCCTTTGCATAATTTTAGCATGTGAATAAAAAAATATTTCACTTTTTAATGGTTCTCTTCAAGCCTGTCTTGATTGGAAGATTCTCTACATCAATTCAGAATCAATTGGTTTTATCAATGCTCACTTGTCTGGTAAATTGAGGTAGAGAAGGAATTATTATATTGATTCTTCATTATGGCCATCAATTAAAGATTCCTTTCAAGATATTATGTCTTTCTCATGATAGATTCTAAATAGGAACTCGACACTCAAATTTTGGGTTGATAATTGGACTGGTGCCACTCTCTATGATAATTTCCAACTAGATGGCCTTGATTCTAATGAGCAGGTCACTATTAAAGAGTTTTTTGATGCTCCTCCCTTGCTGGTCCCAGATGAGCTTCATGATTTGGTTTCTCATTATGACTTTATTTGTGGCCTTGATTTTCTGGTTTGGGAACCTGCTTAGAATGGACATCTTCCTATAAAACTTTTCTATCATCATGTCACCAAGGGACATCATGATGACTTCAATATGTTATCTTATTTCATCAAAAAATGGACCAGGCAATCACGGCTTACTCTTTTTCAGAGGCATTCTTACAAAATGTTACCATATGATGATGTTATACAAATGTTTGGTATTCACCTTTTCTCTAGGTGTGCTTTATGTCACCATCATAGGTAGGATGTAGAACATATCTTTCTCAGTTGTGAAACAGACTCAGCTATTTGGATGGAGGTCCTGGAGGCTTTTAAGCTAGCTGGCCTTCAGTTTTTAAGTCTGTAAGCTCTCATTCGGTTCTTCTCTTTCATAAAGTTTATCACCCAAGGTACACACTCTGCTTTGTGTGTCTATAGCTGAATTTTTTCATGCTATATGGGGTAAACGAAATGAAGTAATTGTTTTGGGAAAAGGCTTCTATGTGAAGCTGGTCACGAAGCTTATTTTTTCTGCTATAAGAGTTGTGTGCAGTGACTGCATGGGGTATTACAACAACAGTATTCAAGATTTTTTTGTTCTTAAAAACATGGGTGTTTAGGGATGTTTATGACCTCCTTTTGGGAATTTATATGTTTTTTGGTTGCCTCCTATTCTACATTGGATTATGGAGAATACAGATGGTGCAGAAAAAGGAAATTTGGGACTAGCAGGGTGTGGTGCTGTTTTCAGGATGCATGATGACTCTATTAAGGGATTTTTTTATGGAAATTTTGGTGTGACTAGATCACTTGAGGCAGAGATACATGGAATTATTCATGCTATCAAATTTGATAAAATGAATGGTTGGAATAATATATGACTAGATAGTGACTCTAGAAATCTTGTGCATGCCATCCTAAATGGTGAGATTTATATCTCTTGGATGCTTTCTGAAAAGTGGGGGGAATGTATGAAGAGCCTTATGATTCTTAACATCATCATAACTCTTGTTTTTCAGGAGGAAAATATGGTTGCGGATGGTCTTTCCAATATGGGAGTTGGTATGACCCTTACCGGGTTAGATTCACTTCATGTGGTCCTGATCCCTCATTATGAGGCTGATGTAATAATTCCCCATGTTTTCATCTCATGTAGCATTATTTTTTTTATGAATAATAGCCTTGGACTCTTGGCCATGGGAAATTAAAAAAAAACATAAGAATAAATAACCAATATCATAATGTCAGAATAAATAATGATGGAAATCATATCCAAAACATTAAGGTTGTTTTCCAACACATCTTACATAAATGGGTATTTCCTCATCCAAAAACCCATTTATTTTGTCTCATGATTCCTACCAATGCATCGAGGGTCTGTAGAAGACCCCCACCCATAACTTACCAAGTCTAATGGATTCCTTATATGAAAGGGGATAAATACTATCATGTAAACATTCATATTGAAACATTAGAATACAAATATTAACATTTTTCCCAATAAATAAAAAAATCAACATAAACATTCAAATATGAAACCATAATATGAAATATTAAAAATTTAAACAATAAATCAATGTAATCATAAACCATCTAATTTAATATGGTGATCAATATCAAAATAATATATCCCAGTAAAACTGGTCACAATATAGTTAGAAAAATAATACATATGATATTTTTTCATCATATTCCCAACGAATCATAAGGAAAAATGATAGTTGTTTTCATTTATTAATAGAAATACCATAAAATTTACAATAAAAATATTTATGAGGAAAATATCATTTTCACTTGGAAATTCAATATTAAAAACTAAAAAATTATTGAATAACTGTAAAATCATATTTATTTAAAATTAAATATTTAAAATTGTAATATAATCTTAAGAAATGAGTTTTAGTGATTGTGGGTAATTTGATATATTCTTTATTAGTTAAAAAACATTCTGTTTCACACTTTTAGAAAAAGTATAAAATACATTATTCTGAAAATGATAAAAATAATTTGTTAAAAACATTTTTTAAAAAGTAAAACAATGGTAATGGTGACTTCAATAAATCATTTTTATAATGTTTAAAACATTGTAGAAAATAGTTTTAGAATATCTGGATATGGAAGAAAAAAGATTTTCATCAAAAGAGAGAAATAAATAATATTTTCTTAAACAAATTCTCAATAATTTTAAGTAACAAAGAGTTACAAATTGTACAGTTTATTGAAATTTTTATTAATTAATATATGAGAATAAAATTAATTACTTTCATGAGATATTATTCATAATATTTCATTATTAAAAACTACATCGTAAAAATTACCTATTAACAATGAGATAGTAATTGTAAAACCCTTATCACATTGGTAACATTTGATTCATAAATAATATGAAATAAATAATAAAAAATGAAAATTTATATATAAGTAGTATATTCATCGTGTAATATATCAATAAATTAATGCATACACAAAAAATAAACATGCGGTGAATATGGAATATGTCTCATAGAAGTAAAAGTGAGATGAGAAACCCTTATCTCAAGTAAAATTTCGTTAAAAATGATTTATATAATAAATATAGATTTATTATAAATATATTTTAAAAACATATTCATATAAATAATAACAAATATATTTGTTGGATAACATTTCATCACCCTTTTGTTAAAAATTCACTACTAAAAACAGCATTATAGGTATGAATTGCATCGTTTTCCAATATATTTTAGATTAATGGTTTTTTTCCATGAAATTTGATCATGGTTAAATCATTTATAGATTATTACCTATGATATAAATATCAAATATATTCATGATATAATTATTTATAATTTCCCATAAAATTAAGAGGTATAGAAATGTGTTACACCATTCATGGAGGTGGTAGGCAATATATACATGTGAACGTTGTATTAATTTGTATTGTTTAATTGAATTAAAGATTGTTAAATAATATTTTACCTTTAAAGAATTGTTATTTTATAATATATAACATATTTTTTTATTAAATAAATCCTTTCTACCATCCATGTTAAAATATAATGAAAAACATTTCACATCATTTCATAGAGGTGGTAGTCCACACGTACATCGAAGCTGTTTAATAATTTTACAAAATATTGGAAGGTAAGAAGGTAAATGGGATATTATAATTCCATAAGTGTAATAGTATAATCAATACAACATGTATAAATTAAATTAATCATTATATCAAGCTATGTGAGGTGGTGATAAAACAATTATATTGTTTTGCAAGATAGTAGTCTGATGTACACATGAACGATGATTTATTTTCCAATTTTATGGAAAATGAGATGGATATAGATCATTAATATAGTGAAATAGGCTTAAAATACATGGTTATTATGTCATTTGTTTTATGAATATTCAAAACATTAGAAATATAAATGCCTGAGGATGGTGATAATTTATTGTCCTTGGAAACATGGAAACATCATCTTGTATCTTGGTGAATGATATTCAACATATCCCATATAGATATTCACCATTATTAATACTTTATAAAACATTTCTTCATAACATAGAGAGAGGATACATCTAAAATGGGAGTACATAGATGTGCAATAAGGGTAAAAAGGAAGACATGTAAGCATAAAAAGTGTATAAGGGTTTTATAAGATGATCAAATAATTATATGATCACTTCCTAAATATCAAATATCATAGATATGAATCATGAAATAGATATTGGTATTTTATAATACATGAATCATAAGGTAATCAAAATCACAATCCAAAAAATATTAACATAAGAATAAGACATATTATTTTTGTCACACACACAATCATATAAAAATGATTTCAATGATAGTCTAGTCTTAATGATAAGCTTGTATTATTTAAATGGGTTCACTCCCCATACAATAATGGAAATAATGATCAAATCTTTTGACCATGTTATTAGTCATGGTTCCAACCCAAGACCATCTTATTGGACAACATACTTTACTAAACCATGTTTCCCACCCATTCCATCCATGTATATCCCATGAGATATAAATTGTTACCAAATGAATTAAATGCAGATATTGGTCCAAAACATATCATAATTAAATCACAAATTAGAGCTCCGTAAGATCATAAAATCCATATTCTAACACATGATATGAAATGGGTGTCATGAACAATTAATCCTATCATATCAAGTTTAAAAGAGACATGTTTCAAACACATTTAATCACCAAATAACCTATGAAAATAATTAAGTTTTATAAACATATAACCCCTAAAATAGAAACAAGATTCATAAAAATTTAATCCTGAAAAAGAAACAGCATTTCTAAGCGTATGATTCATGAAATAGAAATTAGTTTCATAAAAATTATTCAATACAAAGATGAACAATACAGAGATAAAATTTGAAGAGAACCCTTAGATTATATCCAAAATAAAGAATGAGTAAAACCAAAATATGTAATCATAAATAGAACATAACTTTTGAGAAATATTTTAGAATAATTCATAATGGAAAAAAGCAGGTCTTATTTTAGAAAATACTTTTTAAAACATAAATCATTTTAAAACAATTTTCTTTGAAAATAAATTTGAAAAAATTTAATTGAACCTTGAAAAAATTTTATGAATCATTTTTCATGAAAAATTATAAAATAATATTGAAAAAAATAGAATGAAAATTTATATTAAAAATTATAAAATACAATTGAAAATTTTTTAAAGACATTTTTCATTGAAAACCTACAAAAAAAGTTTTAAATTTATTTGAAAACCTTTTTCCTTCAAAAATAATACAATAAAATTGAAATTTTTATTAAAAACATTTTCTTTGTAAAAACTTTGAAAACATATAAAAATGGATTGAAAATTTTTTTAAAACCTTTTTATTAAAAAAAATACTTTTTAAAAAATTTAAATAATTCTTAAAGAAATTATTAAAATCATATATTTTGAAAACACTTTGAAAACTTGAAAATAAATCATGAAGAAAATTAGAAAACCTTTTTCTTTTAAAATATATTCGAAAAAATATAAAAATATTTTAAAATCCATTTATTTGAAAATATATTTTAAATCATAGAAGTAATTATATGAAAATAATATAAATACATTTTTAATCATAAATCATTTTTCAAAAACATTTTTGGAAGTCATTGTTTTTATAGAACGCAGATATCCAACTGAAAAGAGAAATAAAGTCATATTTTCATAAAATAATTTTTTTAATTCTATCAAGTACGGAAGAGTGAAAAAATGGTAATATTTTTTGTATTTAGAATGTCTAAAAATAATATTATAAAATTCTATTGAATTCATGACATATGGATCATAATATATCATTAATTAAATCATAATCATAAACAATCCTGGTAAGTGATGAGATTTTTGTAAAAAATTATTAAAACATTGGTAACTTTGACACATAATACGCAGATTTAATAGAATTACATGAAAAATAAAATTTAATTAATTAATTCTATTCATGATATAACATGTCAAATGTCTGTATATACACCCCATATAAAAATATAGGTTCATAACAATTCAAGTATCTTAATAATGGATAATTGAGACAAATTTGACTTTATGGATTTCATAAAATTTTAACCATAAACCCCATGAATGTATAATAATGAAAATGATATTTAAATTCCAATAAATATAAAGATAATAATAATATAACATACCTGTGGGTATTATATACAGTATAGACAAAAAGAGTGGTTAATATGGTATACATCTCATAGAAATAGTAGTGAGACGAGAAAACCCGTACCTTAAGTCTTGACTCTCTTTTTACATATTCAAAACTCCTATAAAATAAATATAATATTATTATAAATCTATAAGAGTAAAATATTGTAATATATAATACCATATATGATTTTATTATGACACTATATTACTCTTTCATTTACAATTCAATGTTTTGGTTTTGTTTCGGGTAATAACTGCTTTGGTTTTCTCAAATGATTTGACTTGTTCTCCTTGATCCTCTTATTTATATAATGATTTGTGTAATTAAATAATTTTAATCACAGATTAAATATTATCTATATTTATTATATATATATTTACTAATATCTATTAAATAAATAAATAAAAATTGAAATAAACTATTCATGGAGATAGTAGGCCATATGTACACACGAACGATGTTTCCATTTTCTTATCATATTTATCAATAATGGAATGTAAATGATATAAAAATATATGTATGAAAATTATATTTCATGTAGAATTATTACTTCATATATATCATATAAATCCACTAAACTAATATTTAATGCATTCTATGTTTTGTGTGTATGAATAACATCACTTTGAGGAGGCGGTACATAACCTATTCAAAAATGAAGTTATTGTACTTCCAAAAAATGAAAATCATTAAGGAATGTGTTATATAATATTTAAATAAGAATAAAAAAATCATAAATATCATAAATATCATATAAATGTATAAATATTTTCATTATTTATAACATATAAACATGGCAATGGAAGAACTAGTGACAGCTATTCACAAGGCGGTCATGCACCGTTCACACGAATATTGATTGCAAATTCCATTTGGTGGAGGTGTGTTTGAGTGTATATATAAACCAAAAAATAACAACATATAAAAATATAAATTATAATTTTGTTATCATATAACCATGTACTAATAATAATTGTGGGGGTAGATAATTGAATAAAACAAAAGTGCTTGTGGATGCATGATACAACTTCTATGGGTAGCCCATTTTGGTTTTCAAAAGATGTATTGTTTTATTAGATTTATTACTAAGGTAAAACCTCTAGTATTACCGTTGGGATGTATTTATGAGATTTGTGTAGGGGTATTCTTATTAAAATTGGTTTATTTTTTGTGAATAAGTGATGGGTTGAGTGCCTTATTTATAGTGGAGGAGGATTGTCATTATTTTAAATATAAAATGGTAAACCCTCTTAAGAGGCCTCTCTAACCTATTGTTCAAAAAATAAATGTTAATTTTCTATGAAAAGTATATTATGGTGTAAATATTTAAAATAAATTATTTTTTACATGTTAATTTTGAATTTTCCACTTCTGATAATGTCTAGCACTAAGTAAACTCATTTTGACCATAATCACTATATTTAATATTAATTATGTTCACATATATTTTGGTTAAAAAACCATGTTGATATTATTATTCATTAAAAATAATTATTAATCAAAATATTTAATGCATTTTTTCCATATTAAATTAATATATGTGTGAGTAATTAATTAAAAATAATCTCATCAATAAGTCTAAACAATAAGTTTGTAATGTAAAAATGGTCAAAAGATTGAATTGTTTTTATATCCAATATAAATGAGAAATTAACTTCAATGACAATAATTGTATTAATATATTTATATTTTATCTAAATATAAATTAAACCCAATTTATAATATAACATTACTATATAAATAAATTAGATGAAAAATAACTTTTCAATTAAAATACCGTGCTTTTAAGTATTCATCAAAAAATTAATCTCCTTAGAAAAACACCAAAATTTCTCCCAATGTATATTTTTATATTCATATTTAAAAAATTAAGTTTATGTTTTCAAATAAAAATTATGAAATTCATAGAAATTATATTTAAAAATAATTTATCATTAAAAGGATTGAAAATCACATTTATGAAAAATAAATAATTTATTCATAATATGGGATTTATTCATCTCTTATGCCTATCAAATCTATTGGACAAGTGTAATTTTTTTATTGAATATATAATATAAAAATTTTATTAAAAACATTCATGAAAAGTTTTTTTATTTATTTATCAAGATTAAATTGTGTTTGTACATAGAAAAATAGCTTTCATAAAAATAGAACTTCTTCATAATAAAATAGCGATTAAATTAATTTCTAACTAATTGATTACCAATGGATTCATTTTATATACATCTGTAAACCATAAATTCATTATTTATTTATTCATATTTTTCGTCTGTCGTTCCGTTGTTTTAGAGTTAACCATAATAATATTTTAAAAAATATATTAATAGTATATTTTATATTTGTAGAAAATAGCCTTGGGTAAAAAAAAGATATTAAAGGAACTCAACATTGTGTGTAACATATGAAAAACATAGTGTTGGATGCCACTGAAGCTAATATAATTGTTTCATGTAGGGAAATCATAACATGGTGTCGCATGAAGAAAATGCTAATATAATGCTTTCATATAGAAAAAATATATTATGATACATGGGAAAGGAAAATTATAAAAATTATTAAATTAAATTGTAAAAAATAATTCATAAAGACTTTGTGTGTTACAGTATAACCCCTTAAAATGAATATATCCCATGAAATTCTTCTAGGTTATCGAGGGTTTATTAGTTGAATGTTCCTTTCCTATAAACCCACATTGTAAAAATGAATACTATAAACTAGTTTAAAATTGAATATTTTGAAACTTAACAGTTACTCAAAGTAACATGTAAATAGGTTTCCACATTGAAGAAAATAGGTTAGGAGTTAATATTTAACATATATGAAGAAATAAATTTTTATTGAGACTAAAAAAGATGTTTGAAAACAAAAATTGAATGATCAATGGAAATTTAATGTCTTTAAAACAATAAATCTATGATGATTTATAAGACCATCGATTCATCATAAATGAATATATTAAGGAAAATATTTTTTAATATAAATTTCCTAAATTTGAGTAATAATTTTACTCTCTATGAAAAAATAAAATATACTTACTTGATTTCATTAATTTTGATATACACAATTTTGACCATTGGTTGTTTCTTAACCGATTTCCAATTTTTCTCTTACAAAAAAAAGTGGAGGTGAAAATTTTATCCTTGAAGCCCTAATGGATCATAATATATATAGGTATAATTGTATGACATTCAATCAGATTTTAGTTATCACCACAAAAAAGAATAGAACATGTTATCCAACATTGATAAATCCTCAAATGTATGATAATACAATATTCATTAAAGGCTCACACAAGGATTAAATTATACCATTATATAAATTTTTAACCTTGTAACCCTTACAAAAGGATATAATAAAAAACTATAGAAATAAGTCCATTAAATATTCTTTAAATTGATCCTCCATATATCATGAGTTAGATCTTGGTTGTCACATTGCAAGAAAGTGAATACCTTTTTCACAAATTCTCATAAACATGGTAATAATAAGAATTACCATAAATAATTATTTTAAACTTTCATGATTTCATTTCGATATGTTCCTTAAATCCAAAATGTTGTATACTTCATCCAAGATAATATAAAACAACATTTTAATATATTCATAGTCATTTTCAAGGTAATCAGTACCATTTAATTTACTTATTCATATCCAACATATATTTACCCAAACTTCATTAAGTAAACATCACAATCATATTAAGGGTTATATTTCCATTAATAATGATATTTCCAAGAATATCAACATGCCATTAAATAACTTTTTTATTCTATAAGAACCATTCAAAATATTTTTGTAAATTCATAACGAAAAACATAAAATGAATAATCCTTTTATAAATCACCATTAATAATTATTGAATAAAAAACACATAAATACTTCAACCCTTCCACTAAAATGAATGGCATGGAATAGTTCATTATTTTTCCTAAAAGTATATTATTAGGTCAGGGCATTGAGTTGGGTAATTCCCATGTTCTCCATAGATAAGACATTGAACTCATTGTAAATTTGTCACTCTATAACCCCTTCTTCCACAATGATAACACCATCCAATGCATTTGATATATACCTTATATTTTTTCACCCCACATTACTATTTAGTAGGAATACGAGTCTCGTTTCTTCAATTTTAATTAATACATAAACATTAATAAATGTATATCTTCCTATTTTATTATGTGTAATGAATATCACTGAATTTAAAGTTGTCAATCATATACCTCGATAACTGACAAGGAATAATCACAACATCCTTTTCCCCTATCATCATCCCACTTGGATTCTCATCAAACAATCTTCTGTCACATTCAATGTAAACCTAGTTTCTTTGGGTTCAAACATTCACTAATACTAGAAATTAAGGTGTGTTCAATACATATCATAGAATAAAATAAAATAATAATGAAAAATTCAATTATAGGATGAGAAAATTAGGAATCCTACATTTAATTTTATTACACCTGTAACATCTCGGATCAAGAAGCCACTCAATAGGTGCCCGAACCCTATTGGTCACATGAACTCAAGCACATTTCCTCAAACACTAGAGGCTTCCGATTAGTAGAGAGGGCCTAGGTCTGATTGTGGGGAAACTATGCCCTCATATGTAAAAGTGTAGCTTATTGGAAAAGAAATATAGAATTCAATAGAAGAAGCAGTAAACAATATATAACTGATTTTATATCCAATGTAAAAGAGAACCAAAAGTCATATATATATATATATATATATCAAGATGTAGCATGTCACTATTCTATGAAAACAACCAGAAAATGATACACTACAATACAATACAATAGATCTCAAGTACAAGGTAAAACAAAATAAAATAAAATAATGGAATAGGAGCTCAGCAGAATCGTTAGCCTAAGCCCATTCATATTCTCTCCTACTCCTATACAACAATCATATACTTTTATAAGGACCCCTTCCCCTATCGACACCTGTAGAAATATAGTGTGTTTGGTTAAAAGGCATAACCCAAATATGGTTTCAGAAATATATCCCAGTATACAACCATCAAAGGCCCATGCCAAACTATAAGTGAAAATGTTCAACAGCAGTGTGCAGTAGTAAATGCAACAAACTAAGCAGTACTCAAAAGTAACTCACATTAACAGTTATATTTCCATTTTTAAGAATCATTTAACCATTCCAAGACTGTGATTTAACTTGCGAGGTACAACATGTAAAAATCACTATGGTGAACATTCATGATAACACTATCCTCAGACATACAAACCTTACCCTTAGGTAATCAGAGTCAAAACCCGCAGGTAATTTACCACAAACTTAACAGATATTTCCATCAGCCGTATGAAGTGTTGCCCACAAGAACATAATCTACTGTCCACATGCATAATGAATATTTCCCTCAGTCTAAAAGAACCACAACCCTCATGCTAAAGTAAACATTGCCCGCAGGCTAAGAAAGTAACCAGGCCACACCCAACACAAAATAAAGAAATTTAAATACAATTCCTCTCGAGGAAAAATAAATCCCTAATATAATCAGGGAATACCCTTGAGTATCCTGGCCAAACAGATAAATAATGGAACGCACCCCCAGGGTCGTCCTGGATCCAAGCATTGATCCCAAACAACAGTTTAATGTTACATTCAGTTGCCTATACAGTTCTAAGAATTTAAAACAACATAGTACTCAACCACATAACAGCACCAACATGGGTTTGTGGCACAACAATACAAAATTTATACAGACAGTTGGAAAAAAACACCAGTCCACCTGCCTCGATCGCCCCTGATCGTATTCGTGAACAACGCATCCCAAAAGAAATGACAACGATGTAGATCTGAGATGAAAATAATCCGGTTCAAACTCAAATAACATTCCCACGGGAATGAATTAGTAAGAAAGGATCTAGGAGAAGGAAGAGTTTACCCGTGCGGTTCAAAGGAGATCAGCAGTATAGGAATTGAGTTCCCAGTTTGCAATCGTGATAACCTCCATGCTCTGGCTGTATCTCATGCTCTCCTCCAGAGTTCTAATCTTCCTCTGTTAAAAGAGGATGCTACGACTAGTTTTATGTGAAAAAAACAAACTACACGGTGTGTACTCTAAATTACACGACGTGTACTTTTCTCATTTAACTGTTCTTCTGGTGCCTACTTTCCACAGTGACACTGTTCATCTGTCGACATGAGTACACAACGTGTATTCTCGATCACTCAGTGTGTCCTATTTCTGAACAGGCAACTGCCTCCACTGCCTTACTGTTCACCTGTCGACTAAATACACAGTGTGTAAATACCCTATACACGTTGTTTTGTTAGTTTTAACAACCTTCATTGCCGACCTTCCTATACTCTCGGTGTACCCATCCCACACGGCCAATGTACACGGTGTGTGGAAGTTTACATGACATGTAATCAAAAAATTTGTAATTTCCCCCCTTTCCCTTATATTCAAAAAATAACTTAATGAAAAATAAAAAGAACTACCCTATACCTCAACGATAAGAATGGGTTCTTACGTACTTCCCCCCTAATGAAATTTGTCCCCGAATTTTTCTTCTAAAGGTGGAGAAGATAAAGCTCAGAAAAACTCTGGACACTAAGCACGTATGCTGGTCTCCCACTCCCAGGATTCGTCCTACACTCAACCATGTTGTTATAGCACCAGTACAAGAGGAACTAACTAGCCTTAGAGAACCTTTGTGCTCCTATTAACAATACGAACTTGATGCTCCTCAAAGGATGCATCTACCATAATCTCAACCTCCTCGGGATGAAAAATGTGAGATGGGTCTGAATGATAATGACGCACCTGAGATACATGGAAGATGTAGTGCATGGCCTGGTACCACTATAGTTACTACAATCGGTAGGCAATCGACCCGACTTTCCTCATTATCTCAAACGACCCCACATACCTAGGTGAATTTTTACCATGTCTCCTGATCCCCCTATATCCCAACCTTAGTGAAACATGTAAGAAACATTATCCCCGACCATGAATTCCAAGGGCCGTTTTCAGCGATCATCATATGTTTTCTGACGAGACTGTGCAGTAGCCATCCGCTTCTGAATAATCTGGACCTACTCAGAAGACTCCTGTATGAGACATGGTCCCAGTAAAGGTGCCTCACCTGCCTCTAACCAGCACAAAGGTGATCAGCATGGCCTACCATATAATGCCTCATATGGTTCCATCTCTATAGTTGACTGAAAACTAATATTATAGGAAAAATCGACTAGCGGTATATGCTTATCCCAAGAGCCCCCAAAGTCCAAGACGCATGAACGTTGCACATCCTCAAGCACCTGTATCATACGCTCTAACTGACCATCGGTCTGAGGCTCGTAAGTTGTGCTCAAAAGAACCTGTGTACCTAGTGCCCTCTGAAAACTCTACCAAAAACGAGATGTAAAGCTGGGGTCCCTATCTGAAACAATAGAACGAGGGACCCCATGAAGGAGTAAAATCTATCGGATATACAAACTTCCAATCTCGTTAACATCGAGCGTCTCTTTGATCGCTAGAATGTGAGAAAACATCGTGAGTCTGTCCACAAAAAACCACCTAGAATCACTTACTTGAAGTGACCATGACAACCTGGTCACGAAATCCAATGCGACATCATCAAATTTCCACTCTAGAATTTGAAAATGTTGTAACCGTCCAACTAGCCTATGATGCTCTACCTTCACCTGCTGACAGGTGCAACATCTCGAAAAAAACCATCTACATCCCCTTTCATACTCGACCACCAATACTGACATCTCATGTCACTGTACATTTTGGTAATTTCGGGATGAACTTCCCATACTGAAGTATGAAACTTCTGCATCAGCTCCTCGCATATGTCCCATAGAAAAAATAATCATCGATGGATATACAATACCTCATCATCACCTATCGTCCAACCAGGAGGAGGTTCCCCACTTGCCACCAACTCCCATAGAACAAGGCCTTCTGAATCATATAGATGTCTCAGCCTTGATCTATCCAGGATGGAAGAAGTCATAGCTAAGGATGAACGTTAGGTTTTCCCCTAACTATCTTGCACCTCCAAATGCATCTCTGAGAACAAATCCATAAGCTTCCTTTCACAACTATCCTCATGAACTACCTATGTATGAGTCTTCCTGTTCAGTGCATCAGTAACTTCATTACCCTTACCAGGTGTATAAGTAGGCTCAATGTTGAATGACTGAAGGTATTCAACCAAACTTCACTTTCTCAAATTTAGGTCATGCAGGGTAAAGATATATTTAAATATTTTTTGGTAGGTGAAAACAAAAAAATGTTCTCCCAAGAGATAATGTATCCAACAATGTAACGCATGAACAACTGGAGCCAACTCGAGATCATGAGTTGGATAATTACTCTCATGTGGCCTCAACTACCGAGACCCGTACACAATAACTCGATTTTCCTAGATCAACAATGCTCCCAACCAAATTCATGATGCATCATAGTAAACTGTATAGATCTTCCCTTGCTCCAAAATTATCAGGACTGGTGCTGATTTCAACCTTCTCTTCAACTCTTGAAAGGCTGTCGTACAAGCGTCCGACCAAAATAACATCACACCCTTCTTAGTCAAACCCCTCAATGGTGCTGCTAAGTAGGAGAAGTCTTGTATAAATCTCCTGTAGTAACCAGCCAGCCCCAAGAAACTCTATATCTCAAACACGTTCTTAGGATACTCCCAGGAAACTACTGCTCTAACTTTCTTTGGGTCTACCGAAACTTCTGATTCTAGGATAATATGACCCGTGAAATGTATATGGTCCATCCAAAAGTGGCAGTTTGAGAGATTAGCATATAGCTGATGCTCTCTTAGTGTTCTCAATACGATCTCAAGATGGGTAGCATGGTCGTGTCAAGTGTGAGAGTACACTATGATTTCATCCCTGAAGACTACCGAAAAATAGTCTAAATAAAGGTGAAACACTTGATTCAACATATCCATGAAAACTATTATCGCATTCGTGAGTCTGAATGGCATCACCAAGTACACTTATAGGCCAGATTTTCTCCAAAAATCTATAAGAGGTATATCTGATGGTCTATCTCGAAAATGATGATATCCGGATCTCAAATCCATCTTCGAGAGAACTTTTTTTCCACAATGTTGGTCAAAAATATCATCAATCATTGTCAAGGGATATCAGTTCTTAACTGTTACCTGGTTCAGCTTCCGATAATCCACACAGAGTCTCAGGGTACCGTCCGCCTTCTTTGTAAAATGGACCTTCGGACCCCAAGGAGAAATACTGGGTCAGATGAAACCCTTTTCCTATAACTCATCTAACTATCTTTTCCTATAACTCCTCTAACTATCTCAGAAAGGTTGTTTATGCTCATATTCAATTCCGATTTCATACTTCTAATCATTATTAATGAAATTAACCAACTCATATAGATTTCAATTCATGTTAGATTCCACCATAACACGTGAATAAAATCCGAGCTCTCACTCAATTGCATGATGGTTCATCATCAAAGGAGTACCCACAAATGAAGAAATATCTCAATGAATTATAAGGTGCCAATAAAACCAGTTCAGGCCATGCGGACGAATCCATATTTGTGCTGTTGTTTGACGATGAATGAATGGATTGAAATGCTGATCCCATTCAGACAATTTGAAGACACCGGGCATAATCCACCCCCTATTTTAGGACATATGCAGATCATCCCAAATATTGAAAATAACATGAAAAAACCTCTCCCAATCGAAATAAGCTTAAAATCACCCACACACCAATATTGATAAAGCATCATTTTGAGGTCTGCATTAGTCCATGGTTTTCCCCCTTTACCAGGGAAATTCGGCCCAAAGTAAAAAACTTACAAGCATCCAGCCTTTGCATGACTACATCCTGATTGGCAATTACAGACAAAAAACCATCAATAGACCGAGGTGTCAAATTCTTAGATGATATAGAAACTTATATTGAACGAACTACACCCTTTAGCGCATCCGATAATGAGACTCATTTTTCCCTAGGTGCACGATCCATGGTTATTTCTGTTGTCGCCAATCCATCCGAGAATTTAGCAGAAGACACAGCCGATTCCCACTCCGTGTCGAAGGATGGATTTCCACTCTTTTTGGATCTTCTCATGTCTCGATTTAGGTTCATGGTCCCTCGAAAGGGTAGTTTTCTTTCTCTAGAGGGGTTCGAAAAGGAGATACTCTCTCAACCATACATTTTTCTATAGCTGATGATTATCTCAGTAGGCTCATCTCACACACGGTCTCACAGGGATAACTCAAGCCGATGTAGGCTTCCAAGTCTCTTCTCACTCCAACTCATCTTTTATATGCTAATGATATTATCATCTTCTTGTAAGGTTGAACATAGAATATTCGTGTCCTAAAGTAAGTTCTAAATCATTATAAGGGTGATTCTAGTCAAAGTATAAGTTGGGATAAATCCTCCATACACTTTTGGAAGGGGTTTTCTATCTATAAGATGCATTGAATTACTGCAGAGTTAGGAATCAGAGAGGGGGTCCTAACTTTCCACCATCTCGGTGAGCCATTATTTTGGGGGCGTCCTAGAGCATCCTTCTTTTGTGAGATTGTTGACAGGGTTAATGGAAAACTCTCAACCTGGAAGGGGAAGAGTCTATTTATGGTCGAGAATTTAATTTTGATGAAGTCAGTTATTTTTTCTAAATTTGTGTACTCTTTCAAGGTCTATAAGTGGCCGAGAGGACCTCTCAATCATCTTAATATCTCTATCAGGAACTTTATTGGCATTGGTAATATCCATTATAGGAAAATGGTCACAATTACTTTGAAGTATTGTTGTCTCCCTTTTCATAATTTTAGCATGTGAATAAAAAAATATTTCACTTTTTAATGGTTCTCTTCAAGCCTGTCTTGATTGGAAGATTCTCTACATAAATTCTGAATCAATTGGTTTTATCAATGCACACTTTGCTGGTAAATTGAGGTAGAGAAGGAATTCTTATATTGATTCTTCATTATGGCCATCAATTAAAGATTCTTTTCAAGATATTATGTCCTTCTCACGATAGATTCTGAATAGGAACTTGACACTCAAATTTTGGGTTGATAATTGGACTGGTGCCACTCTCTATGATAATTTCCAACTAGATGGCCTTGATTATAATGAGCAGGTCACTATTAAAGAGTTTTTTGATGCTCCTCCCTTGCTGGTCCCAGATGAGCTTCATGATTTGGTTTCTCATTATGACTTTATTTGTGGCCTTGATTTTCTGGTTTGGGAACCTGCTTAGAATGGACATCTTCCTGTAAAACTTTTCTATCATCATGTCACCAAGGGACATCATGATGACTTCAATAAGTTATCTTATTTCATCAAAAAATGGACCAGGCAATCACGGCTTACTCTTTTTGAGAGGCATTCTTACAAAATGTTACCATATGATGATGTTATACAAATGTTTGGTATTCACCTTTTCTCTAGGTGTGCTTTATGTCACCATCATAGGTAGGATGTAGAACATATCTTTCTCAGTTGTGAAACAGACTCAGCTATTTGGATGGAGGTCCTGGAGGCTTTTAAGCAAGTTGGATTTCAGTTTTTAAGTCTGTAAGCTCTCATTCGGTTCTTCTCTTTCATAAAGTTTATCACCCAAGGTATACACTCTGCATTGTGTGTCTATAGCTTAATTTTTTCATGCTATATGGGGTAAACGAAATGATGTAATTGTTTTGGGAAAAGGCTTCTATGTGAAGCTGGTCACGAAGCATATTTTTTCTGCTATAAGAGTTGTGTGCAGTGACGGCATGGGGTATTACAACAACAATATTCATGATTTTGTTGTGCTTAAAAACATGGGTGTTTAGGGAAGTTTCCGACCTCCTTTTGGGACTTTATATGTTTTTTGGTTGCCTCCTATTCTACATTGGATTATGGTGAATACAGATGGTGCAGAAAAAGGAAATATGGGACTAGCAGGGTGTGGTGCTGTTTTCATAATGCATGATGACTCTATTAAGGGATTTTTTTATGGAAATTTTGGTGTGACTAGATCACTTGAGGCAGAGATACATGGAATTATTCATGCTATCCAATTTGATAAAATGAATGGTTGGAATAATATATGGCTGGATAGTGACTCTAGCAATCTTGTGCATGCCATCCGAAATGGTGAGATTTATATCTCTTGGATGCTTTCTGAAAAGTGGGGGGAATGTATGAAGAGCCTTATGATTCTTAACATCATCATAACTCTTGTTTTTCAGGAGGAAAATATGGTTGCGGATGGTCTTTCCAATATGGGAGTTGGTATGACCCTTACTGGGTTAGATTCAATTCATGTGGTCCTGATCCCTCATTATGAGGCTGATGTAATAATTCCCCAGGTTTTCATCTCATGTAGCATTATTTTATTTTATGAATAATAACCTTGGCCTCTTGGCCATGGGAAATTAAAAAAAATAAGAATAAATAACCAATATCATAATGTCAGAATAAATAATGATGGAAATCATATCCAAAACATTAAGGTTGTTTTCCAACACATCTTACATAAATGGGTATTTCCTCATCCAAAAACCCATGTATTTTGTCTCATGATTCCTACCCATGCATCGAGGGTCTATAGAAGACCCCCACCCATAACATACCAAGTCTAATGGATTACTTATATGAAAGGGGATAAATACTATCATGTAAAAATTCATATTGAAACATTAGAATACAAATATTAACATTTTTCCCAATAAATAAAAAAATCAACATAAACATTCAAATATGAAACCATAATATGAAATATTAAAAATTTAAACAATAAATCAATGTAATCATAAACCATCTAATTTAATATGGTGATCAATATCAAAATAATAAATCCCAGTAAAACTGGTCACAATATATTTAGAAAAATAATACATATGAAATTTTTTCATCATATTCCCAACGAATCATAAGGAAAAATGATGGTTGTTTTCATTTATTAATAGAAATACCATAAAATTTACAATAAAAATATTTATGAGGAAAATATCATTTTCACTTGGAAATTCAATATTAAAAACTAAAAAATTATTGAATAACTGTAAAATCATATTTATTTAAAATTAAATATTTAAAATTGTAATATAATCTTAATAAATGGGTTTTAGTGATTGTGGGTAATTTGATATATTCTTTATTAGTTAAAAAACATTCTGTTTCACACTTTTAGAAAAAGTATAAAATACATTATTTTGAAAATGATAAAAATAATTTGTTAAAAACATTTTTTAAAAAGTAAAACAATGGTAATGGTGCCTTCAATAAATCATTTTTATAATGTTTAAAACATTGTAGAAAATAGTTTTAGAATATTTGGATATGGAAGAAAAATGATTTTCATCAAAAGAGAGAAATAAATAATATTTTCTTAAACAAATTCTCAATAATTTTAAGTAACAAAGAGTTACAAATTGTACAGTTTCTTGAAATTTTTATTAATTAATATATGAGAATAAAATTCATTACTTTCATGAGATATTATTCATAATATTTCATTATTAAAAACTACATCGTAAAAATTACCTATTAACAATGAGATAGTAATTGTAAAACCCTTATCACGTTGGTAACATTTGATTCATATATAATATGATATAAATAATAAAAAATGAAAATTTATATATAAGTAGTATATTCATCGTGTAATATATCAATAAATTAATGCATACACAAAAAATAAACATGCGGTGAATATGGAATATGTCTCATAGAAGTAAAAGTGAGATGAGAAACCCTTATCTCAAGTAAAATTTCCTTAAAAATGATTTATATAATAAATATAGATTTATTATAAATATATTTTAAAAACATATTCATATAAATAATAACAAATAAATTTGTTGGATAACATTTCATCACCCTTTTGTTAAAAATTCACTACTAAAAACACCATTATAGGTATGAATTGCATCGCTTTCCAGTATATTTTAGATTAATGGTTTTGTTCCATGAAATTTGATCATGGTTAAATCATTTATAGATTATTACCTATGATATAAATATCAAATATATTCATGATATAATTATTTATAATTTCCCATAAAATTAAGAGGTATAGAAATGTGTTACACCATTCATGGAGGTGGTAGGCAATACATACATGTGAACATTGTATTAATTTGTATTGTTTAATTGAATTAAAGAATGTTAAATAATATTTTACCTTTAAAGAATTGTTATTTTATAATATATAACATATTTTTTTATTAAATAAATCCTTTCTACCATCCATGTTAAAATATAATGAAAAACATTTCACATCGTTTCATAGAGGTGGTAATCCACACGTACATCGAAGCTGTTTAATAATTTTACAAAATATTGGAAGGTAAGAAGGTAAATGGGATATTATAATTCAATAAGTGTAATAGTATAATCAATACATCATGTATAAATTAAATTAATCATTATATCAAGCTATGTGAGGTGGTGATAAAACAATTATATTGTTTTGCAAGATAGTAGTCTGATGTACACATGAACGATGATTTATTTTCCACTTTTATGGAAAATGAGATGGATATAGATCATTAATATAGTGAAATAGGCTTAAAATACATGGTTATTATGTCATTTGTTTTATGAATATTAAAAACATTATAAATATAAATGCCTGAGGATGGTGATAATTTATTGTCCTTGGAAACATGGAAACATCATCTTGTATCTTGGTGAATGATATTCAACATATCCCATATAGATATTCACCATTATTAATACTCTATAAAACATTTCTTCATAACATAGGGAGAGTATACATCTAAAATGGGTGTACATAGATGTGCAATAAGGGTAAAAAGGAAGACATGTAAGCATAAAAAGTGTATAAGGGTTTTATAAGATGATCATATAATTATATGATCACTACCTAAATATCAAATATCATAAATATGAATCATGAAATAGATATTGGTATTTTATAATGCATGAATCATAAGGTAATCAAAATCACAATCCAAAAAATATTAACATAAGAATAAGACATATTATTTTTGTCACACACACAATCATATAAAAATGATTTCAATGATAGTCTAGTCTTAATGATAAGCTTGTATTATTTAAATGGGTTCACTCCCCATACAATAATGGAAATAATGATCCAATCTTTTGACCATGTTATTAGTCATGGTTCCAACCCAAGACCATCTTATTGGACAACATACTTTACTAAACCATGTTTCCCACCCGTTCCATCCATGTATATCCCATGAGATATAAATTGTTACCAAATGAATTAAATGCAGATATTGGTCCAAAACATATCATAATTAAATCACAAATTATAGCTCCGTAAGATCATAAAATCCATATTCTAACACATGATATGAAATGGGTGTCATGAACAATTAATCCTATCATATCAAGTTTAAAAGAGACATGTTTCAAACACATTTAATCACCAAATAACCTATGAAAATAATTAAGTTTTATAATAATATAACCCCTAAAATAGAAACAAGATTCATAAAAATTTAATCCTGAAAAAGAAATAGCATTTCTAAGCATATGATTCATGAAATAGAAATTAGTTTCATAAAAATTATTCAATACAAAGATGAACAATAGAGAGATAAAATTTGAAGAGAACCCTTAGATTATATCAAAAATAAAGAATGAGTAAAACCAAAATATGTAATCATAAATAGAACATAACTTTTGAGAAATATTTTAGAATAATTTATAATGGAAAAAATCAGGTCTTATTTTAAAAAATACTTTTTAAAACATAAATCATTTTAAAACAATTTTCTTTGAAAATAAATTTGAAAAAATTTAATTGAACCTTGAAAATATTTTATGAATCTTTTTTCATGAAAAATTATAAAATAATATTGAAAAATATAGAATGAAATTTTATATTAAAAATTATAAAATAAAATTGAAAATTTTTTAAAGACATTTTTTCATTGAAAACCTACAAAAAAGCTTTAAATTTATTTGAAAACCTTTTTCCTTCAAAAATAATACAATAAAATTGAATTTTTTATTAAAAACATTTTCTTTGTAAACACTTTGAAAACATATAAAAATGGATTGAAAAAATTTTGAAAAACTTTTTATTAAAAAAAATACATTTTAAAAAATTTAAATAATTATTAAAGAAATTATTAAAAACATATATTTTGAAAACACTTTGAAAACTTGAAAATAAATCATGAAGAAAATTAGAAAACCCTTTTCTTTTAAAATATATTCGAAAAAATATAAAAATATTTTAAAATCCATTTATTTGAAAATATATTTTAAAACATAGAAGTAATTATATGAAAATAATATAAATACGTTTTTAATCATAAATAATTTTTCAAAAACATTTTTGGAAGTCATCGTTTTTATAGAACGCAGATATCCAACTGAAAAGAGAAATAAAGTCATATTTTCATAAAAGAATTTTTTTAATTCTATCAAGTACGGAAGAGTGAAAAAATGGTAATATTTTTTGTATTTAGAATGAATAAAAATAATATTATAATATTCTTTTGAATTCATGACATATGGATCATAATATCTCATTAATTAAAGCATAATCATAAACAATCCTGGTAAGTGATTAGATTTTTGTAAAAAATTATTAAAACATTGGTAACTTTGACACATAATACACAGATTTAATAGAATTCCATGAAAAATAAAATTTAATTAATTAATTCTATTCATGATATAACATGTCAAATGTCTTTATATACACCCCATATAAAAATATAGGTGCATAACAATTCAATTATCTTAATAATGGATAATTGAGACAAATTTGACATTATGGATTTCATAAAATTTAAACCATAAACCCCATGAATGTATAATAATGAAAATGATATTTAAATTCCAATAAATATAAAGATAATAATAATATAACATACGTGTGGGTATTATATACAGTAAAGACAAAAAGAGTGGTTAATATGGTATACATCTCATAGAAATAATAGTGAGACGAGAAAACCCTTACCTTAAGTCTTGACTCTCTTTTTACATATTCAAAACTCCTATAAAATAAATATAAGATTATTATAAATCTATAAGAGTAAAATATTGTAATATATAATACCATATATGATTTTATTATGACACTATATTACTCTTTCATATACAATTCCATGTTTTGGTTTTGTTTCGGGTAATAACTGCTTTGGTTTTCTTAAATGATTTGACTTGTTCTCCATGATCCTCTTATTTATATAATTATTTGTGTAATTAAATAATTTTAATCACAGATTAAATATTATCTATTTTTCTTATATATATATCTATTAATATCTATTAAATAAATAAATAAAAATTGAAATAAACTATTCATGGATATAGTAGGCCATATGTACACACGAACGATGCTTCCATTTTCTTATCATATTTATCAATAATGGAATGTAAATGATATAAAAATATATGTATGAAAATTATATTTCATGTAGAATTATTACTTCATATATATCATATAAATCCACTAAACCAAAATTTAATGCATTCTATGTTTTGTGTGTATGAATAACATCACTTTGAGGAGGCGGTACATAACCTATTCAAAAATGAAGTTATTGTACTTCCAAAAAATGAAAATCATTAAGGAATGTGTTATATAATATTTAAATAAGAATAAAAAAATCATAAAAATCATAAATATCATATTAATGTATAAATATTTTCATTATTTATAACATTTAAACATGGCAATGGAAGAACTAGTGATAGCTATTCGCAAGGCGGTCATGCACCGTTCACACGAATATTGATTGCAAATTCCATTTGATGGAGGTGTGTTTGAGTGTATATATAAACCAAAAAATTACAACATATAAAAATATAAATTATAATTTTGTTATCATATAACCATGTACTAATAATAATTGAGGGGGTAGATAATTGAATAAAACAAAAGTGCTTGTGGATGCATGATACCTCTTCTATGGGTAGCCCATTTTGGTTTTCAAAAAATGTATTCTTTTATTAGATTTATTACTAAGGTAAAACCTCTAGTATTACAGTTGGGATGTATTTATGAGATTTTTGTAGGAGTATTCTTATTAAAATTGGTTTATTTTTTGTGAATAAGTGAGGGGTTGAGTGCCCTTTTTATAGTGGAGGAGGATTGTCATTCTTTTAAATATAAAATGATAAACCCTCTTAAGAGGCCTCTCTAACCTATTGTGCAAAAAATAAATGTTAATTTTCTATGAAATGTATATTATGGTGTAAATATTTAAAATAAATTATTTTTTACATGTTAATTTTGAATTTTCCACTTCTGATAATGTCTAGCAATAAGTAAACTCATTTTGACCATAATCACTATATTTAATATTAATTATGTTCACATATATTTTGGTTAAAAACCATGTTGATATTATTATTCATTAAAAAGAATTATTAATCAAAATATTTAATGCATTTTTTCCATATTAAAATAATATATGTGTGAGTAATTAATTAAAAATAATATCATCGATAAGTCTAAACAATAAGTTTGTAATGTAAAAATGGTCAAAAGATTGAATTGTTTTTATATCCAATATAAATGAGAAATTAACTCCAATGACAATAATTGTATTAATATATTTATAATTTATCTAAATATAAATTAAAACCAATTTATAATATAACTTTACTATATAAATAAATTAGATGAAAAATAACATTTCAATTAAAATACCGTGCTTTTAAGTATTCATCAAAAAATTAATCTCCTTAGAAAAACACCAAAATTTCTCCCAATGTATATTTTTATATACATATTTAAAAAATTAAGTTTATGTTTTCAAATAAAAATTATGAAATTCATAGAAATTATATTTAAAAATAATTTATCATTAAAAGGATTGAAAATCACATTTATGAAAAATAAATAATTTATTCATAATATGGAATTTATTCATCTCTTATGCCTATCAAATCTATTGGAAAAGTGCAATTTTTTTATTGAATATATAATATAAAAATTTTATTAAAAACATTCATGAAGATTAAATTGTGTTTGTATATAGAAAAATAGCTTCCATAAAAATAGAACTTCTTCATAATAAAATAGTGATTAAATTAATTTCTAACTAATTTATTACCAATGGATTCATTTTATATACATTTGTAAACCATAAATTCATAATTTATTTATTCATAGTTTTCTTCTGTCGTTCCGTTGTTTCAGAGTTAACCATAATAATATTTTAATAAATATATTAATAGTATATTTTATATTTGTAAAAAACCACCTTGGGTAAAAAAAAGATATTAAAGGAACTCAACATTGTGTGTAACATATGAAAAACATAGTGTTGGATGCCACTGAAGCTAATATAATTGTTTCATGTAGGGAAATCATAACATGGTGTCGCATGAAGAAAATGCTAATATAATGAATTCATATAGGAAAAATATATTATGTTTCATGGGAAAGGAAAATTATAAAAATTATTAAATTAAATTGTAAAAAATAATTCATAAAGACTTTTTGTGTTACAGTATAACCCCTTAAAATGAATATATCCCATGAAATTATTCTGGGTTATCGAGGGTTTATTAGTTGAATGTTTCTTTCCTATAAACCCACATTGTAAAAATGAATACTATAAAGTATTTTAAAATTGAATATTTTGAAACTTAACAGTTACCCACAGTAACATGTAAATAGGTTTCCACATTGAAGAAAATAGGTTAGGAGTTAATATTTAACATATATGAAGAAATAAATTTTTATTGAGACTAAAAAAGATGTTTGAAAACAAAAATTGAATGATCAATGGAAATTTCATGTCTTTAAAACCATAAATCTATGATGATTTATAAGACCATCGATTCATCATAAATGAATATATTAAGGAAAATATTTTTTAATATAAATTTCCTAAATTTGAGTAATAATTTTACTCTCTATGAAAAAATAAAATATACTTACTTGATTTCATTAATTTTGATATACACAATTTTGACCATTGGTTGTTTCTTAACCAATTTCCAATTTTTCTCTTACAAAAAAAAGTAGAGGTGAAAATTTTATCCTTGAAGCCCTAATGGATCATAATATATATAGGTATAATTGTATAACATTCAATCAGATTTTAGTTATCACCACAAAAAAGAATAGAACATGTTATCCAATATTGATAAATCCTCAAATGTATGATAATACAATATTCATTAAAGGCTCACACAAGGATTAAATTATACCATTATATAAATTTTTAACCATGTAACCCTTACAAAAGGATATAATCAAAAACTATAGAAATAAGTCCATTAAATATTCTTTAAATTGATCCTCCATATATCATGAGTTAGATCTTGGTTGTCACATTGCAAGCAAGTGAATACCTTTTTCACAAATTCTCATAAACATGGTAATAATAAGAATTACCATAAATAATTATTTTAAACTTGCATGATTTCATTTCGATATGTTCCTTAAATCCAAAATGTTGTATACTTCATACATGATAATATAAAACAACATTTTAATATATTCATATTCATTTTCAAGGTAATCAGTACCATTTAATTTACTTATTCATATCCAACATATATTTACCCAAACTTCATTAAATAAACATCACAATAATATTAAGGGTTATATTTCCATTAATAATGATATTTCCAAGAATATCAACATGCCATTAAATAACTTTTTTATTCTATAAGAACCATTCAAAATATTTTTGTAAATTCATAACGAAAAACATAAAATGAATAATCCTTTTATAAATCACCATTAATAATTATTGAATAAAAAACACATAAATACTTCAACCCTTCCACTAAAATGAATGGCATGGAATAGTTCATTATTTTTCCTAGAAGTATATTATTAGGTCAGGGAATTGAGTTGGGTAATTCCCATGTTCTCCATAGATAAGACATTGAACTCATTGGAAATTTGTCACTCTATAACCCCTTCTTCCACAATGATAACACCACCCTATCCATTTGATATATACCTTATATTTTTTCACCCCACATTACTATTTAGTAGGAATACGAGTCTCGTGTCTTCAATGTTAATTAATACATGAACTTCAATAAATTTATATCTTCCTATTTTATTATGTGTAATGAATATCACTGAATTTAAAGTTGTCAATCATATACCTCGATAACTGATAAGGAATAATCACAACATCCTTTTCCCCTATCATCATCCCACTTGGATGCTCATCAAACAATCTTCTGTCACATTCAATGTAAACCTAGTATCTTTGGGTTCAAACATTCACTAATACTAGAAATCAATGTGTTTTCAGTACATATTATAGAATAAAATAAAATAATAATGAAAAATTCAATTATAGGATGAGAAAATCAGGAATCCTACATTTAATTTTATTACACCTGTAACAACTCGGATCCAGAAGCCACTCAACAGGTGCCCGAACCCTATTGGTCACATGAACACAAGCACATTTCCTCAAACACTAGAGGCTTCCGATTAGTAGAGAGGGCCTAGGTCTGATTGTGGGGAAACTATGCCCTCATATGTAAAAGTGTAGCTTATTGGAAAAGAAATATAGCATTCAATAGAAGAAGCAGCAAACAATATATAACTGATTTTATATCCAATGTAAAAGAGAACCAATAGTCATATATATATATATATATATATATATATCAAGATGTAGCGTGTCACTATTCTATGAAAACAACCAGAAAATGATACACTACAATACAATACAATAGATCTCAAGTACAAGGTACAACAAAAAAAAATAAAATTATGGAATAGGAGCTCAGTAGAATCGTTAGCCTAAGCCCATTCATATTCTCTCCTACTCCTATACAACAATCATGTACTTTTATAAGGACCCCTTCCCCTATCGACACCTGTAGAAATATAGTGTGTTTGGTTGAAAGGCATAACCCAAACATGGTTTGAGAAATATATCCCAGTATACAACCATCAAAGGCCCATGCCAAACTATAATTGAAAATGTTCAACAGTAGTGTACAGTAGTAAATGAAACAAACTCAGTAGTACTCAAAAGTAACTAACATTAACAGTTATATTTCCATTTTTAAGAATCATTTAACCATGCCAAGCCTGTGATTTAACTTGAGAGGTACAACATGTAAAAATCACTACGGTGAACATTCATGATAACACTATCCTCAGACATACAAACCTTACCCTTAGGTAATCAGAGTCAAAACCCGCAGGTAATTTACCACAACATTAACAGATATTTCCCTCAGGCGTATGAAGTGTTGCCCACGAGAACATAATCTACTATCCACATGCATAATGAATATTTCCCTCAGTCTAAAAGAACCACAACCCTCATGCTAAAGTAAACATTGCCCGCAGGCTAAGAAAGTAACCAGGCCACACCCAACACAAAAGAAATAAATTTAAATACAATTCCTCTCGAGGAAATATAAATCCCTAATATAATCCTGGAATACCCTTGAGTATCCTGGCCAAACAGATAAATAAAGAAACGCACCCCCAGGGTCATCCTGGATCCAAGCATTGATCCCAAACAACAGTTTAAAGTTACATTCAGCTGCCTATACAGTTCTAGGAATTAAAAACAACATAGTCCTCAACCACATAACAGCACCAACATGGGTTTATGGCACAATAATACAAAATTTATACAGACAGTTGGAAAAAAACACCAGTCCACCTACCTCGATCGCCCCTGATCGTATTCGTGAACAACGCCTCCCAAAATAAATGACAACGATGTAGATCTGCGATGAACATAATCCCATTCAAACTCAAATAACATTCCCACGGGAATGAATTTGTAAGAAAGGCTCTAGGAGAAGGAAGAGTTTACCCGTGCGGTTCAAAAGTGATCAGCAGTATAGGAATCGAGTTCCCAGTTTGCAATCGAGACATCCTCCATGCTCTAGCTGTATCTCATACTCTCCTCCAGAGTTCTAATCTTCCTCTATTAAAAGAGGATGCTACGACTAGTTTTATGTGAAAAAAACAAACTACACAGTGTGTACTCTAAATTACACGACGTGTACTTTTCTCATTTAACTGTTCTTCTGGTGCCTACTTTCCACAGTGACACTGTTCATCTGTCGACATGAGTACACAACGTGTATTCTCGATCACTCGGTGTGTCCTATTTCTGAACAGGCAACTGCCTCCACTGCCTTACTGTTCACCTTTTGACTAAATACACAGTGTGTAAATACCCTATACACGTTGTGTAGTTAGTTTTAACAACCTTCATTGCCGACCTTCCTACACTCTCGGTGTACCCATCCCACACGGCTAATGTACACGGTGTGTGGATGTTTACATGACATGTAATCACAAAATTTGTAATTTTCCCCCTTTTCCTTATATTCAAAAAATAACTTAATGAATAATAAAAAGAACAACCCTATACCTCAACGATAAGAATGGGTTCTTACATACTTCCCCCCTAATGAAAGTTGTCCCCGAATTTTTCTTCTAAAGGTGGAGAAGGTAAAGGTCAGAACAACTCTGGACACTAAGCACGTATGCCGGTCTCCCACTCCCAGGATTCGTCCTACACTCAGCCATGCTATTATAACACCAGTACAAGAGGAAATAACTAGCCTCAGAGAACCTTCGTGCTCCTATTAACAATACGAACTTGATGCTCCTCAAAGGATGCATCTACCATAATCTCAACATCCTCGGGATAAAAAATGTGAGATGGGTCTGAATGATAATGACGCACCTGAGATACATGGAAGATGTAGTGCATGGCCTGGTACCACTACAGTTACTACAACCGGTAGGCAATCGACCCGACTTTCCTCATTATCTCAAATGACACCACATACCTAGTTGAATGTTTACCCTGTCTCCTGACCCCCCTATATCCTAACCTTAGTGAAACATGTATGAAACATTATCCCCGACCATGAATTCCAAGGGCCGTTTTCAGTGATCAGCATAAGTTTTCTGACGAGGCTGTGTAGTAGCCATCCGCTTCTGAATAATCTAGACCTGCTCAGAAGACTCATGTATGAGACATGGGCCCAGTAAAGGTGCCTCGCCTGCCTCTAACCAGCACAAAGGTGATCAGCATGGCCTACAATATAATGCCTCATATGGTTCCATCTCTATAGTTGACTGAAAACTAATATTATAGGAAAACTCGACTATGGGTATATGCTTATCCCAAGAGCACCCAAAGTCCAAGACGCATGAACGTAGTACATCCTCAAGCACCTGTATCATACGCTCTAACTGACCATCGGTCTGAGGCTCGTAAGTTGTGCTCAAAAGAACCTGTGTACCTAGTGCCCTCTGAAAACTCTGCCAGAAACGAGATGTAAAGCTGGGGTCCCTATCTAAAACAATAGAACGAGGGACCCCATGAAGGCGTAAAATCTCTCGGATATACAAACTTCCAATCTCGTCAACACCGGACGTCTCTTTGATCGCTAGAATGTGAGAAACCTTCGTGAGTCTGTCCACAAAAACCCACCTAGAATCACTTACTTGAAATGACCATGACAACCCGGTCACGAAATACAATGCGACATCATCAAATTTCCAATCTAGAATGGGAAAATGTTGTAACAGTACAACTAGCCTGTGAAGCTCTACCTTCACCTGCTGACAGGTGCGGCATCTCAAAAAAAAACCATCTACATCCCCTTTAATACTCGACCACCAATACTGACATCTCATGTCACTGTACATTTTGGTAATTTCGGGATGAACTTCCCATATTGAAGTATGAAACTTCTGCATTAGCTCCTCGCATATGTCCCATAGAACCCATAATCATCGATGGATATACAGTACCTCATCATCACCTATCGTCCAACCAGGAGGAGGTTCCCCACTTGCCACTGACTCCCGTAGAACAAGGCCTTCTGAATCATATAGATATCTCAACCTTGATCTATCCAGGATGGAAGAAGTCACAGCTAATGATGAACGTTAGGTTTTCCCCTAACTATCTTGCACCTCCAAATGCATCTCTGAGAACAAATCCATAAGCTTCCTTTCACCACTATCCTCATGAACTACCTATGTATGAGTCTTCCTATTCAGTGCATTAGTAACTTCATTACCCTTACCAGGTGTATAAGTAGGCTCAATGTTGAATAACTGAAGGTATTCAACCAACCTTCACTTTCTCAAATTTATGTCATGCAGGGTAAAGATATATTTAAATCTTTTTTGGTAGGTGAAAACAAAAAAATGTTCTCCCAAGTGATAATGTATCCAACAATGTAACGCATGAACAACTGGAGCCAACTCGAGATCATGAGTTGGATAATTCCTCTCATGTGGCCTCAACTACCGAGACCCATACACAATAACTCGATTTCCCTAGATCAACAATGCTCCCAACCAAATTCATGATGCATCATAGTAAACTGTATAGATCTTCCCTTGCTCCAAAATTATCAGGACTGGTGCTGATTTCAACCTTCTCTTCGACTCTTGAAAGGCTGTCGTATAAGCGTCCGACCAAAATAACATCACACCCTTCTTAGTCAAACCCCTCAATGGTGCTGCTAAGTAGGAGAAGTCTTGTATAAATCGCCTGTAGTAACCAGCCAGCCCCAAGAAACTCTATATCTCAAACACGTTCTTAGGATACTCCCAGGAAACTACTGCTCTCACTTTCTTTGGGTCTACCGAAACTTCCGATTCTAGGATAATATGACCCGTGAAATGTATATGGTCCATCCAAAAGTGGCAGTTTGAGAGATTAGCATATAGCTGATGCTCTCTCAGTGTTCTCAATACGATCTCAAGATGGGTAGCATGGTCGTGTCAAGTGTGAGAGTACACTATGATTTCATCCCTGAAGACTACCGAAAAATAGTCTAAATAAAGGTGAAACACATGATTCAACATATCCATGAAAACTATTATCGCGTTCGTGAGTCTGAATGGAATCACCAAGTAAACTTATAGGCCAGATTTTCTGTAAAAATCTATAAGAGGTATATCTGATGGTCTAACTCGAAACTGATGATATCCAGATCTCAAATCCATCTTCGAGAACACTTTATTTCCACAATGTTGGTCAAAAATATCATCAATCATTGTCAAGGGATATCAGTTCTTAACCGTTACCTGGTTCAGCTTCCGATAATCCACACAGAGTCTCAGGGTACCGTCTGCCTTCTTTGCAAAATGGACCTGCGGACCCCAAGGAGAAATACTGGGTCAGAAGAAACCCTTTTTCCTATAACTCCTCTAACTATCTTTTGAGCTCCTCCAAATCTAGATTATCCATCCTATAAAGGGGAATGGACACTAGTGCTACTCCTGGAACAAGCTCGATAGATAAATCCACCTCTCGCTCTAGAGATAGACAAAAAAAGTCACCTGAGAAGACATCCCTGAAATGATCAACTACTGGAGGGAAATCCTGCTAACAAGTCCCATGATCATCTAGATATAAACTCGCAATCTAGTTTGTCAAACCACATCTCCCACGATGCTCAGGTCTAGCTTACCTCACCTAGACATCCCAGTCACCCTTGTAAAGAAACTCTCCGACCTCTTGTGATGTAAAACTCACCCTGCGACGATAGAAATCCAAAATGGCTCAATAGGGTACCAACCAGTCCATCCTGAGAATGACATCATAGGTCATCATATCTAAGACATAGAGGTCCCATAGAAAGTGGCCCCCACCAACCTCTAGGGGGCACTCCCTGCACTGACTCACACCTTCTGTTCTAGTCCCCATTATTGTGTCTAGATTTATAATACTAGAAGAAGAAGAATCACATATCCCTAGGATATCCACAATGGGAACAGATATAAAGCTATGTGTATCACCTATATCAAAAAGTGAAGAAGATAAAATAGAAAAAACTATAATAGTACCTATGACAGTGAAAGGTCTGGGATCCTGCTCCTGTTGGTTCTGTTGCACTGTATATGCCAGCCCAGTGCTGTGGCCCTATGACACATCCTAGCAACCCTGAGCTGACATGCCCTACTGTCTCTATGATCTTGGTGTCTGGCTACCACGACCACGGACACAACCTCTACCTGTACATCCTGACATATCCCAATTGCCCGACTTGTATGAAGTTGTTGGTCCTGTCCCTGCACGCAGAGTCTGCTCTGAACCCCTCTCATTATCGACTAGTGGAAATTCCCTGTAAAAGCACTATAGATGACCCATCTTTCTCCAAGCTCGGAAATCCAATGGGTCTCAAGGAAACAATGGAATCTTATTCCCCTCCTTACCCCTCTATTAGAAAATGACCTGACCAAATGAAGATATCATCTGTCTAGTACTAACACTATGAGAGAAATTCATCATCCACTTCATCTTATTGGATGAAATAGTACCGGAAACTGGTGTTGAACTACCCTATCCTGCACTACTAGCTTCCCATAATTTTATCTCTGATATCAACACCTGATTTACAATCGCATGCACTGTGGGATACCTAAATACATTCACCAGTGCTCGGATGTCATATCGAAGACCATCCTTATAGCTTATAGCTCTCAATATCTCATCACCCACCAGAAATTGTGAAAAATGATGAAGATCGGTGAAGCAAGCATAATAATTCATCACTGACATGGAGCCTTGCTGCAGATTCATGACCTCTCGATCTCAATCTTCCCTCAACTTCTATGTGAAGATGAATTCTTAGAAGGATGCCTGAAATTATTCCCAAGCCATGCCACGGTGATGCTCATAATGGTTGGTAACATCCCACCACCTCTTGGCGGAATCACGCAGCATGACCCTCCTCCCAGGAGACATCTATATATGTTCGAAAATAGTCTTCAGGGATCCTAGCTAAGACTCTGCAGCCTGTGTTCCTCCATCCCAGGAAAAACTATGTATATGATGTTGCTGGAAGATACGTGTCAACTCTTCCATAGATGTGGCAGCCTGCAGTGCTCCCTGGACGGTCTGCATGAACCGCATAAAGCCTTCATGGAACTGCGCCTCTCTGCCAGTGTCTCATATAATGGCTGGTGCTGCATTTTGGCACTACTGGAGGATTTACTGGTAGACCATGGAATACCATCTTAGAAGTATAATATTTTCTGCTCTCATGGAGATCAACTCGAGGTCATCTCATTGGCATGACTCTACAGTCTCAAAGCACACCTTAGATCCATATTATCAAAGACCTAAAACTAAGACATGGAGAAGAAAACAAGATAAATAAAGCATTCAAGACATAAAAAACTTGACTACATGGCATGTATAAATTCTACATGACATGTTCTCACAAGCCATCCATATGGGCATGTACTCAAGCTTCAACTAGCCATGTAACACCCCAAACACATGGCGTGTCTCTTAACTAAACGACGTGTTCGTGAATCTTTCTTCCCTAACCGAGTCCTTCCACATTTCTTAAACACACGACTCTCATTTAAATAAAACTACACGGGATGTCCCAGAAAGACACATTGTGTATGACTAAATTTCCAACTTCTCGTGTTGTTAGAGACAAGATTTACCACTTAGCTGACAATACACGGCGTGTTATATCTGCACCCGGTGTGTACACCACCCCATTTAACTAGACACATGTCAAAGTCTACACAGTCTCTCTCTATTAAGGAATACACTATGAGTCCATGGGTACACTTCATGTTCAAAAATATGTAACACCAACCCATGATTTTTAGCTACACAGCCAGGTGCCCAGGTCACACTACACGGCATGTTCATCATTGACACGGTGTGCACAAGGAAATATTTACTCTATCGGTGTTGTCAGTTTTATGGGTGGACACAGGGTCCACTCTAAACAGCATGTACAACCGGTACATGAGGTTATTTCCCCAACTCATTCCCTGCCCCGTGTCCCCGCCCACACGGCCTTTGACACGGGTAGAGAGTTCACGAAGTGTACTAAGGGTACACAACGTGTACTTAAAAAGTTTTCCTTTCTTATCGAACAGAAGAACACATGGTGTGTGTACAAGGAACTACACAACATGTATGCTGGGTTTTACGGATAGTAAGCCTCAGAAACAACTATGTAACCTAGAAAAACACTAAACAAACACTTATGTGCCAAATTTTAGTCTGTAAGGGCCGATACTCTACCCGAATCAAAGCATGGAATCATACATATGTTATAACTAAGTAAACCCGTTAATGATCCACCAAATTCTGGTCATTGAGGGCCCATACTCGTCAAGATCAAATTTCTGGCATTTATTTTATCATCCTCACAGAAACATACCCTATCAAATAGCATTAATTTATCTAAAAAGCTACCATAACAACATGCTTCTCTAGAACAAAAAATATCACAACAACATGCAATTTGTAATGCACATACATGGTATAGAAAGAATGCATGACATGTGATTTATTTAATGAGCATAAATGATGCATGATATTTAAAAACATTATCTCATCGGGTTGCAACTAAATGAAATCCATGTATAACATATAAACAACACAATCACAAGTGAGTCACCCAACAGTGAAATTCAAATTAACTGTAAAATTGAAAAAAAAAATTAATTGCAATAACGAGGTAGATTGGCTTTTCCCTGTACACAGGTTAGCTACTCTCAGGCATAACTTATTACCAACTACCATTTCCCGTCCTATCCTTGAATAAGGCTCTAAATAGTATGTCAATGAAAAGAACTCCTTTGATACCTCGTTGTAACGTCCCGCGTCCATAAGCCACTCAACGGGTGCCTCAAACCCGATTGGTCACATACCCTAAAGCACATTTCCCCAAATGCCAGAGGCATCCGACTAGCATCGAGGGCCTAGGTCTGATAGTGGGGAAACTATGCCCTAATATGTCAAAGTTTAGCACAGTGGAAATGATATATAACATTCAACAGCTGGAGTAGTAAGCAATATATGTCTTAATTTAATAACGAATGTTAAAGAGAACAATTAGTCATATATATATATATATATATATATATCAAGATGAAGCATGTCACTATTCTAAGAAAATATCCAGAATAGGATAAACTATAATACAATAAAATATATCTCATGTACAAGGTATAACAAAAACCAAACAAAACAATGCAACGCGAGCTCAACAACATCGCTAGCCTAAGCTCAGTCCCATGCTCTCTTACTCCTCTTCAACAATCATGTACCTGTATTGGGACCCCTACCCCTATCCACACCTACATCAATATATTCTGTTTAGGGCGAAGACATTACCCAAACAGAGTGTGAGAAATAAATCCCAATAGGCAGCCTACAAAGGCTCGGGCCCAACTGTCAGTGAAAATGTGCAACAACAGTGTGCAATAGTAAATGCAATAAACTAAGTAGTACTCAAAATTAACTAACATTACCAGTTATATTTCCATTTTTAATATTAATTTAACCATGACAAGCATGTGCTTTAACTTGAAAGGTACAATATGTGAAATTTACCATGGTGAACATTCATGATAACACTGTTCTTAGACATAAAAACCTTATCCTCAGGAAATCAGATTCAAAACCCGCATGGAATTTCCCATAGGCATAATAGATATTTCCCTCAGGCGTACGAAGTGTCGCCCACATGCACAAAATATACTACCCACATGCATAAAGAATACTGCCCTCATGCTAAAATAAACATTTCTCTCAAGCTAAAGGAAACACTACCTGTCCTCTAGGAAAGTTATTGGGCCACAACTAACACATAAGCAAGCAATTTACATAAAATTCTTCTCAAGGAAAAATCAATGAACAATATAATCCTGGCATACCCTTGGGTATCCTGACAAAACGGATAAATTGAGTAGCACTCCTCCATGGAAACCCTGGATCTATGAAGTGATCCCAAACAGTAGTATAATGTTACATTCAATTACCAATTCAGTTCTAGGTATTTAAAACATCCAAGGCCTCAGCCACACAACACCCGAACATGGGTTCATGGAACTATGGAACAATATTTCAACACACAGTTGGAAATAAACATTAGACCACCTACCTCTATCACCCTTGATCGGTATACGTGAACGACGCATCCCAAAACAAATGAGAATGGCGCAGATATGAGATGAATATAATCCCATTAAAACTCAAATAACATTCCCTTGGGAATTAATTGGTAAGAAAGGCTCCAGGATAAAGAAGAGCATACCTATGTTGTTTTATGAAGATCTACAACGTAGGAATCGGGTTCCCTGTTTGTGGTCATGAGATCCTCTATGCTCTGACCATCTCTCCCACTCTCCTCTGGATTTATAAGATTCCTCAATGAACAGAGGAGGCTACTACCCATTTTAAGTTAAAAAAACTACACAGTGTGTGCTCTCAAGAACACAACGTGTACTTTTTTCATTTAATTGTTCCTCTAGCGGCTACTTTCTACTGCATCACAATTCATCTATCGACATGAGTACACGACACGTATTCCTGATCACACGGCGTGTACTGTCACTCCATTGGCAGCTTCATCTAACACCTTACTGTCCACCAACCGAATAAATACAATGTGTGTAAATACCCTATGCACGATGTGTAGTCAATTTTTGAACACTTCATTGTCGACAGACCTACAGACCCTGTGTACCCATCCCACATGGCCAATGTACAATGCATGTGGAAGAGTACACAACATATAGTCAGAAAATTTATAATTTTTCCCCTTTTTGTTATTTTGAGAAAAAAAACTTAAGGAAAAAAGGAAAGGAAGAACCTCGTTCCTCAAGGATAAGAAACATGTTCTTACAACCCCCTATATTAATCCTTAGAGATAACCCTAGAAATATACATAAAAATAGCCCACAGTGTCTCAATAGTGTTTTTTATCCTATGTTTCAAAGGTATACTAACCCTTTTCCATGATGTCAACTAAAACAATCTTGGATTAAAATTAATTTATATTAAATCATTTTTAATGAATATTCAACCGATTGCAAAATTGCATGACTAAGGACCAAAATAGTTTAATATCTTTGGAAACCTGTAAAAATAATTTTATATCATGGTAAAAGAACATCAACAGATAAATTAATGATCTCCTCAATTTTTAAATCTACAAAAAACCATTCATCATAACCCGTGTAATGGAAATATCTGAAATAGGTTACCTCAGATGTTCAGTAAGCATAAACAAGGGATATTTGTAAGCATAACAAGAGAATAAGTGTTTGATAAGATGATCATAACATTATAAAATCATTCCATTAATATAAACTATTATAAACATGGATCATGGAATAAATTGTTTTAGTTTATAAGACACAATAAATAAGTTAATCATGAGCATAATCTATGAAACAATATCACAAAAATAAGATATATAATTATTGGTAGACACATAATCATATAAAAATTAGTTATATTGTTGTTAAAGAATAATTCAAAATCTATCATTGTGAAATGTGTTCACTCCCCAAACCATATTGGTAGACATGGTTCACTCCCATGACCATCGTAATTATCATGGATCATTACCAAGACCATCTTAGAGGAAAAATTATTTTACTGAACAGAGTGCAATCCCGATTCAAACTATATCTATCTCTTGAGATATAAATCACTACCAAATGTATTGGAGGGAGATATAAGTCCCAATAATATGAGAATGAAATCATACATAAGTGTTCAATAAATATAATAAACAATCATATCATAAAACGTTAAAATAAATTATTAACATAAATATTTCATCCTATCATATCATTTGAAAATGAGATATCTTTAAAAACATTTCATCTTAGAATAACCCAAAAAAGGAAGCGAGATTCATAAACATATAACCTATAAAATAGAATATAGTTTTCTAAACATATAACCCATGAAATGTATTGGGTTTCATAAAATTATAACCCATGATAGAGAAAGATGTTTCATAAAACCCATTCAATCAAACTAGAAACCATTCATAGAAATAATATGCATTGAATCCTTGGACCATATCCCTAGTAAGGAATGAGAAACACCAACAAATTTTAACATAGATGGAGAAATATTTTTGAGAATTGTTTTAAAATCAGTTATTAGATAAAATATAATTTATTATTTCATTTTACTTTAGACAAAAAACATTTTGAGAATAACATTATTTAAATATATGTTTGAAATATTATAAAGAATGATTTAAAACATTTTGAAAACTTTTTTGATTAAAAAATATAAAAGAATATTAAAAAAAATTAAATCCCTTTTTTTAAAACATATAAAATAATCATGAATTTTTTTTGTTACTTTTCAGGAATGCTTATAAAATAAGGTTGAAATCATTTTGAAAAACATTTTCCTTTAAATTTATAAAAGAATAATCAAAAAATTAGGAATCCTTTTTCATTAAAAACAATTTGAAAAGTAATAACGATATCATGAAAACTTTTTGAAAAGAAATTTATTTTTGAACACATTGAAAACATATAAATAAATTGTGAAAAATATTTGATAACCATTTCCTTTGAAAACGCTTTAATAACATATAATTAATGATAAAAAACCTTTTTAAAACCTTTTTCTTTGTAAATATCATTAAAATCATATAATGGATGCTTGAAAACATTTTAAATGAACATATATTTTAAAAATTATATTGGAATATTTGAAAATAATTTTAATCTATTTTTAAATGAATGAAAATTTTAAAAATTATTGTTAGATAACATAGTTTTGAAAGATCAATGATTTCTCATCTAAACGAGAAATAAAACAATATTTTTATACAAACATCTTTTTTATTATCTTAATTAAAAAATAAATGAAAAATCATACTTTTACTTGGATATAACATGAATATAAATAGGATAATAAAATTCATCAAAATTATAGAGAGATGGATCATAATATTTCATAAATAGAAGCATAATCTTAAACAATTTCAATAAATGATGAAATTGTACAGACAAACTATTATCACTTGGGTTACATTGACTCATAATTCACATGAGAGAATAAAATTCATGAAGATTACAATATCATGAAATAATTATATTTATGATATAAAATTTATATGGTCAGTATATATGAAACATAAAAAAATATAGTGGTATAACATGGAATGTATCTCAATGAAGGTAATTGAGACAAACATAACAGATTTTGTAACTTTGGAACCATCATCCACATGAAATATAGATAAATAAAGAATTAGTAATTACCCATAAATTTAATTATAATAATAATATAATATATTCATGGTAAGTATATACACCACACAAAATAAATGAGTGGTGAATAAGGCATAAATCTTACAGAAATAAAAGTGAGATGAGAAAACCCTTTCATTATGTCTTAACTCTCATTGTGCACATTCAAACCTCATTTATAATAAATATATTTTTTATTAAAAATATAACACATAACCAAATTATTATATATCATACCATATATTATTATATTATGACCTTCTATTTAATATTTTTTATCAATTTAATGTTTATGTTATGTTTCGGGTAATAACGACTTTATTTTTCGTATGTGATTTGACTGGTTATTCTTAGTCCTCGTACATAAATTAGGTTTTTAATAAATAAATAACCTAAATAATGGTATTTATATCATACATATTTATTATATATTTATTTAAAATAATCTATAAAATATATAAATAAAAAATTAAATATATCATTCATGGGTAGGGTAGGCCATAAGTACGCGAGGATTTTGTTTTCATTTCATTATTTCTAATTTTGAAAGAAGGAAATGTAAATGATATATATATATATATGTGTGTGTGTATAAAATATTTAAATTAGAATTATTATTTCATATATATCATATAATTTCCCTAAAAGTTTCCTAAATACATTCCATATAAAATGTGAATGAATCACATCGCTTTTAAGTTACAATATCCCACACGTACACAAACGAAATTAGCATACATATACAAAATGGAAGTAATGAAGGAATGTGTTATATAATAATTAAATAAGAATAAATAAATAACAAATATAATACATATCATATAAAAATATAAATAACATCCATATTTCTGTCCATGATAATTTTAAATTGATGAACGAACGACATCGTTTTGCAAGGCGATAATCAGCCGTGCAAACGAATGATGATTGCACATCCTATTTGATGGAAGTGTGTGTGAGTGTAGGTTGAAACCATATAATAAAACAATATTAGTATATTTAGGTTAATTATTTTATAATATAATAATGTAATAACAAATATTTAGGGGGTGGATAATGAAATAAAACAAAATTGCTTATGGAAGGATGTTACCTGTTCTATGAGTTACTGCTTTTGATTTAAACCAAAGGGATTCCTTAGTCAAGTTTACTCTCAATGTGTGGTCATTATAATTATTTTATTAAATTTGTGATTATATTTTGGTAGTTTTTTGTCCAAGAATAATGTGATCATATGCGTGAAAAAGTGAGGCGAGTGAGTGATATTTTTAAAGAGCAGGAAGAGTGACATTCTTGTAAATATAAAATGGTAAACACTATTGATAGTTCTCCCTTACATAATGTTCCCTAAATAATTTTCCATGTTCAATAAAAGGGATGATATTGACTAAATATTAACATTAAATGGAATTTGGGATTTTTTATAATGTATTTGGAGCCTTATGTTAAATGTGAACCACTGCGTAAACTCATTTTAACCTTAATCATTGTAATTAATTTTAATTATTTTCAAAAAAAAAATTAAAAAAATTATGTTCATCATATCATAAGTTATGAATTATTCCAATTAATGTTATGGAATCTATTTTCTCAAATTCCAAACATATTGGTGGCATAAAGTTATTAAAAATTAATATAGCAAGTAGGAAAAAACTACTTTTTTTAATGTAAATGATTCAAAATATTGATTTCTTTATATAAATTTTAAATGAAAAATTAATTAAAATTACCCAAATCATATTATTATAATTATATTTTTTATAAATATTATATAAAACAAAATTAAAATATAATATAACTATAAATATAAATTAGATGAAAAAACAATTTTAAATTATAATCTAGTATTTTTCACAATTCATTTAAAAAATAAACTTCTCAGAAAAATACCAATAATTCAATCAATGTAAATTATGATATTCCTATTAAATAAATGAAGTTTATTTTTAAAATAAAAAATATTAAATTGTAAAAAAATAGTTTTAAAATGGGTTATCAATGAAAATATGGGAAAGTCACCTTAAAAGAACAAAACTTTTTTATTCCTAAAATTGGATTTATTCATATACTATGCACATAAAATTATTTTTATGACTATTAAATTTTTTTAATCAATATATAATATATAAATCATTTTAAAAACCTTATTAAATATTGAGTTTTTAATTTATTGGTATAAAATGATGTTTATACATAAACAAATAGTTTTCTTAGAAGGAATTTCATCAATCTCAAAGTGTTCTAACGTTAATTTCATGTAAATTAATAATAAAAAGATTAATTTTATAAACATGTATAGGAAATAGTTTCACAATTTATTTAATATTATTTGAAAAATTTATTCAAATGGCTAGGTGGTAACTATAATAGTATTTTCATATCAATATTACATGTATTTTGTAGTTCAGTAAAACTGAGCCTTGTGTGTAATATAAGCAATAGAAGTAAATCAGTATTGTGTGTAACATAAGAGAAAAATTGTTTTTAGTGTAACAAAATATAATCTAATTGTTTCATGTACTGAAAATATATCTATGTGTAACATGAAAAAAATCTAAAATTAGTTCTTTAATATAATAGATGTCATATTTATGGTTTTTGAAATGAAAAATATGAAAAATATTAAATTAATAAAATAAATATTTAATAAAATAAAGGGGTGTTACAATTACATTAACATATTAATATATAAGTATATTTTTTAAACTAGTTTTTAATATTTTATCATATTTTTTGGTAATTTGATGTAGTTTAAGGAATAAATAAAATAAAAACACATGGTTACAAACTATACCTCTTCTATAGACAACCACTTTTGGTTTATACAAAAAAAAGCCATTGATTTTTTATAATAAAAATGAATATATGTAATGATAAGGGATGTGATTATGGTATTATGTTAGTTATTTTCCAATTGAATGGTCTTTGGAAGTGTGAAGGGGGAGGATAAGTGATGTATATTAACATGTGGGGGAGTGGACCTTTTAGGTAATTTCTCAAAACAATAAAAAATGATAAATTTATCACTAAGATAAATGATTCCAACATAACTTGAATTATATATGTGGTATGATTAGGATTAAATATTTCCATCTAATGGGTTTTTTACAAGTTTATTTTTTCTAATTTACATTTGTCTTTTGGTTTACCCTGGGTAAGATTGTATTAACCATAACCATGATAATTAATTATTAATGTTTTAACAATTAATTAGGAAAAATATTAATTAGACCTTACTAAATAAAAATAACTATGATTGTTCAAAATATGGAATCCATTTTTCTAAATTTGAATCACACAAGTATAAGAATTTAATTTAATATTAATCCCAAAAACTCAATGAAAAAGTTTTTTTACCAATAAAAGTAATCATAAATAAAAAATATGTTTTAATCAAAATTGAACATATAATTGATTAAAATTACCAAAATTGTATTCAATTTAATTTAATTTAACAAATTTATCATTATAAAAAATTAAAATAAAATTTAGTGAGTGTTATTAAATGTTTTGGTTAACTCACAAACTTTATTTTTGTTTTCCTCAAGATATTGATTAGAGCTGTCTTTTTATATTCAGTACCAATGAATTTGGCAACCGAGCCTAAGAGGGTGTCTTATGTCAGCTCTACAAAAATTGGTTAGTGAAATTAAGACTATTTTTTTGGTAGAAAAACCTAGTGGCTCTTTGAGTACACTAATCCTATAGTACATACATCCCATTGAGAGTGACTTTTAATCTTTTTAGGAGATACATGAGGTTATTAACACCATGAACCATATTGTCTGGTAAAATATTTGAAATATAGTCTGGTAGACACCTCTTGAAGACCTTTAGTCAAGAATTCATCACATTTATTTCATTTTTGGCATGTAAAGATATAGTGAATTTGATTACTATGAGAACCCTCATGTGATTAATACAATTTTTTAGAGAAGGGAAGATGAGCGAAGATCACTACATGTTGGGGAATAGTTGGAACGACAGTATGAAAATATCAGGGATATTGTGTCTCATTCAAAGATCATTCATGCCAAATGATGGAGGATTATCAATATTTTCATGATGGGAAATCTATCAGAATATCTTTTATTTATGAATAATTAATTGTAGTGAAAGATGTTGTAGTCCAACTCCAATGATCCTTGAAGGGGGCTTTGGAAAAAATAAGAGTCATTGTGGCAGAAGAGTAGAAAAATCTCCAAGATGTTGAGGAGGCAACTGCTACACAATTTTCCTATCATTGAAAAGATGAAGAAAATGACCAGGGTAAAAATCCACTAATCAAAGACTATGATGAGGGAAAACAATAAAAAATTGATAGATTGGTTCTATTAGGTGGATGTTCTCTGACACACATTGGGACATAAAATAATTATTTTGTAAAGACTCATAAATTTCAAGGAAAATTCTTTTCATAATTTCTTTGGGATTTTACGAGTACGCAGTTTCTGATAGCACCTGATTCTGAGGCCCGGTGTGCCCAGAATATTTTTCTGAAATTTAGCTCTGGTATGTTCAATGAACGGATGAGAGGGTTTTTCTAATGTTTGATCTGGCACTCAGAATTAAAATTTGAGGGCACAGATGAAACCGCAGCGCTGGTAATTGCTAAAGAGGACCTTTACCGAAGGTACGTTTGCTCGAGCATTGTTGTTTAAAAATGTGGGTTAAATGAAAAGTAAAATAATATTGTGTAACATATTTATTTCTTTTTCTAAGTGGTTATATCCTAGGAGTGAGAGTTGGGGTGGGATCCACTATTTACTAACTACCCTTGAGAGGATAAAGGTGAGGTGGGGCCCACATGAGGCCCACCCCTTCACATTCTATTTTACTCATATAACTCCTCCCTTTTATCTTATTGTGTTTAATGTTGGCAACCCACTATAATTAATTAAATGTCTTCGCATCTTCCACTCAATGAATGACAATACACATTAATTCGATGAATTGAACCTCTTCAATTAATTGAATGAAGTGTTCGAATTTATTGTTTTTGAAATGCTTGAAAAAATAATAAAATATGGGGAGGCCTTATTTTATTTGGGTTGGCATGTTGTGTGAGGATTTTGGGGAGAGAGGGAGCTAGTTCCTTCCGTGAAGAACATCACCCTCTTCATCGATGAACGCCAAATCCACTATGGAAAACGACGCACCTCCTTTTCCTTTGTCCTTGATAAAAAGGTGAGACATCGCCCCATCTTTGGATGCTCTCCATCGACATATACAGAACCTCACCCCACGATGCCATCTTATGCGCCGCCGGAAAACGTCAACGTTTATCGAGGTACGTGTGTTTTTATGAATGAGAAACGTTGTTTTTCCATTCTAAGTTATTGGTTCTTCTAAACCTTTTGCTCTCAAACAAATGTGGAAGGAACCAGACCAAACTAACACGTGTTGATTCCTCCTACATTCATGATGTATGGTGTTCTCCAACCGTTCTAGTGCTGTGAATCAATGCAAGTATCTGGAGCCGATCGGTGGCCTGAAAACATCGGATACTAACTCAGAACATCAGAAGAACCTAGGAAAGGGGGTTTTGTAGCAAACGGATCATCAGAACAAAGGGAGGATGCCCCTAGAGGTGTGATGGACAAATGCATCATTTCTAGAAAAATTATAGAATACACAGCGTGTCCTTCCAAAGCACACACCGTGTAGTACAAGAGTTTAGTGGAAGAATTAACAGACATCAATAGAAGAGACACATGGTGTGTGAAATTGGTCACACGGATTGTACTGTCCAGAATGTTTGATAGAGGAGACTTTGATGGACATGGAGTGTATTCAAGGGAAATACACAGACACAGACATAAATACATGGCCATGAGGCACGGTGTGTATTATCTACATTGAATAAAGAAGTGGCTTCATGAGGCTCATCATGTAATATTGGAGATACACGGACACAGGGAGAACCATACATCCAAGTGGCACGATGTGTATTCCAGAAATACGTGGACACAGGGTGGAGTACACTGGCACGTACTCAACCACACAGCCAGACATGGACAGTTCACATGGAACTGACCCTAGAGGTTTTGACAAGGCGTGTAACCATAGTACACGCTGTGTATTTACTTATCTACACGACCAGCCCTACAGCACGGGATGTATCACACGGGCAGTACCCGGTGTCTGATGACACGGTGTGTATCGCTTTCCTACACGTCGTGTACTTTTTGAAAATGGCTTCGACTTCTTGTTCTCCGTGACTCGACCACATTTTTCTTGGTTTTCCCCTATGACATGGGATGTAACGTTGGGATACAACATCTCTGATATTAGTGATGGTTGATGTATCCACCCCTTTGACTCGAGGAGAGGACCCTCCCAGAATCGAGTATGTAGTGTGCGGGAACCCAAGAGTTGGATGCGACTGCGAAGATGATGAGGATAGTACTTGGATACTATGTGGGTTCAGCAGCGAGGATGACTGTACATGGATCCCCCATGGGTTCGGTCGTGATGACGATTGTACATGGATCTTACGTGGGTTCGACAGTAATGGTTACTGTACTAGGATCCTATGCGGGTTTGGTAGCGACGACTTCTGTACTTGGATCTTACGTGGTTTTAGAATGGGAGATGATTTAGAGGATACATCTATCATCTCCACCCCTCTTTGTGTGTAGTATACTTGTATGAGCTGAGTCTTAACAATAAATGATTATCTTCGATAAGAAGGATTTGCTATCATGTGTGAATTGGGTTGTACTTTCCTGTGTGGACTGGGATATACATGGGCTTGTGAGTTGGGTCCGAACTGGAATTGATGATTTAGGTATTTGTATGGGCATATTACTAAGAAGAGTTGGTTGATACTTCATGTTTGTATCATTCTTTGTGGTTTATCCTTTGTGGATTCTGGGGGAATTTCTGGGGTCTCGGGGTCCCTACTGAGTATTGTATACTCACCCCTGCACGGGCTATGCCCGCACTAGGTTTTGTTGGTTGCAGATGACAGACAACGCTGATCGTTGTTGAGGCTTGTGGAGTGGGATGGTACCCGGAGGTGGACTATCAGGCGGGGCGTACCCGAAGAGGACAGACAGACCCGAGGATTTGAAGAGACTATATGTACCCGCCCTTCAGGTGGGAATTCCATAGGATTACTTGGTGGTTTCTGATTTACATTGATTCAGCTATTCTTTCCTTTCAGTTGTATTGTACTTTTAGTTGGGTTTGTATTCTGGCCCATTTACTTTTCAACACTTACTTTTGTACTCAGTTTACTTAGTGTTTACTTCAACTTGCGTACTCTATGGTGTTTGTTTTCTAATATAATGGCAATTCCTTCCCTTTTATTGGCATTTATTCCTTTTTCCTGGAGTGGATGTGGGACGGGATATCTATGGATTTCATGACGGGACGTCCACATCCTTCCAGACAACACGACTCCATCTGGGTGACCATAGATTGTCTCACCAAGTCGGCCCACTTCATACTAATCCGATAATAGGGATTAGTAGAGAGCATGGCACGCCTCTACGTTCAGGAGATCGTACGACTTCATGGTGTGCCATCGTCCATCATCTCCGATCGAGACGCTCGTTTTACATCCAGGCTTTGGAAGGGGTTGCAGGAGGCATTTGGGATGCAGCTACGCCTGATCACCGCCTTTCACTCTCAGAAGGATGGCTGGACGGAGAGGACAATTCATACTCTCGAGGACAAGATCAATGCATGTATCGTCTACTTTGGTCGTAGCTGGGAGGATCAGCTACCCTTGGTGGAGTTTACGTACAACAATAGCTAACACTCCACCATCGGGATGGCACCGTACGAGGCATTGTATGACTGACCTTGCAGATCACCTTTGTGATGGATAGACCCTGGGGAGTCAACACTTGTAGGAACAGAGATGGTCCAGGCCACGATGGGGAAGGTACAGATCATCCAGGAGTAGATGAGGACTTCTCGGAACCGACAGAAGTCCTATGTAGAGAGGAGGCGGAGACCACTAGATTTCGAGGATGGTGACCATGTTTTCTTACGGGTCTCACCTCGATGTAGATTATAGAGATTTGACAGGGGGTTTAGAATTATCACTGTGATTCATTAGACCATTATAGGTTCTTAGCAGGATAGGCGAGGTGGCTTATCACTTGATCTTCCACCTCAGTTGCATCGGGTGCACGACGTCTTCCACGTATCTCAGCTGAGGAGATACATGCACGACACGAAGCATAACATTGATCACGGAGAGCTGTACATTGATGACGGGGCAAAATTTTCGGAGGTCCTGGTGGATATCGATGATCGATTGGAGTGGGTCCTACGTGGATGGTTGACTCCTCTTGTACACATCAGGTGGCAATATGGTTATCTCTAGGATAGCACATGGGAGTGGGAGGCTCAGATGTCTGCACAATACCTTCATTTGTTTCCAAAGATTACGATTTAGCTTTACGGGAACGTAAATCCCAGAGGATGGAGTAATTTAAAGACTCGTGAATTTCATGGAAATTTTTTTTCATTATTTCTTTGGGATTTTACGAGTACACGTTTTCTTACAGAACCTGATTCCGAGGCCCTGTGTGCCTGGATTATTTTTCCAAATTTATCTCGGGTACGTTCAGTGAACGGACTAGCGTGTTTTTTTATCTTTTTATCCAATGCTCGGAATTGAAATAAGAGGGTACCGATGGAACCACAATGCCGGTAATTGCTTAAGAGGACCTCTATAGAAGGTGTGTTTGCTCGGGAGGTGTTGTTTAAATATGAGGGTTGAATGAAAAGTAAAATAAAATTGTGTAATAATTTTATTTCTTTTTCTAAATGGTTATATCCTAGGTGTGGGAGTTGGGGTGGGACCCACTTGTTACTAACTACCCTTGAGATGATAATGGTTATGTGGGGCCCACACGAGTACCACCCCTTCACATTCCATTATACTCCTCTAACTCCTCCCATTTATCTTCTTTTTTTTAATGTTGGAAACATTTTGTAACTAATTAAATGACTTCTCCTCTTCCACTCAATGAATGCCAACACACATAAATTCGATGAATTGAACCTCTTTAATTAATTTAATGAAGTGTTTGAATATTGAGTTTTTGAAATGCTTGAAAAAATAATAAAATAAGGGGAGGCCTTATTTAATTTGGGTTGGCATGTTGTGTGAGGATTTTGGGGAGAGAGAGAGTTAGTTCCTTCTGCGAAGAACATCATCCTCTTCGTTGAAGAACGCCAAATCCACAATGGATGACGTTGCACCTCCTTTTCATTTCTCCGTCACAAAGAGTGGTGATGTCACTCCCTCATCGGATGCTCTTTGTCGACATTTACAGAATCTCACCCCGCGACGCCATCTTCCGCATCGCCGAAATACATCAACATTTATCGAGGCAAGGGTGTGTTTATGAATGAGAAATGGTTTTCTACTTACCATGTTATTGGTTATCTCTAAAACATTTGTTATTAAACTAATGCAGAAGGAACTATACAAAACTAACAAGGTCTGATTCCTCTGTCATTCTTGTTGTATGGTGTTCTCCAACTGTTCTTGAGCGGTGAATCAAGGAAAGGTTTCGAAGCCGACCAGAAGCCTGAAAATAGTGGAAATGGCCTCGAAACATCGGGATAACCTAGGAACGGGAGTTTTGTAGAAAATGGATCATCAGAACAATAGACAGACGCCTTGGGAGGCATGCTGGCCAGAGGTGTCATTTCTTGAAAAATTCCAGAATACCCGGCGTGTACTTCCAAAGCACACACCGTGTAGTAAAATCGTTCAGCGAAAAAAGTAATGGACATCAGAAAAAGTGACACAGGGCATGTGAAACCGATCACATGATGTGTACTGTCCACACAGTTCGATAAAGTAGAATTTGATAGACATGGAGTGTATTTAAGGGGAATACATGGACATGGACAGAAATAAACAGCCACGAGGCACGACGTGTATAATATTCATTGAATGGCAGAAGACGCTTCGCAAGGCACGGTGTGTAATCCGGGAGATACACAGATACAGAATAAACCATATGTCTATGAGGCAGGACGTGTATTCCGAAAATACATGGAAACGAGGTGGGGTACATGGGCATGTACTCCACCACATGTCCAGACATGGCCAATGCACATGGAACTGACCCTAGAGGTTTGAAAACAGCGTGTAACCATAGTAAATTCCATGTATTTACTTATCTACACGACCAGCCCTGCGGCATGGGCCGTATCACATGGGCAGTACCTAGTGTCTGAAGACACTACATGTATCGCTTACCTACATGTCGTGTAGTTTTGTAAAATGGCTTGGTAGTCTTTTTCTCTGTGACTCGGGCACATTTTTCTTGGTTTTCCCATATGACGTGGGATGGAACATTGGGATTAGTCATCTATAGTATTCGTGACGGTTGATGTATCCACCCCTTTGAATTGAGGTGGGGACTCACCCGGAATCGAGTATGCTGTGGGCAGTAACCCTAGAGCTGGTTGTGACTGTGACGACGATGACGATTGTAATTGGATCCTACGTGGGTTCGGCAGCGAGGACAACTATACGTGGATCCTCTGTGGGTTCAGTAGTGATGACAACTATACATGGATTCTATATGGGTTCGGCAATGATGGTTCATGTACTAGGATCTTACGTGGGTTCGGCAGCGATGACTTTTGTACTAGGATCCTACGTGGGTTCGGAAGGGGAGATGATTCAGAGGCTACATCTATAATCTCCACCCCTCTTCATGAGTAGTATACCTGTGTGAGCTATGTCATTTCTTTCAATAATTGTCTTCGATATGACTGACTTTCTATCCTGTGTAAATTGAGTTGTACTTCCATGTGTGGACTGGGTTGTACATGGGCTCGTGAGTTGGTTCCGAACTAGAATTGATGACTTAGGTACATGTATGGGCATATACCTAAGTAGAGTTGGTTGATACTTTGTGTTTGTATCCTATAATTGTGGTTTATCCTTTGTGGATCCTGGGAGACCTTCAGGGGTCTCGGGGTCCCTACTGAGTATTGTATACTCACCCCAACATGGTCTATGCCCGCACTACATTGTGTTGGTAGCAGACGACGGACAACGATGATTGACGTTGAGGCTCATGGAGCGGGAAGGTACCCGGAGGTGGAATATCAGGCGGGACGTACATGGAGCGGATGGATGGACCCGATGAGTCGACAAGACTATCTATAACCACCCTTCAGGTGGGAATTCCGGAGGACAACTTGGTGGTTTCTTATTTACTTTTCTACTGTGGTTCTTTCTTTTCATTTGTATTTTACTTTCAGTTGGGTTTGTATTCTGGCCCATTTACTTTTCTGCACTTACTTTTGTAATCATTTTACTTAGTGCTTACTCTATCTTGCTTACTCTGTGGTTTTTGTTTTCTTATATAATGGAAATGCATTCCCTTTTATCGGGATTTACGCCTTTCTTACTAGTCACCAGCCCCGGGCCTATGGAAGGCGGGCTTGGGGTAGTCCCGTCACAGGACCCGAGGTCGGGTCGTGACATGTTTTTTTTGTATCAATCACCAATTCTTACTTTTTCACCCATATTAATGAAAATAAAACACTGATAATAACTCATTTTATTAAATTATATCACGTTATAATTATTTTTAGGATGATCAGAGAGTGTTCAAAACTTTTCCTAAGCCATGGGGCCTAAAGTGCATACTTCGAATGTTTCTAAGGATATATGGACAAACTAAAAAACTTTATACCTATATATTTTATCTCCCTAATTCTTTTACTATGACCCATATAAAAAGACTTAACATGTGTGACTTGTATTTTTTAAAGGCTACTTTTTTTTATCCTAACAAATTTTGTGAATTTTTCTTATAATTTATTGTTTTTTTCATAAACAACACATAGTATAGGTCTAGAGAGATGAGACTCTACTTTTTTCTGTATTTCCCTTTATTGGTTTTCCAACTTGTGAGTATTGGATCTATTTTTTCTACTATTTAATGTCATGATTTTTGGAATAATATGAATGGTTTTTTAGAACGAAATATTTGAACATAAATTTTTATTTGATGACCTAAACAAGACTTGTGAACTTAGAATTTTCTAATATTCATCAAATATACAAAGGGGAATTTTGATTCATTATTTTTGATTTTTCAATCCAAAACATGATGTGAGACCAGTATGAGAGGAATGTTTGTAGAATATATTTTAAGAGCGGTTCCCATAACAAAATTTTTAGGGTACGTTGGAATATTAAGGTATCTCTAAAGGATGATATTACAGTTGGTTGAAAAAACCATTTTATGGGAGACAATATGAAAATCCAACTAAGGTGTTTTAAATCACATTCAAATGGAAACATCTTATGGATAAATTTTCCTTTTTGTGGGAGAATTATGAATAGTCAAGTCATGCGTGTTATAATATGGTAAGGAATAGGACTAATACAGAATTCCAAAATTCTTTTGTTGATTAACTAAGATAGTTTATTGGGATTTAGAATTATCAAAACAAAGATGGGTTCTTTTCTCGGATAAGGTGTCTGAGAATTAAGAAAATATCTTTATTGGCATTGTCTGTGAATAGAAGACCACTCTTACATGAATAATATTTTTTATGTAGTGAAATTTTATTGAATTGTCCGATGTCTTGGGGGGGGGGTGGATTCCCTTTCCAAAAAGTGTTGTATTATTGTGCATCTTAATAATTTGTTACTATGAAATTGACCTTACAGTTTAACACCATACAGTGAGAAATTTTTTGTAATGATTAATGTCTAGTGTTTAAGAGATTATTCTATAATGTTATATTTAATACATTGATGAAATTATTCTATATAGTTATTTTTGTATAGTAATGAAATTGGTGGCTATAATTAATGTCTTTAGCATTTAATGAAAGGTCAATGATTCTCCATTACCATGTAATAAGTTTGATATTGTGTTATCATATTTAGGTGTGAAGTGGGGAATATTGTAAACAATAATATGTTGATATCTAAATCTAAAGAGTGGTATGGGGGAATGAGATTACAAAGATATAGTAGATCTCTCCTAAGGAATAATTTAATGTTGGTTGACAAACCCCTTTCGGGAGAGTCTTTAGGAAAGGCCAACTGGGACATGTTACTTCATAGTAAAACGGTGGCATACTCTAGCTGACAGTCCATGAAACTCTCTCAGTGACATATGAAAATCCCACAGCGGCATGTTATATTATTGTCAAGAAAAAGAGTTATTAAGAATTCAGACATTGCATTTCTGATGGGCGAAGAATGTTTATAGAGGTTCTGATTTCCCTTGATATAGTGTTTATTTCATGGAAGGAAAGTACTTGTATATGGGGGAGGATTTTGTGTCCAAATTACTAAATAATGGGGAAAATATTTCCTATGGAGATATTACCCAAAAAAAGGAAATTATGGTGCCTTTAGTTTTAGTTCATATATACAGGACCATTAATTATGAAATCATCATGTAATATACGGATACTAGGCCTTGTTTATGCCATCATACTTTGAACATGGGTGAGGAAATTGTAAACCATGATATTGGGGGTTCCAGGATTGTGAGAAATGACATAGGAAAAGTATGTGGGGGATTATAGTGGACCAAATTCGAATATTGGGTTCATTAATAATGTTGTCAAAACATACGGATTTAGAATAAGATTATCTTGATGGTGAGGTTACCACTGGTTGAAAAACAAATTCTGTGGACAATTTTATACAATGCCAATTGGGGCATGTTACAAAATAGTTAAAATTTGGAGTCCTTAAGAATGAAAAATTATATCCTCGATAGCTGGATAATGATTATGAAGATTTTAAAGTGTCCATGATTAAGAGAATAATGATTGTAAAGGGAATGAATGAAGATAAATAAAGTACTTTAACTGTTATTAATCATTGACTGTAGCATATATTAAATATATTTAAATAATATATAGGAGGGGGAACCTCTATATCCCTGGTGGACCCTTGATTTAGGGATCCCAAACTAAGATCTCCTACATAGATTTTTTTTTGAACATAAGAGAGTGTAATTTTCTATTAACCAATGACTAGGACAATGAATTGTGGCCAAGGTGTCCCTATGTATCTTAGTAGAATGAAAATCAAGTCACACATTGTTCTTGAGACACCATTGAATTTAAATTCACATATAAAATACATATGGCCTTCCTTTTATGGTCTTTTAGAAAGGACCATGATAACCCCAATGTGATTTAATATACATTACTCATGTAAGGATGTTTTTAACAAAAACACTTAATAACGCATGAAAAAAATATGAGAAATAAAGAGTGGTAATGTATTCTTTCTCCACATTAATGCATAAAAAATGATAGTGGAATTTAGATTTTGCGATGAATGGACCAGGATATGATCCAGGCATTGCTACATATCTCATTTGAATAAGAATTAATCCACAAGTAGATCATGAATCACATGACATTTTACTCCATGTATTGAGGGTTTAGATAACCCAATGTAAAAATGTGGATATTTTGTAGCTAGGAAAATGAATATAAATCTCAACATCATTACGTATATCATTTAAATGAAAATCCAGCCCCATGTAGTTCTCATAAAGATAATTATTTTTATCATTGAGGAACTAGGATGATCGAAATGTGTTTTAATGTCTTTATTTATGGATGTGGGTCACTCTATGTGGAAAAGAATATTGTACTAGAAGTATGTGTATGTCCCATCCATAACTATGTATCTTATTAGAGTAATAATTATGACACATGTAGTTCTTAAAAAAATTCCCCAAAATAATTGAATTAATGTGTAGAGAAAAAATGGGTTTTTTATATGGTCTCACTCAAGGGGTGAGACAGCATCTTGAATCATCTTATATAGATCCGACACATACATGGGAAAGTGGAAGAATTTCCCATATTGTGTTTTTTATTGGACCAGGATTGAATATCATAATGTCACAATGAGTCTCATTTTGATTAGAATCCTCCCACAAATAGTTCTTATGAAATTCATATGGGATAATGTTATGTGAAAAATAAATAAGGATTTTCTTTTTATGGATTGTATCTAGGATCATCATAACCCCAAATAGAATTAATATTCCATTATCATGTAGGCAAATTCTTTACCAGAACTCCTAATACCACATCATCTATGATCTTTGTGAGAAACAAGGAGTGGTAAAAGCTTTTTTCCTTGACACAAAGGCTACACAAGTAAATTATAGGGTCACTTAGGTTCTATTGTTGGTGGTCATGGTGAAACGATCTATTCGTCTATAAGAATCTCATTTGAATGATAATAAAGCCATAATATTTTCTTGAGAGGTACATTGTTCTGATATGACTCATATGAGAAGAGTGTGTAATGTTTTTCTTTATTAGTATTGGACCCATGCATGAAAATCAATGAATTACTATGTATATCACTGACATGCGAATAAAAACCCACATATTTATCAAAATTATCATGTAGTTTATCATCATACAATATGACAATCCATGCTTCCCTGGTACGCTTCTCTTTGAATAATAGAGCAGCGTGTGTCGTACGCAACCTCAAGTTCTATCACACCAAGACCAATCAAAGTAGCCGTTATGAATAGTAATACCCACTTTTCGAAATTAAATAAATTTTTTATTTCAAAATGGACTTTATTTTGTATTCTTAATATATAAATTGTCATTAGTTGAATTTTTTGTAATTTTCTGAGAACTTCCAATTTTCTATAAATTGAAAAAATACATAAAAACAACCCTTTTAATCAAAATAATTTATAGTGATAAATTATACTATTTATTGGTTTTAAAGTATAATTAGAATATATTTTTACCATTTTCCCAATGGTGGTCATTATAATTAATTTTACTTTTAAATTGGATATAAACAATAATCAATCTTTTGATATATATTGTTTCTTAATAACATGTTATTTGTTGTGACAGTGGAAATTAATTATTGAATTAATTAATTCAACTTATATGTTTTGAATTTTGTAAAATTGACATCATTTTTGAATTAGTAATATCAAATATTTCTTAGGGTAAATTTTTGGTATTTTTCTGAAAAACATCAATTTTTGATGAATAGTGAAACCACTAAGTGGTAGTTAAAAAACAGATTTTTCGTTTAAATGAATTTTTACCACTTATATGAATTGAATTTCAAAAATCATAATACATGGTTATAACTATGAATTAAAATATGGTTCAATGGGATGAATATAATTTTTGGTGAATAGTAACTTTAAAGATTTATTAATCGCGATTAAAGGTAATTAGTGTAATTTAAGGTAAATATAATGTTATAATGATATTAAATTACCTTCACACATGTCCTAAAATTATTGGATGAGTCATGGAAGACCAATACAATCCATGTGTCAACTTGGGGACCCCATGGATCCACTTGGGTAAGAGATTGACATTAATAACTTTTTATTTTAAGTAAAAACAAAATTGTCACAAACAAGTGTTGTTTTACAAAAACAATTATTACATGGGGTTATATATGTTAAAATTTCAACTATAAATATTCATTGGAATTATAAAAAGACTTCCTACATCATGATAATATTTTTTTAATTTTATACAATAAATAAATTAAATTTTTTATGACACCTTGATGATGCAGCAATTACCTCATTAATTAAAGATTTAAATAAAATGAAACGATAATGTGAAATCTAAGACATAAACTTTTCAAAAACCTAATGGGTGAGTATCTTTATAACCATTAACACCTTTTCTTATAAATATATCATTTTTGAACCTTTAAAATTAGAAAATCATTTCATAATAATGTAACATTTCATGACTTCTCAATGGTTCCCCTCCTCTCCTCTTATAAAAGGCCCCCACCACTACCACCTTATTCACACCATCAAAGCCATTTGGCTTGGACAACATCTACCAAAATACTCTCTCAACTTCCCTTTAATACTCCTAGAATCCTCACATTTGTAATATGTCATCCCAATGAAGCCTTTCTCTCAAATCAAAAAGAGTTACCTGATTTTAAGGTAACGTCTTCTCTTAAGTTATTTTATTTTATTTTGCTTCTCCAACCCCTTAAATTATTTTTAATACATTATATTGTAACTAAATCAGTATCTTAAATATACTAGTATTTTTTTATGAGAATGATTGAATTTAAACTTACACACACCTTCATCTAATGGTTAAAGAACATATTGTTTCTGTGGGTGGCGAATTACTGCATCACGAAACTATTATTATTCAATATTTGTTTAACTCCTATCATGGTGGACCTTAATATGTCACTATATTTGTATATTATATATATTATGTATATGTTTTGGTTATGCTTATGTATTTTTCATTTACGGCATACCTATATGATTTCCATTATGGGTAAACATGATAATTTCATTTTAGAAAGTGTGGACTACCGCCCCATCAAAGTGATTTGAATTGTTAATGCCATATGTGGGATGTATAAAGGATGGAGTAAATGATATTATATATGATATTATACTGGAATTATAAAATACCTTTTTATGGTTATGATTTCATTCCATTAAATATGAAATAGAAATGAAAGTAGCGTTCATGCGTACGTACGACTTACCGTCTACATGAACGGTGCATTTCATTTCATACCTCTAAATGTTATGTATTATTATAAATTCATATATATACGACATATATATGATATATATTTTATCTAAATCAGGAATATAATTATGGAGATAACAGATATTCTACAACATAAACAACTTGTAATAATAAGAAGTTTATTTTTGACTCAAGTACCAAAGATCAAAAAAATTATATTTATTAACTTAAATAATAACATAATGTTCATAACAAGGTAATAAGTGATATAAAATGAATAGTGTACTTGAAAATGTTTCTTAATCATTTAGAAATTAACTATATTTTATTATTCATGAGATTAACTAATGATCGAGTCAAGTCAGACAATAGGAACGAGAACTTCTTAACCAAATTTCTGTTCTTTGGGTTAATCACCTACTTTAAAATTATTTGATGATATTATTATTTCCTATCTTGTATTTGTACATTATTTACGTGTACATATAGTGAATACACATAATAGATCAATTTTATTAAAAAAATGATCTTTGTTTGGGAACTTCCTAACCAAATTTCTGTTCATTGGGTTAATCTCCTACTTTCAAATTATGTCATGACATTATTATGTCCTATATTGTATATATACATTATTTATGTGTACTTATAGTGAATAAACGTAATAGTACTATTTTATTTAAAAATGATTTTTTTAAGGGACATCGTCTCAATATCCTTTCATTGAGGCATATTGTGTTTTATACACAACTTTCCTTTATACGGTGTATAAACCCCATTGACATTTACTTTTATTAAAATGGAATTTTTTAATATGATGCATTTTACTAAACGAAAAAAGGTAATTTTTGTTGTTGTACGTGTGTGGTGACAATGGCTTCTCCGCCTCCATGACCATTATATGAGTTTCAGAATCCTCTACAAGCCATATGTTTTTTTAAATGAAAAATAAATACCAAGTATTAATTTTCTTTTATTTTGGTATGGAAAATGGTTTTCAAAGTGTTTTTATTATATCAAGTTGATGAATTGATATCTTGTGATTGAAATGTGGAAATGTTATGTTTCCTTTATGCATGTTTTATGTGATACGATTATGTTATGGTTTATGATATGTTTAAACCATTTCATATAAGGAATGCATTGGACATAATAAGTGACGGGTGGAGCCCGCTATTGATCCTTGATGAATCGGTAGGTCTCATGAGACAAACTAGTGTCTTGGCATGAGGCCTTGACAAAATCTTATTTGTAGTCTTAGAACGATGCCTTGGATATGTGGTTATGATAGTCTGGCATTATGCTTTCCATCATTATGAAAGTTGTTATTGATATTTCATGTGATTATTCGACTAGAAGAATATCCATGTGAATAAGTAAATGGAATTATTTCATTTTATATTTCATATTATGATGATGTTCAAGTTTAAAAGGCTTTTGTTTTAGTTATACATTGACATAAATGTTTAGGTTTATTTATTAATGTTTCTACTGTATTTTTATCCATACTGAGCATCTGAGCTGGCCCCTTTCTATGTTTTATTTTTCCCAGGATGTGAAGAAATATTTTATGACTGACCTGTAGGGATAGTCTAAAGGGGATATGAGTGTGGACTATGGAGACCAAGTTATTTTAGTTTTTCACTTTATGATGTAATGTAACATTTATGAATGTATCTTGTGTTTACAAGGCTACTAAACTAATCCGTTATTCGAGACTTGATTCTTTGTGGTCATGACAATGTTAACTAATAATGCACCGACTCTGGGTAACTCAGGAATGGATGATACAGTTGGTATCAGAGGAAGTTTATTACTAATCTTGGAAGCTAGATTTAGTTAAACTCTGATTATAGCACATAGCCCTAAGATAGACTTTGAGGATTCATATAGAATAACTTCCTAGAATTTTTCTATTATAGAGATTTTGTGAGTTTTCTGATCAATACATCCCTGTCTAGATAAGAGAAGGTAGAGGCGGCTCTGGAACAGATTTACCTAGTGGTAAAACCCGAAAACACTGCTGTGAGGTAGACTCGAATGAGAACTAGTGCACGACAACGGGCCTTGCTGCACTCTTGGTTACGACACTCCGAGGAGATATGCTTAGGATAATTCTCATTTTCATTAAAAACCATTATGAAGGGTTTATGAGTATATACATCCTCAAAGAATTTTTTTTATGATTATAGGTTATATCCATAAACTGTTCAATTTATGTTATGTGCTTTACAAGTATGGAATTATGTATTTCAATTCATAAACTAATCTAGTTTATGACATTGTTTAGAAATGGTGCCTAGTGGAAGGAATGGAAACCATATCAATGCACGCACTCCATATAGGGATTTCCCTCATGCTTAAGATAATTATAATGGAGATGGTGATACAACTGGTGCGGATCAACTTATCATGATACCGAGACAACTCAATAAGGTTGTGAAAAACAACCTTACTCGTATGGAGCACCCTGATCCGCAACGTGGAGGATCAATGTTAGATCACTTCATGAGGAAACAACCACCAACATTTAATGGGGGTAAAAATCCATTAGTAGATGATAATTGGATAAAATCCATAGAGAAAATATACCATTCCTTGGGGAGTAGCGAAAGGGAGAAAGTTGCCATGGCAGTTTACCACCTCACTAGAGATGCTGATCAATGGTGTTCGCTAATTCAAAACACAAAGGAAGATGAAGAAGTATCAATTATGGAATGGAGTGAGTTTAATGAAATTTTATTACAACAATACTTTCCACGTGACCATCGAGAAGATATAGAAAGATCATTTCTGAGTCTGTGGCCGAAGGAGGATGATAATGTCGCAAAGTATGAGGCTAACATTAAAAGGCTAGGGAGGAATGTTGCAGATTATATACGTAACCCAAGAATTAAGATTGATCTTTTTTTATGGGTTAAAACCATTTATCTGTCGACCATTAGTCTCAAAAACATTTTCGTCGTATGAAGATATTGTCTCGTGTGCTATCAAGAAAAAAAAGAATTCTCTAAGTCTTATGACATTAAAGAAAAGAAAGAGTAGAAGATATCTTCTAATCAATCTGGAAATGGAAATAAAGGGAAGTAGGGAAAAGTAGAATATCAGTTCTACAGTAAATGTGGGAAGAAACACCCTAGTATTTTCTTGAATGGAATGGGAGTCTGTTACAAGTATGGTGAAAAAGGCCACCAAGATCATGATTTCAAGGGAAATAGAGTTGATGTCAATGTGGAATGAAATAATTTTATAGAGATGGGACAAAATACAAATGAATTTCCTAAGCGTCAGAGGAACATACCTCAGAAGATGCCAAGGTATCAAGGCCATGCTTATGCTATCACTACTGCTGAGGCTGAAGCTCCAAAAGACGTGGTGGCAGGTAATTTAATGGTTTCCTCAGGTTTAGCAAATGCATTATTTGATTTTGGATCATCTCATTGTTTCAAATTTTCCCATTTTTCTAAGAAAATTAGATACTTCCAATTTTATTTAACAATATAATTTTCAGTCAAAACTTTTAAGGGAAGTATCATTGCTACAATGTTTTTTCAATTAGTCCGCATTAAGGAATATTAATGTTTTTTATCTGCTGATCTCATCATCATACCCATTATTGAATTTTAAATAATACTCCGAATGGATTGTATTTCGGACCACGATGCAAAAATTTAATGTAAGAAGAAGGAGGATACGATTATTGATGATGATGATAAGGAACACCTTATAATTAGAGCAGAATCATCACCACCTAATCTTATCTAGATCCAGCCCAATGGCTATACTAAATTCAATAATCGGGGAAGATTAGAATGAAACTACTATGGGTGAGGAAAGAAATGGTCAAATAGAGGATGTACCTATTGTGAGAGAATATGTAGATGTGTTTCCGGATGATTTACCTGGACATCCTCAAGAACGAGAAGTAGAGTTTTCCATTGATATAATTCCTGAATCAAGGCCTATATCAAAGACCCCTTATAGAATGGCCAGTGTGGAATTAGATGAACTAAAGAAACAACTAGAGGAATTGAGTAATAAGGGATTTATTCTCCCTAGTGTTTGTCCATGGGGATCCCCTGTCCTTTTTGTTAAGAAGAAAGATGGATCTATGAGGTTGTGCATTGAATACATGGAGATCAATGCTATAACAATAAAGACCATGTATCCCATACCTCGAATTGATGATTTATTTGACTAACTACATGGAGATAAATACTTTTCAATGATTGAACTTCGATCTGGACACCATCAGTTATGTGTGAAGAAGGAAGACATTCTGAATTCAACATTTTGATCTAGGTGTGGGAATTACGAGTTTACAGTAATGCCTTTTGGATTAACAAATGCACCATCTGTATTCATGGATATAATGAATAGAGTTTTCATGGAATATCTTGATGAGTTTGTGGTGGAATTTTTTGACGATATCTTCGTATACACCAAAATCTACGAATATCATGAAAATCACTTGCGCATTATTCTAAAGACTCTTAGAAGACATGAATTATATGGGATGTTTAGAATTTGTGAATTCTAGATTTAGGATATTTCGTTTCGTAGCAATATTTTCTCCAAGGATGGAATCTCTGTTGATCATTGTAAGACCAAGGCAATCCAAGAATGGCTAGCACCGATTAGTATAACTGAGGTACACAGTTTTATGGGTTTAGTAGGTTATTATCAACATTTCGTCCAGAATGTTTCTTGATTGGATAACCCATTAAAAATCTCACATGTAAAGGGGTTAAATTTGTTTGAACAAAATAGTGTGAAGAATGTTTTGAAGAACTAAAGAGAAGATTAGACTATTCTCCTATATTGACTCTACCATCGAGGAATGATGGGTTTGTTATATATAGTGATGCATCAAAGAAAGGACATGGTTGTGTCCTTATGCAGAATGATAGGGTTATTTCATATGCATCACGACAACTAAAAATTCATGAGAAAAACTATCCAACTCATGATATTGAGTTAGTTTCTCTAATATTATCCTTGAAGATATTGAGTTGTTATCTCTATAGTGAAAAATGTGAGATATATACTGATCACAAGAGTTTGAAGTATATTTTCTCACAAAAATAACACAAAATGAGGAAAAGGGGATGGCTTTAACTACTGATGGATTATTATTACACGATACACTACCACCTGGGGAAGGAAAATAAGGTTTCAGATGCATAGAGTAGAAAATATCATGGAGTTTTGAACATGATGAGTGTGGAAAGGGATTCTATTTTCATAGATCCACTAAAGATGGATATGGGAATCACCATGGAAGGTGAAACATCAAAACCTTTTCAAATAGTTGCCAAACCATCATTACTAGAAAAGATAATGAGTTCTCAGAATGATGATGAAGTGTTGAAAAAGAAGATTAAAGTTGTGAATTATGGGAGATTGAGTGACTTTGTGTATGAAGATGTAATTTTGAAATTTGGGAGGAGACTTTCGGTTCCCGATATACCTGATTTAAAGAGGGAATTGTTGGATGATGCTCATAGTTTTAATTTCTCTATACACCCGGGGAGCCCCGAAATGTATAGAGATTTAAAGGAACATTTTTGGTTGGACAACATGAAGAGGGAGATTGCTGATTTTGTGTCAAGATGTATGGTTTGTCAATAAGTGAAAGCTGGAAGGAAACAACCTGGTTGAGTATGGAAACCTTGTCTCATACCTGAGTGGAACGAGGATAATATTACGATGCACATTATCATGGGACTACCAAAGAATCCTAGAAGGAATGATGCAACATGGTTCATTGTTGATCCTCTCATGAAGTAAGCAAATTCTCTCTCTATAAGATAAGATCTACCACTTGAACGGCTAGAAAAGATATGTATTAATGAAGTTTTGAGACTTCATGGAGTACCCATATTGATTGTTTTTGATCGTGATCCCCATTTTACATCAAGATTCTGGAAAAGTCATCAGAAAGCCCTAGATACTGAACTTCATTTGAGCACTACCTACCACCCTCAAACAGATGGACAATCATAAGAGATTATTCAAATCTTAGAAGACATGTTGAGATCATGATCACTTGACTTTCAGGGAATGTGGGATCAATATTTTCCTCTGGTAGAATTTTCATATAATAATAGCTTCCATTCATGTATTTAGATGGAACCATATGAAGTGTTATACAGAAAAATATGTCACACACCAACCTTGAAGGATTTGGTATTTTGGGTGGGAGAATAGGTTATCTTGAAGGTATCTCTATGGAAGGGAGTTATACATTTTAGTAAGAAGGATAAATTGAGTCCAAGGTACATCGGAACTTTTAGAAGTCTAGAGCGAATTGGGGCTGTAGCTTACCGTTTGGAAATTCTGCCAAGCCTCTCCAAAGTTCATGATGTGTTCCACATATCACTGTTGAGAAAATACATGCCTACCCTAACGCATGTACTCACGTATGAGGAATTAGAACTGGAACCCGATTTTTCATACTGCGAAGATCCCATCAGGATTCTTTATATAAGAGAACAAGTTCTGAGAAACCAGATGACTCGTATGGTAAATGTTCTATGTAGAAACCATAAGATGGAAGAGGCAACATGGGATCCCAAGGAACTTATGATGAAGAATCACACGATTCTTTTCATGCAGTAGTTTTCTAAAAATTTGAGGTCGAAATTATTTAATGGAGGGCAGAATGTAAAACCTCAAGCTTCCATGGTACGCTTCTTATTGAATAATAGAGCAGCATGTGTTGTACGCAACCCCAAGTTCTAACACACTGAGACCAATAAAAGTAGCCATTATGAATAGTAATACCCACATTTTGAAATTATATAAATTTTATATTTCAAAATGGACTTCATTTTTGTAACCAGAATATCGAAATTGTCCTAAGTTGAATGTTTTGTAATTTTCTGAGAACTTCCAATTTTCTATAAATTGAAAAAATACCTAAAAACAACCTTTTTAATCAAAATAATTTATAGTGAAAAATTATACTATTGAGTGGTTTTAATGTGTAATTTGAAAATATTTTTACCATTTTACCCAATGGTGGTTATTATAATTAATTTCACTTTGAAATTGGATATAAACAATTGTCAATAATTTGATATATATTGTTTCTTAAAAACATGCTATTTGTTGTGATAATGGGATTTAATTGTTAAGTTAATTAATTCAACTTATATGTTTTGAATTTTTTAAAATATACATCATTTTTCAATTAGTAATATCAAATATAGCTTAGGGTGAATTTTTGGTATTTTTCTGAAAAACATTATCTTATGATGAATAGTGAAACCACTAAGTGGTAGCTAAAAACTGATTTTTCATTTAAAGGAAACATTACCGCTTCTATGAATTGAATTTCAAAAATCTGACATACTTGGTTTTAATTAGAAAGTCAAATGAGGTTGAATGTGATGAAAATAATTTTTTGAATAGTAACTTTTATGTTTTATTAATCTCGATTAAATGTAATTAGTGTAATTTAAGGTCAATATAATGTTATAATAATATGAAATTACCTGTAAACTTGTCTTACCCTTATTGGATGAGTCATGGCCGACAAAGAAAATCCTTGGGTCAACTTGGGGACCCCATGGATCCACGTGGGTACGAAAATGACATTAATAACATTTTATTTAATGTAAAAAAAAATTTTCCACAAACATGTGTTGTTTTACTAAAACAATTATTACATGGGGTTATATAAGTTAACATTTCAAATATAAATATTCTTTGGAATGATAAATTTATTTCCTACATCTTGTTATTTATTTATAATTTTTAGACATTAATTAAATTAAATTTTTTAGGACACCATGGTGATGCAGAGATTACCTCATTAATTAACGATTTAAATAAAATGAAACGATAATGTGAAATCTAAGACATAAACTTGTAAAAAACCAATTGGGTGTGTTTATTTCGAACCCTTATCACCTTATACTCCAAATATATCAATTTTTGATCTTTAAAATCTGAAAACCATTCCATAATAATGTAACATTTCATGACATTCCAAGAGTGCCCCTCCTCTCCTCTTATAAAAGGCCCCCACCACTACCACCTTATTCACACCATCATAGCCATTTGGCTCAGCCATCCTCTGACAAAATATTCTATCAAATTCCCTGTATTAATCCTATATGCCTTACTTTGGGCAGAATTCGTCCCAAGGAAGCCTTTGGCTCAAATAAAAAAGAGTTACCCGATTTTAAGGTAATGGCTTCTCTTATGTTCTTCTGTTTTATTTTGCTTCTCCAACCCATTAAAATATTTTTATTCCATTATTTTGTAACAACACCAGTATCTTCAATACACTATGATGTTGTTATGATAAGTATTTGATTTACACTTACACACACCTTCGTCTAATGGTTAAAGAACAAACTGTTTCTCTGGGTGGCGAATTACTGCCTCACGAAATGATGATTGTTTAATCTTCTTTTAACAACTCTCATGGTGGCCATTAAGATGTCACTATATTTATATATGATATATAGTATGCTTATTTTTTCCTTATCATTCTTTATTTTTCATTTACGGAATACCTTTATGAGTTCCATTATGGGTAAACGCGATAATTTAATTTTAGGAAGTGCGGACTACCGCCCCCTCAAAGTGAACTGAATCGTTAATTCCATATTTGAGACATATAAAGGATAGAGTAAATGATATTATATATGATATTATACTGTAATTATAATATAACTTTATATCATTATAATTTCATTCTATTAAATATGAAATAGAAATGAATGTAGCGTTCATGCGTACGTACGTCTTACCATCTCCATGAACGGTGCATTTCATTTCATACTTCTAAATGTTATGTAATATTATAAATGAAAATATATACTGGATATATATGATATATATGATATCTAAATCATGAATATAATTATGTAGATAATGGATATTCTACCATAAAAACAACTTGTAAAAATAAGAAGTTTATTTTTGTCTTAAGTACCAAAGATCGACAAAACGACCGTTATTAACATAAATAATTAAATAATGTTCATAACATTGTAATAAGTGATATAAAAGGAATAATGAACTTGAAAATGGTTCTTAATAAATAATATATTAACTCTAGTTTATTATTCAGGATATTAAGGAACGATCGAGTCATATCAGATACGAGGTAAGGGAACTTCTTAACCCAATTCCCATTCTTTGGGTTAATCTACTACATTAAAATTATGTCATGATATTATTAATTCATATCATGTATTTAGACTTTATTTATGTGTACTTATAGTGAATAAACATAATAGATATATGTTATTTAAAAATTATCTTTGTAAGGGAACTTTTTAACCCTATTTTTGTAATTTGGGTTAATCTCCTACTTTTAAATTATGTCATGATATTATTATGTCCTCTCTTGTATTTATACTTTCTTTATGTATAATTATAGTGAATACACATAATAGATCTATTTTATTTAAATAATTATCTTTTTAAAGGACTTCGTCTCAATCTCCTTTCATTGAGTCATATTTTGTTTTATACACAACTTTCCTTTATACAATGTATAATCCCCTTTGACTTTTACTTTTATTCAAAAGGAATATATTTATATGAATAATTTTAATAAAAGACAAAAGGGAATGTTTTTTTGTTGTACGTATATGGCAACAATGGTTTCTCCACCACCGTGACCATTATTTGAGTTTTTTTATCATCTAAAATCCATAATTTTTTTAAATGAAAAATAAATACCAAGTTTTAATTTAATTTTATTTTGGTATTGAAAATGTTTTTGAATGTATTTTTATTATATCAATGTGTTGAATTGATATCTTGTGATTGAAATGTATAAATGTTATGTTTCAATTATTCATGTTTTATATGATACGATTATGTTATGGTTTATGATATGTTTAAACCATTTCATATAAGGAATGCATTGGACTTACTAAGTGATGGGTGGAGCCCTCTATAGCTCCCTAATGCATCGGTAGGTCTCATGAGACAAACTAGTGTCTTGGAACGAGGCCTTGAAAAAATCTTATTTTTATTCTTGGCACAAGGCCTTGGATACGTGGTTATGATAGTCTGGCATTATGATTTCCATCATTATGAAAGTGGTTATTGATATTGCATTTGATTATTCAACTAGTAGAATATCTATGTGAATAAGTAAATGGAATTATTTCATTTTATTTTTTCCATATTATGATGAAGTTCAAGTTTACAAGGATTTTTTTAGTTATACATTTATTTAAATTATTATGTTTTTATGAAGGTTTTCGCTTTATTGTTATTCTTGTTGAGCATCTAGGCTCACCCATTTCTATGTTTTATTTTTCCTAGGATGTGAAAAAATATTTTATGACTCACCTGCTGGTATAGACTGAAGGGGATATGAGTGTGGACTATGGAGACCATCTTATTGTAGTTTATCGCTTTATGATGTAATGTAACATTTATTTATGTATCTAGTGTTTCCAAGGCTACTAAACCAATCGGCCTTTCGAGACTTGATATTTTTTGATCATTCCAATGTTACGTAATAATGCACAGACTCTTGTTAACTAGGGTTGGGGCGTTACATGAAATGGGGAAATTATTAATGTAATTTTATCTTTTATGGTAAGGATGTCAATCACTGATTTGGAATAGAATATTGTTTCTAGACTATGGGATAAAACCATATGGTCACTAAATATTTTGTTTGAGAAAGAATCAACCCACAAATAATTATAAAAAATAGTTCAAAAATCATTAAGTTTTTGATGCAAGGAAAAGTGGATTTGATATTTTCTAGAATGATGGGGAGACACAATGTCACGAACCGCCCTCAGGACCCATGCCGTGACTACCCCAAGCCCGCCTTCCGTAGGCCAGGGGCTGGCGACTAGCACCAAGGCATAAATCCTGATAACTGGGAAGGCATTGCCTTTATAAAAGTAAACAAAAAGAACCACAGAGCAAAAGCGGAAGTAAAACACTAACTACAAAAGAAAGTGCTGAAAAGTAAATGGGCCAGAATACAAACCCAAAAGAAAGGACAACTACAACTATAAAGTACAACTCGAAAGGGAAAACAGCAACTGAAAAGTAAAGCTGCTACGCCGAGCTGTCCACTGGAAATCCCATCTGAAGGTTGGGTACAGATAGCTCCTCTGCTCCTCAGGTCCCACCGTCCGCTCCGAGTATGTCTCGCCCAGTGGTCCACCTCCGGGTACCTCCTCGTCGTGACGTCCACCTCTGGGTACCGCCTCGTCGTGAGGTCCTCCTCTGGGTACCATCTCTTCGTATAGTCCACCTCCAGGTACTGTCCAGTCCTCGAACACTCGACTTCTGTCAACACTGCCCGTCGTCTGCAACCAACACAACGAGGTGCGGGCATAGCCCGTGCAGGGGTGAGTATAACGATACTCAGTAGGGACCCCGAGACCCTCAAGGTCTCACTAAACCAACAAGGATAACCACAAAGAAGATCTCAACAGATAACCTCTACTTAGATATATGCCCATACATATACCTATGTTATCAAGTAACCCATCTCAATCATGAGGAAACACAAGGATTGTGAAATCAACGGATAACCACTACCCGGGTATATGCCCATACATATACCTAAGTTAGCAAGTGACCCATCTCAATCATGAGGTAAACACAAGGTCAAAAGTCTCAGCTCAAACCAGGATTTTCATTATCGAAATCGTAACTGCTGAAGAGCCCCGTCTCTGGAGTGTACAGTGGTCCTGTCACGACTCCGAGGTACTTCTCACTAACCTAAGACTGCTGAGGTACTCCTCCTGTCGAGTACTGCGGGTTTGCGGCCAACTACCGGGCGCTCCGTCCGCTGAGGGTCTGTCGCCAAATACCGGGCGCTCCCACTAATAGCCTACAGAGGTACTCCTCCTGTCGAGTACCGCGGGTTTGCAGCCAACTACCGGGCGCTCCGTCCGCCGTGGGTCTGTCGCCAAATATCGGGCGCTCCTTCCACTGGGCTAGTCGACTCACTCCAAGTCGAGTCGGTCAAGCAGTCGTCAGGTCTCAGCCGGCTACACGGTCTCCGTACTCCGCACGCTCGTCTCCGGGAGGGTCCGCTCCATGAGCTACTGGTCGATACTCCAAGTATCACAAAGTCCCGCAAAGAAGTACCTCAAAGGACTGCCTCGTCAGAGGGGTCTCAACGCAACAGACGGTGCGTCAATCAGACGCTCGGTCTGTGAGTTATTATCCTTTTCGTCCCAGGGGCCCGGTTGGTTTCGTGAGCGAACCAAACCCGGCCGTATCTCAACTATACCCCGAACTATCATAGGGTAAACTCATAGGGACCGTTTCTCAACGCGATCACCAACGCTGCTGACGGTTCGTCAAACGGACGTTCTGTCAGAAAGATATCAGCTTTTCTGTTCCACGGGCCCGGTTGGATTTCGGTGCGATCCAACCCGGCCCCTATCCATCTGCATCCAAAACTCGGGCGGAGGATGCCAAAAGTTCCGTATCGTCAACAGGAACTCAACGCAACATACGGCGCGTCAATCGGACGCCCGGTCTGAGAGTTATTGGCTTTTTCGTTCCAGGGGCCCGGTTGGATTTGGGTGCGATCCAACCCGACCGCACTCCGTCGGCATCCAAACCTCGAGCGGAGTAAGCAGAAAGATCCATCTCACTTAGAGGAATTCAAAGAAACAGACGGTGCGTCAATCGGACGCCTGGTCTGTTATTTATTGGCCTTTCCGTCTCACACCCACCCTGGGAAACTTCCCAGGAGGTCACCCATCATGATCACTACTCTAGGCCAAGCACACTTAACTACGGAGTTTTAACCACGTAGGCTCCCGAAAAGGAAGGTGCACCTTGAGTATAGTATACCGAAACGACCGTCTCGATCCAAGGATCGCGTTGCCGCTGACGACGAGTCGTTTGGAGGCCCGTAACCCAAGATACAGGCATTTGACCAAACCGCTCGGTAACGGGGGTTTCGGGCCCGGGCCGTCCCGGCCCGAGACCCCCCGGATGGCCCGAACCGGGTCGACCCGCCCCGGACGGGGTCGACCCGGCCCGGCACAGCCCGGCTCGGCCCGGGGCGGCCCGGCCCGGGGCGGCGCGGCCCGGCGCGGCCCGGCTCGGCCCGGCGTGGCCCGACGCGGCGAACAGGCCGGGCGCGCCGGTTCGGCGCAAGGCAGCGCGCTGGGCGTGCTGCCAGCTTGGCCAAAGGCCGAGCTTGCTGGAAACGGGGGGCCGCCTGCCTCCCTTTGTGAAACCGACCCCCCTCATAATGGGGGGCCAAATAACTGCCCGGGGGAATTAAATTCCCCCGGTTTCCACCAACCCGGCCGGCCCGACCTGGCCGGCCGGCTTCTTGTCAACAGGACCGGCAAGGGCCAGTCCTCTACCGTCTTCTGGCACCGGCGGCCCGGCTGGCCGCCGGTCATCACGATCCGCCGCGGCCCGGAACCGGCTGCGAACTTCGTCATCCGGCGCGGTGCGACGGCACTGCGCCCCTCCGCCGCGGCCCCGCTCCGGCCGCGGCGTCTTCGGTTTCCTTCGACGCGGCGCGACGGCGTCATGTTCATGATAATTCTTTCCACGGCGCGGCGCGACGGCGCCACGCAATAATTTCCGTGTGATTCCCGCATGGTGCGACGACACCACACTATCTCGTTTCATCCGCAAGAAACATTCAAGAACAAAGGAGGGGGGTTCGGCCGTGTTTGTGCGGTCCGGTCCCCCTCTCGTTAGATGATAACACTTAAACATTCATCCTCATGTTTGTCATTCTAGAACCAAGAACGGAAAATAATTATATAAAGAAACAACAAACCCCTACCTCGCTTCTCGTTATGTGTTGACGAAGTCGCGGAAAGGCGGCGGCGATTCGTCGACATCGGAAAAGAGAAGCCGTTGACGACGTCGGCGTTCTTCGTGAAAGGCGCTCCCTTCTTTATTCCGGAAGGAGTGGGAAGGAGGCATCCAAGAAGGGATCGACGTTGGAAACATCACGTTCTTCTTTGGAAAAGGCCTACTTCGTCGAGAAGACGTTGTTCCATGTTTGGAGATGTCCTTCGTGTTCTTCGTCGAGGGTGGAATTCTCTTCAATCCTTCCATGACTCTATCACAAAGATTTAGCCAACCCCAAACAATAAAACAACACACCTTATTATAGTGTTAGCTTAATGAATTCAAAATAATTCAAATTCATTTAAGTTACATCCTTCATTAATGGGTGGAGAGACTCCAAAATTAATGAAGGTGGAAGTGGAGAGTCACATTTAATTGGGGGGGGGGGGTTCAAGGGAGCTAAGGAGTTTAAGGAGTTAGGAATTTGAGGGGTTTTGGCACATTAAGTGCAAGGGAGTTTAAGGGGGGTAGAAGAGAGTTAAGGGGATGGTGAAGGGTTGGGGCTCATGTGGGACCCACCTCACCTTAATCCTCACTTGGTTAGTTAAGAACTTGTGATTCCACCCGAACTTCCACACTAAGGATATAACCACTTAAGAAGATAAATAAAATTTGTAACACAAATTTTATTTTTCTTTACACTTAAACCACAACCTTATTAAACAACTGCTCCCAAGAAAACGCAACTCCAGGAAAGGCAATCCTAAGCAAAAAACGGCGCTACGGTTCCATCGGTGCCATCGGAATTTGATTCCGGGCACCGGTTCAAAAGTTAGAAATTCCAGCTCGTTCGTTCACTGAACGTACCCGAGCCAAACTTCGGAAATTGATTCTGGGCACACCGGGCCTCGGAATCAGGCGCCGTCAGAAACTGCGTTCTTGTAAAATTCCAAAGAAAATTAAGAAAAAAATTTCCCTTGAAATTTCCGGGTCTTTACATTACTCCCACCTCAGGGCATTACGTCCCCGTAAAGCTTCATCACAAACTAGGGTCACAAAAGCGGTACAGAGCACGCATCTGAGCCTTCCGCTCCCATGTGCTCACCTGTAGGTTCCCGTACTGTCAAAGGAAGTGCACCCAAGGAATCGATCATCCTCATAAGATCTGCTCCTGTCTATCCTTGATCCCCACTGGAACCTCCGTGCATGTCGCTCTATCATCGACGTCCAACTCCCTGAGGTCGATGATGTGTGAAGGATCAAGCACGTATCTCCTCAATTGAGTTAGGTGAAAGTCATCGTGCACCTGGTGCAACTGAGGTGGATGGTTCAAGTGATAAACCACCTCGCCTACCCTGCTGGGGACCTAGAAAGGTCTATTGAACCTCGGAGATCTCTTGCCGCCACGGCTATATCTCCATAAACCTCATCGAGGTGAGACCTGTATAAGAACGAGGTCGCCATCCTCGAACTCTAATGGTCTCCCTTTTTAGGTTAGAACTGAAACTCAAAACTCCTGCTGCCACGAGGGTAAGGTTTGCCGACCCAAGAATGATCGGCTACACCCTCCCATGCACGAGTTTATGTTGTGCTGCCCAGGGTTTCCTTTTCGCCGACCAAGGAAAACCCATCCCAACGTTTGCCTAATACCGTCAATTTGAGTATGAACAGTGATTGCCAAATACATAGTCAAACTAACGTCGTAAGGCCTCGACGCTGCCACCAAGAGGTCCTAACCGAGACTCTCACCTCAAGGGTCAGATCACACCATCGGCGTAAGTGTGACTATCGAGTCTCCTCCCAAAGGTATCTTCAGACGTGAGGGTCAAGTCAACGGCTTAACCGGAATCTCTAGGTCTGGGACTAGATTCATGGAAGGAAGGGATGATTCGTTTCAATGCATGTGGCTACGGCAGCCAGTAGAAGATAAATTCCGAACTTCGAATCATCCTTAGAGCCCCCTCTTTGGTCGCACTCCATGACCGCAAGCAGGTACCCTCTTTCCCTGCTCTCCAACTCCCTGAGTCTAGCGGGGACTACAAAGGCGGGTGATGGTAACATGTTGAAATGTACACCACCACGAGCTGCTCTCCAAGCTCTGCCTCCATGTCGGCTGCGCTGCAGAATCATCTGTCCTCAACATTTCCTCTTCTTGAAACATTTTACATGCCCAAGTCTCCGAGACTGGTGTCATTTTCCTGCTTTCCAAACTTCTAACATTCTCTGGCTGTATTCGATCAGCAAATAATTCTCAACCACAAAGGTTCCTTCTAGCACTCTAGCCTAAGTATAAATGCATAGAGAAAAGGTGATAGCTCGGAAGCCCTTAAACATACCATGCTCAGAGGTCCGACCTCTATTACACTGATCGAAACGCTTCCATCGAGTACCCGATATGTTCGCTACGCCTCGATGAATTCTCAGCTATCAACACGTCGTCCCGCCGAAACTGTAAAAGTTCTAGAAAATTCTCAGCCACCTCCTCAAGCCTGTCCTCAGCCGCCTATGAGTCAGGTTCACCTTGGAACATGAGGGTATCTGAAGTTAGAACACATGTAAGGCAGTAAACTTACATGTGTCACCTACCGGTACCGCCGGTAGTAACTGCTGACCAACAGGTAGTGATGTATAGCTGACACACTAACCAAAGGCACTATCTCAGGCATCGGTTCACGTACTGAAGCCTCATCACAATGAGGACCATCCTCATGGTCATTCACTGGAATAAACTAGTGGCCAAGTCCACCATCCACTCTACTGATGTCTCAGCTAGGCGGAAAACTCTAGCAATCGCCTCCAGCCACTGCTCTACTGTCTGGAAATCTGCCTCGCCTCGTAACTTCTGAGGCATCTATGGCTGGAACTCGTGCAATGCGCTCCGCCAGCGTGCACAGTTTGATAGTATAGCCGTTGGCGTCTGCTGCCCAACAGGTGGTGATGTACTGGTACACCACCCAAGAGTTCCAACATATTAAAAAGGGCCCTGCACCAGAGCCTCGTCGCTCGGTGAGCCGTCATCGAGTACTCTCTCGGAACTCCAACTGACTGTCTGCGTAGAGACATCCTGAACAGATGCGACACGGTCAACGTCTTATACCTGGTGAGCTGACCTGGTTTGAGCTGACTTTAAAACTTTGGAAACACACACGCAATTAGTGTTTTTGTGTACAAAGTCAGAAATCAGTAGTCAGGGTCCTTGTGTACGGATACGTCTGCCGCCGCACCAACACTGGACTCCCCGAACTGAAGACCACACTCGGTACCCTTAACACTATTGCTTCACATAGAAAAAGATCAGAGTCTTGAGTTTTGCGGTAGAACTGAACTCCTTTGATACCAATTTGTCACGACCCGCCCTCGGGACCCGTGCCGTGACTACCCCAAGCCCGCCTTCCATAGGCCAGGGGCTGGCGACTAGCACCAAGGCGTAAATCCCGATAACTGGGAAGACATTTCCTTTATAAAAGTAAACAAAAAGAACCACAGAGCACAAGCGGAAGTAAAACACTAAGTACAAAAGAAAGTGCTGAAAAGTAAATGGGCCAGAATACAAACCCAAAAGAAATTACAACTACACCTGTAAAGTACAACTCAAAAGGGAAAACAGCAACTGAAAAGTAAAGCTGCTACGCCGAGCTGTCCACTGGAAATCCCACCTGAAGGTTGGGTACAGATAGCTCCTCTGCTCCTCAGGTCCCACAGTCCGCTCCGAGTATGTCTCGCCTAGTGGTCCACCTCCGGGTACCGCCTCGTCGTGACGTCCACCTCTGGGTACCGCCTCGTCGTGAGGTCCTCCTCTGGGTACCATCTCTTCGTATAGTCCACCTCCAGGTACTGTCCAGTCCTCGAACACTCAGGTTCTGTCAACACTGCCCGTCGTCTGCAACCAACACAACGAGGTGCGGGCATAGCCCGTGCAGGGGTGAGTATAACGATACTCAGTAGGGACCCCGAGACCCTCAAGGTCTCACTAAACCAACAAGGATAACCACAAAGAAGATCTCAACAGATAACCTCTACTTAGATATATGCCCATACATATACCTAAGTTATCAAGTAACCCATCTCAGTCACGAGGAAACACAAGGATTGTGAAATCAACGGATAACCACTACCCGGGTATATGCCCATACATATACCTAAGTTAGCAAGTGACCCATCTCAATCATGAGGTAAACACAAGGTCGAAAGTCTCAGCTCAAACCAGGATTTTCATTATCGAAATCGTAACTGCTGAAGAGCTCCGTCTCTGGAGTGTACAGTGGTCCTGTCACGACTCCGAGGTACTTCTCACTAACCTAAGACTGCTGAGGTACACCTCCTGTGGAGTACTGCGGGTTTGCGGCCAACTACCGGGCGCTCCGTCCGCTGAGGGTCTGTCGCCAAATACCGGGCGCTCCCACTAATAGCCTACAGAGGTACTCCTCCTGTCGAGTACCGCGGGTTTGCAGCCAACTACCGGGCGCTCCGTCCGCCGTGGGTCTGTCGCCAAATATCGGGCGCTCCTTCCACTGGGCTAGTCGACTCACTCCAAGTCGAGTCGGTCAAGCAGTCGTCAGGTCTCAGCCGGCTACACGGTCTCCGTACTCCGCACGCTCGTCTCCGGGAGGGTCCACTCCACGAGCTACTGGTCGATACTCCAAGTATCACAAATTCCCGCAAAGAAGTATCTCAAAGGACCGCCTCGTCATAGGTGTCTCAACACAATAGACGACGCGTCAATCAGACGCCCGGTCTGTGAGTTATTAGCCTTTTCGTCCCAGGGGCCCGGTTGGTTTCGTGAGCGAACCAAACCCGGCCGTATCTCAACTATACCCCGAACTCTCGTAGGGTAAACTCATAGGGACCGTTTCTCAACGCGATCACCAACGCCGCTGACGGTTCGTCAAACAGAAGTTCTGTCAGAAAGATATCAGCCTTTTCGTTCTAGGGGCCCGGTTGGATTTCGGTGCGATCCAAACCGGCCACTATCCATCTGCATCCAAAACACGGGCGGAGGATGCCAAAAGTTCTGTATTGTCAACAGGAACTCAACGCAACATACGGCGCGTCAATCGGACGCCCGGTCTGAGAGATATTGGCTTTTTCGTTCTAGGGGCCCGGTTGGATTTTGCTGCGATCCAACCCGACCGCACTCCGTCGGCATCCAAACCTCGAGCAGATTAAGACGAAAGATCCATCTCACTTAGAGGAATTCAAAGAAACAGACGGTGCATCAATCGGACGCCTGGTCTGTTATTTATTGGCCTTTCCGTCTCACACCCACCCTGGGAAACATCCCAGGAGGTCACCCATCCTGATCACTACTCTAGGCCAAGCACGCTTATCTACGGATTTTTAGCCATGTAGGCTCCCGAAAAGGAAGGTGCACCTTGAGTATAGTATACCGAAACGACCGTCTCGATCCAAGGATCGCGTTGCCGCTGACGACGAGTTGTTTGGAGGCTCGTAGCCCAAGATACGAGAATTTGACCAAACCGCTCGGTAACGGGGGTTTCGGGCCCGGGCCGTCCCGGCCCGAGACCCCCCGGATGGCCCGAACCGGGTCGACCCGCCCCGGACGGGGTCGACCCGGCCAGGCGCGCCGGTTCGGCGCAAGGCAGCGCGCTGGGCGCGCTGCCAGCTGGGCCGAAGGCCGAGCTTGCTGGAAACGGGGGGCCGCCTGCCCCCCTTTGTGAAACCGGCCCCCCTCATAATGGGGGGCCAAATAACTGCCCGGGGGAATTAAATTCCCCCGGTTTCCACCAACCCGGCTGGACCGACCTGGCCGGCCGTCTTCTTGTCAACAGGACCGGCAAGGGCCGATCCTCTTCCGTCTTCCGGCACCGGCGGCCCGGCTGGCCGTCGGTCATCACGATCCGCCGCGGCCCGGAACCGGCTACGACCTTCGTCATCCGGCGCGGTGCGACGGCACCACGCCCCTCCGCCGCGGCCCCGCTCCGGCCGCGGCGTCTTCGGTTTCCTTCGACGCGGCACGACGGCGTCGTGTTCATGATAATTCTTTCCACGGCGCGGCGCGAAGGCGCCCCGCAATAATTTCCGTGTGATTCCCGCATGGTGCGACGACACCACGCTATCTCGTTTCATCCGCAAGAAACATTCAAGAACAAAGGAGGGGGGTTCGGCCGTGTTTGTGCGGTCTGGTCCCCCTCTTGTTAGACGATAACACTTAAACGTTCATCCTCAAGTTTGTCATGCTAGAACCAAGAACGGAAAATAATTAAATAAAGCAACAAAAAACCCCTACCTCACTTCTCGTTATGTGTTGACAAAGTCGCGGAAAGGCGGCAGCGATTCGTCGACATCGGAAAAGAGAAGTCGTTGACGATGTCGGCGTTCTTCGTGAAAGGCGCTCCCTTCTTTATTCCGGAAGGAGTGGGAAGGAGGCATCCAAGAAGGGATCGACGTTGGAAACATCACGTTCTTATTTGGAAAAGGCATTCTTCGTCGAGAAGACGTTGTTCCATGTTTGGAGATGTCCTTCATGTTCTTCGTCGAGGGTGGAATTCTCTTCAATCCTTCCATGACTCTATCACAAAGATTTAGCCAACCCCAAACAATAAAACAACACACCTTATTATAGTGTTAGCTTAATAAATTCAAAATAATTCAAATTAATTTAAGTTACATCCTTCATTAATGGGTGGAGAGACTCCAAAAATTAATGAAGGTGGAAGTGAAGAGTCACATTTAATTGGGGGGGGGGTTCAAGGGAGTTAAGGAGTTTAAGGAGTTAGGAATTTGAGGGGTTTTGGCACATTAAGTGCAAGGGAGTTTAAGGGGGGTAGAAGAGAGTTAAGGGGAAGGTGAAGGGTTGGGGCTCGTGTGGGCCCCACCTCACCTTAATCCTCACTTGGTTAGTTAGGAACTTGTGATTCCACCCCAACTTCCACACTTAGGATATAACCACTTAAGAAGATAAATAAAATTTGTAACACAAATTTTATTTTTCTTTACACTTAAACCACTACCTTATTAAACAACTGCTCCCAAGCAAACGCAACTCCAGGAAAGGCAATCCTAAGCAAAAAACGGCGCTACGGTTCCATCGGAGCCCTCAGAATTTGATTCCGGGCACCGGTTCAAAAGTTATAAATTCCCGCTCATTCGTTTACTGAACGTACCCGAGCCAAACTTCGGAAATTGATTCTGGGCACACCGGGCCTCGGAATCAGGCGCCGTCAGAAACTGCATTCTTGTAAAATTCCAAAGAAAATTAAGAAAAAAATTCCCTTGAAATTTCCGGGTCATTACACACAATACATAGATTATAGGCATCACAATATATTCCATTGGAATGAGAATCAATCCATATGTAGTTTTGGAAAATTTCCATTTGAAGGACAGATTCGTACATTGGGATAAGTTATATTTTTTATTATGGATGGCCCCAAGATAGGAGGTCTGGGTATCACTACATATTTCATTGGAATGAGAATCATGCCTCTTTTAGTTAGTTTTAAATGGTGTGTTAGGGGTACCATCACCAAATATTGTGATCTGCTCAAACAAAAATCAAAATGTTACGTAGATTTATGTCATTCAACAAGGATGAGAACTATGAATTTTTTATTTCATATGGTCAGCGTGGAAAGCTATTCAGTTAATGGTATTAGATCATGGTCTATACATAGTGTTGTGTTGTTTAACATCCAGCAGCAAGGATGGCTGTGAGGACTTTTGAGATCATGAGATAAAAACTGACTACATATTTTAATATCATGTGATAGAGACATTCATCATATGATTACATGAAATATTTATTTCATATCCTGGTATTTTTTGGGGTCATAATGAGCTCCCCAAACATTTAGATCAATGAATAACATCAGTTAGAGTGGAAATTACATATCGAGTATGGTACCTCCAAATATGGATCATGTTTTGGAGGATTCATTCTAGGTATCGTTAGAGTCCTAAGGAAATGTACAAATTCCTTTTAGAGTAATTAAATGAGGTGGACCCTCATAATAAAATATTACACTATTTGATTTTGATATAAAAACATTTAATGAAGGGTGCGAAATATTTCCCCATTGAGTTTCTTCTGTTCATCTATCAATTCCTAGATTTATCATCCTTGAATAACGAGTAAAAAATGGGAATGCACAGTTATGTCATTTGGACCTCAATGGTTAACAGAACTTCTATCTCATACACTAATGAATATGGGCACATTCAAACGAAAATATGGGTTTTTTCAGTAGGTACACAATAAAAAGAATAGTTCTCCAGGAAAATAATTATAATTGATATCCATCATCCTTTCGAGTATGTTTGACAGGGTCTTGTTAAAGACCTCTATCTATCTACTAGCTATTTCTTAATTGTAGGATGAATAATTGGATTTGAGATTGTACTCAAGATATAACTTTTCCACCACCTAAGAACAAAAATGTGTTACATTTTCCAAATATATTTTATGAGGAACAACAAAAATGATAATTATGTTGGTTTTTACGAGGATGAAAATTCTTTTGAACCCAAATTCATTGGTGGTGTTTTCCTCAGCCCATTTAGAGAAGAAGTTGATATCAGTTAATATGTATTTGAATGACTAGGTCATAACTAGAGGGTATGGTCCTATATCATCTATTCGTTATATTAAAAATGTATAGAATTATTTGGTTGTATGTAGAAAATTGAGGTTGGGGGGTGGGGTTGGATGAAGTTTTCATGCACTTATATGGAATGACCCTACATGGTGAATTTGGTGCAATCATGAGTTAGAAAAGGCTAAAATTATTAGTAACTAATGATTTTTGGGAAAGTCTATATCCTAATTGGATGACACTATAGGATATTTCGTGTAAATATTTCATTAGAGTAGTTGTATCTCTCCTTCAAAAAATATGAAAAGGACTCCATTAAAGTATAATTTATAAAGGAATTTCTAGTGATTTCCGACATTATAAAGAGAAATGTTCGTTTCTCACAAACATATTTGATATTTCCTTGACCCATCTGGTCAGAGTACATTGTTCTAAACATAGTCCGTGATTGGTATCATCTTCCTAGTGGTAGGACCATATGGTTCAATAAAAGGAATAAATTCATTGATTTATTATATTCTAACTTGAACTGTAGTTCAGACTATTTGGTGATGTGAAATATTGATGATGTTCTTATCCCGATTTAGATATTGCAATGACATAACTATATTTGATAATGCATGTTCCAGTGTATTCCTTGATAGTGGGATATTAGTAAATATTTTTTCAATGGGAAATCCTACAATTAAACTTCAATCAATATAATTTAGGGGATTATCTCTTTTTTCATAATAATCCCCATAGATATATATTTTTAACAACTCTGAATTTCCTTTCACATCAAGGTGGTCCACTAGTATTTAGAGAACTAGTTCCTAGATTACAATGAAGACCTAATAGAATGTCTCAATCTTTTTATATCACTCTCATACTATAAAGGATTAATTTAAAACTACCCTCATTGGGGAGATGATCACGATCCATAACCTGACTTTCTTGTGCTTAGCATCGTCCATTATCCTTCGTACTGGTCTCATGGATATTTCCTCAAAATTCATCTCCTTTGTTTGGGGAATATTTTTAATTGATAATATATATTCATACTTAAATTTAGTATTTTATGATTTTTTTCAGAAGATTGGAGTTCAGTAATATAATATTCTAATTCCTAGACATTAACAACAATTTGAGGCATAAACTATATATCAAACTATTGTAGGATAACCATCAACCATGAAACATGCTCAGTCAACATATGATAACTGATGATATATTTGAGTGGGTTATTTTGAGATACAAAATATAAATAGTGGTGTTTTAATTAGTGTTTCAATTTGGGAAGTAGAAAGCTTAACTCACGGTAGCTCTTCTTTATATCTGAATAATTTTTCTCACCACTGATCATGGTTCGATTGATAAAATAAAGGATGTTTTCATTACCAAAATTGTTTTTTTTCTTGTGGAAGGAATCTATGGATCTCTATATGGATTTACCTTCAAGAATATGATGATTTCCTTCATCATGTTTCATTAATACTAGCGAGAACATGGGGTATTTATTGAGGATGTCAAATTCTTCTTGATAGTCATGGGTCCACTAATATCTTACCCTCTTATTTATCGATTTGGTGAAGGGAAGCACCTTCTTATATGGTTGGATAAGATCTCCCAGATATATGGAAAGTGTTCATGATTTTATATCAACTAATTAGGGTATCTAGGTGGTGACATGAAAAGGATAACTTTTGTCTTCTATGGGTAAACATCAACGTTGTGATGGAAGACGAAAAACTTGAGAAATTTTCCTCAGGTTACCCTGAAAGGATATTTTAATGGGTTCATTTTAGGACATACAACCATATATTTTTGAAGATAATATCAAGATCATCCATGTGGTAAAAACATTATAGTTACTTAAACATTAGATAATCAACATAAAATTAGTCTAAATTCTTCAGGAATGGTTTGAATAAGCAGTGCATGAAATATTGGTATGTGGCACCAGTTTTCATCAAGACAACGAGAATTACCTAAGAACCAAATTACCCTAAGGGTACCTAGAGATGGTTAATTATTTATCATATAGATCTATATGAATTTGTTTGTATCTGAATATCAATCCATGAAGGATAAGCCTTGATAACTAGTCATTGCATCAATCAGTAGCTCTGTGATAAAAATTTGGATGTCATCTATCAATGAATTGCAATTGAGATCTTGAAACTCAGGAAACCCTTGATTTTCCCATTTTATTTCATTACTAGGATGATATTGGATAGACATTTAAGATATAAAATTCAAAAATAATGATATACTATATGTGTTTTTCCATATCAGACTCATGTTTGGAGGCTTGAGTCGGATGTCTATTTTTTAGTCTATTGGTATCCTTGGTTGTTTTTTAGCAAGCCCATGGGGAGAGAGTGGACACCTAAATATGAAGTTATGAAATATCTATGTAATTCCATGAGAAAATGTAACATTTTTTCTTAAAAAAATTGGTATATACCTCTTATTCTTCATAAGTCACCGATAAAATGGTCTTGGTGAGTTGTGGATCATCTTCTATGCCCATATTTATTTCCTTGAGCTCATAAAAATTTGTTAAGAAACCTTCCAAAAATGATATTGGGGCTTCCCTATGGACTTTGAACATTTCATCCCACTCATTATTTACCTATTATTCCTCAACGTGGGATGTTTTTGATGAATCATTTTTCTCAAAGTTTGCAGAGAAGTCAACATTTGGGCATTCAAAGGATGAAATAACTATTTATTGATTGATTCCTGGTGTGAGGCATTTATTGATCCAATGGAGATATGATGGAAATGAAACGAGACACTTCATTTTCTTCCATTGAAAATACAAATTATTCTAGCCTAGGTGATAGAGATGTGGTTTTTGGTGCTTAGGGGATTGAATGGAGGCATTTTCCTCTGTGATTTCATTATTTATCAGATATTTGGGAACTTATCCAGTGCTATCATGCATAGTTGTCAAGATTTTCATCATGTAACTAAATTAATGTGTTCTTGAATTTAGATCCACCTCTCTTATTTGGTTGATTTGAAGCACAAAATATTCACTAATTTATTAGAATGTTTTTTCTAGAATCATCTTCAGAACATTCGAAGCATTTATTATTATGACATAATTTTTCATGGAATATTTACCTTAACTTGAATATAATACCATTCCAACGCACTGTGATTAAAATTATTGGAATGGGTATTTTTTAACATGATGTGTCTAAATTTTTCCATTGATATAATATTTAAGGATTGGTTTATACAATGAGGGGATAACTATATCCTAATGTAGCCAAGATCTTCACAATAAAATATTAAAGGATATCATTCCACACACCCAAGAATTTTGAGATGCACATGATATCCCAAAACAAATTCATGAGTTATTTTTCTCAAATAGAATTTTTTCCATTCAAATCATTAACCTATAAAAAAAATATATTGGACAACATATATTCATTAAAATGTAGTCACTGAAGTTTCTGGATTGGAATGAGGTTAAATGCTCGTCATTGTCTATGTAGTCTCATTAGACATCTATGTAATTTATCTTATCAGATATATAATAGGGTCTTTCATGTCCATTTATAATGGAATCATAATAATGGTATATAAAATAAATTGATTTCTGACATTCTGCAAGATCATTCACTACACGATATACATCCACAGCAGTGACATTAGATTCAAATTCCTAATGGCTTGAAAGGTCATTTATTAGGTATTTACATAGGAATTGTAATATAATAAATACATCAATGATTAAAAAATTAGATCGAACTAGTGATAATTACTTTATAACATCATTCATATGTTCTAAAGGTCTGTCCTTCCTAGCATGGGGATCCTCTTATAAGGATAATTTAGGAAATGAAGCAGTTGATATGGATGTATAATCACTTTGACCAATAATAGGAGGGGATTATACTCATAGTGGATTAGGTCAACTTTGTCTTCCAACATGCTGAAGTTGATTAGGTGATGATGTGTCATCTAACAGGTCTTATTGGATGATTATGTTAGGAAAAATTCTAACTCGTGTGATGTGCCATATTTTATCTAGTTGTGCTTATGGGAGATCCCTTTTGTGATCTTAGTCCACCAATAAAGTTTGATATGGGCTGCACTTATAGTAGTAACTCATTAAAAAATCACATCTTCCCCATTATCCTCAAATATGAAAACATCATCATCCAGTTCCGATTTTTTTTTTGTAATTTGGGTTCATAGTCACACTATTCATTTGAGAAGATATTAATTTAGTGTATAACTTTAATGGAACTGAAGATCAAATCCACATTTAATAAATATCCTTCGGAGAGGGTTGACCCTTTTGTGTTTTTTTGGAATGTGGGTGCATGTATTACTAATAATATAGGAATGATTTTAGCTAATGTAAAAGTAACCATCATCTTTGGAACATGATCAACTACCTTCATTTTATTCTTACTCTTCTGACCATGTTAGTTTTTGGAATACTAGAATTCATAGGACAGATTTTTGGATGGATTTTGATGTGTTGTAACAGAAGTATTTGAATGAAGAATTGGATGTTTCAACTATGTTTGGAGGATAGAATGAGTCTTGCTGATCATCTCTATCAAAATAAAATTACTAAACATTCGTGTAACCTTAATTTTAAATTATTTCCCTTCATTATCCTCCTCTATATTGGTCGCATAGATACATGCTACTTGGGTATGTGGATTTCCAAACATCACATTCCTATTTTCCCCAGTATTTTTACGGATTCTATTGAAAAAAAATCAAGGATATTGTGAACCAATGATAGATGCAAGGGGAAATAGTTTAGGAGATCTTTTTCCACATCCACATTATGATTTTTAGGCATTAGAAACTTATTCATGTTGTTTTCCAATACTGAGATATAGTATCCAAGGACTTGGTCACTTAAAAAAGAATATACCTTGTTCTTTATCTCCTTAATCAATTATCACATCTAATATCATTGTTCATATTGTCTAATTTGGAATTTTTAATGTTAAAGAGGAGAAGCTACATGATATATTGTAGACATTGGTGTGTGAGAGGGTGCAAGGGTCCTCTTAAGTGTAATAGTGGAGTCATATTATTTCCTTATTCTCTTTCCATAAGTTGAAGGAATTACTCATGACTTTGCCTCGGTATGTGTGATGGATTCTTCCACTATTTGGGAAATATTGGTGATGTCTCCAAACAATCCAATGTATTTCACAAGGATGAGTGGATTGGACAATTATTCATGGAGATTTGCAGTACAGATGGGCTATAAGACATATTGAGGAAGATCTTCTTTAAAAAGTATGTCATTCCTTTCCACAGAGAAATGAAATTTGAGACCCTCTAATGTTCCTTCTTTTTTCAGTTTGATAGGTCAATGAATATTTTATTATATAATTTCATGATAAATTAGAAGTGATTCTTTTGTTGGGGATCTTCCAAAACTGTAATTGACCGAGTTGGTAAGATGGTGTACCACACAATGATTAGTCCCTTTTGTTACTTCACAAATCACCAATGTTTCATATCCTATTATTGTTATGGGGTCCACATCATGGGATCATAGTGGGACATAAAATGTTTCAAATGATACTTAGGGTTCCCATGGCAAATGAACATTGGAAATATAGGATTCGTAATTATTGGTGATGGGAGTGTCAGATCAACCCATTTAGGTTAAGGATTCTTCTCTAGTTGCATGAGCATACACCGTTCTTCCATGGATTCCAATAAATCCATTAGCGAATCAATATTATTAATGGGACCTAGAGTAATATTTGGTTGAGTAGAGTCTTGAACAAGGGAAGAAGCCAATAATGCCTTACATTATGACACTGTTTGTATTTTTCATGGGTACCCTATAGAGCCAGGCTGGTAAGGATACACCATGACTATTTCTAGGTGTTTTCCCAACGGAGGGAATACCTAACCTACTGCCATGTGTTTCAAGAATATTGGTGGTTGGTATCCCGTGTTTATGAGAGTTATGTATCAATTTCTGTTTCTATGATAAATAATCTTTTTAGAGGTTCACCAACTAGGAGTGCGAGATGAGGATATTTTATTTAACATATATACCAAAAATGATTCCTTAGAGTAGTTGTGAATTGAGGCACCTCAAATCACCCATCTCGGTATCTTGTTGAGTGAATATTTCTTCATGTGTGTGTGGTCAAACAATTTCTGGGAGTTGGTGCGGTTCATACATAGCATTTACATTATATTTTTTGGAATATATCTTAGACGTTAATTGTAGTGTGACTGAGGGAATAACTAGATTTGGAGAAAGCCTCTAGTTTTGGGTATGCACAACTCCCATGATAATTTTGCTGTAGACTGTATTACAAACCAAAATTTCATCATTTCACTCCACTTCCTAAGGAATATTGTCCTCAGGTACTATAAGATCTAAAATGGATTTATTAGTTATATTTAGTGACGTATAATGCATTGTAGACTTCTCACCAATGTCTTTGTGATATTGTATTTTAATACACCCTCTATGAGGCATTGTCCCCTCCTTCACTGATTTTATGGGAGCCACATTGATGATGGATATCCAAAGGGAATATCCAGACAATTCTATTAAGCATGTTTCAAATATAGATATAGAATCATGGGATGAGTTGAATTGTTAATATTCAACTTGCCTCATTCCCCCTAATAGGGAGGAAACTAACTTCTAATAAGGAGGATGGTATTGTAGTGAAAAATCCCCCGGCCTTGGGGGATATTTTTGTATCTATTTCACTAAAATAACAATTTGGGGATGGTTTTATGATCTCGACGGTAGTGGTAAAAATACCCCATCCCTACTACATGTGGTTACTCTTGAATTTTTCTGGATGCTACTATCATGACTTCCCTTCTGATTACATAGATTTGTTTTCGAGCATGGGATGGGTAAATCATTCAGTATGAACCTGAATCATCCACTTAGAAATATTATTGTTCTAATTATAACCTTATCTCTATCTAAATACTAAAGTCACCTAAGTGGGATGATTTCTCAATATTTTCATTCACTTGATGAAAAAATATCTCAGTAGCATACTCTCCTCTCGACCGATGTCAGTGAGAGCTCGTTGGGGCATATTTTTATTGGTAATATCATCAATTGAGCATAAATTTTGTTCGATGACGAAGAGAAGATGATATACCATTGCTAAATAACACGTTATGATATCTTTAATGTTTTGGGACTATAGATAAATTAAATGCCCCATGTTCACACCATCCTATGATATGATCACAAGATAATGAAATTGGGATCAAATATCATAACCCTTTGAACACGTTGAGTCATTCATGTTGAAGAGATCCTTGTTGTTTCTCATACATAGGATGTCGTTCACCTAGGAGATCCAGAAAATAAATATTTCATATACCCACTTCTATTACCGTGACCTAACATTGGTAATATTAATAGGGTGGTAAATTTTCTCTCATGTGATGAACAATGTTCCATATATTATGGCAGATGTTTCCCACACAATATTTTGAAAACAACTATGGAATTTTTCATTGAGAGGTGGTTAAAGGACATTACATGACTATTATGTTGTCTCTAGAAAGTTGTTTTTTCATGTTCATCATTTCATTTCCTTCATTCACCATTGGATCCTTGAATCGGTCCTAGAAAGTAGATACATCCATACATCTGTATTGTAAATAGAATGATTGGTTGGGGATTCCTTTACAATAGTGGATAGAATGGGATCTAGGGGTAGATCAAGAATGACTGTTAACTGGAGGTAGCTTCTGGCCATGAAAACATTTCAATTGTTAGTTACAAGTAAATATACATGAGTACACCTATTTTCCATTGTACATTACGGAATGAGGGTTTCCTCAGTAGTACATCAACAATGAGGGGACCCACATTCGGATATGAAAAATTACTATAGAGAGTTTTTTTGTGAAAAATTCCATCTTGGGGTGGATTTCCATGGTGGATTATAGCTTGGGGATAATCCTCTTTCTCTTTTATCATCTATCCATATGGAGTGATGATGTGACTCTAATCATAAGATGTTATATTGAAACTGATCATATAGTCATCACAAATAAATCCTTCATGGTGAAGTGCTTTAGGAGGATCTTTGGAATTACTACAACTAGTAAAATATTTTTTCAATGGAGATAATGATCATGATCTACAATAGATAAGTGTCCAAGGGCATCAATAATAGCTTCATTATGAAGATTGAGATCGAAGATTAGTTCTTCATTTTCCAATCATATAGAGGATTAGTTTTGGATTCATTTTTCTGAGCTAATGATTCCATTTGTTCATAAATTTTGTTTTCATGAACAGAGGATTTCTTTAATTTCTCCAGTGTTTCCACTAAAATTTTCCAATAGTATTTCTGAATTTTGGATAGGGTTTGTTCCATGCATGGAGTTGCCATTAGAATGGGTCAGCTGCTTCTCATTTAAATGAGTGTAGGATCCTGATCTATTTGTTCACATATAAAGGTTTAATTTACCACATGAAACTCTTAGACAAGAACAATGGTATGTGTGTACTCTTGGATGAAATGCTGAAGATCCACTCAATTTCTGGGTCGAGCTATGTGTCTATCACTATGATACTACTATTATTTGCATTACAATGTTAGAAAAGGTCCATAGGATGTGGATATAAATTTTCATTTCACGTTTCAATATTTTTAGGATTTATTTGGCGAATTAAATGACTATAATGAAGTTATATGTCCATTCCATATCAAGAGAAGGTGTCTGTTCCTGAACATGTCCTCAATGTCCTACCACTATTTACTGATAGTACTCATGTGTGGGGGTAGAGTGTTTGGTATACCCGTATTAATATTTTGTACTTTCTAATTGGCTTTATCAGGTTATTCTAAATGAGGACGATTGTAAGCTTGATAGGATGGTGCATGTGTTTTTACAATCTCATGTATTTCTATTTAATTTGATTGGAAGAATTATTTGGACACCACAATGACAGTTTTCATGTATTTATGATTTATGTGGGAGTGCGTATGTGTCTATTCTTGAATTTCTAACTTATTTGATAAACATGACTCCTAGGATGCGGTCAGGTGAGTCTTGTGGCCATGTGAATTAGTGAAGGTAGGTTTATGAACCCACTCACAATTTTACTCCACATTCGGTTAATGGGTTTTTCTGTTGGGAACATAGATTTAACCCTATTCGACGTTGGATGGTTTCTATCTCTTGCAGGATCCCTTGTAGTCCTGAGTATAGATGACCTGGGATGGATTTCCTAGGATTCAACCATCATCATGTTGATGGGTTCAATGTCATGTCACATTGGTTTCAGTGATTGCTGGAAAGGGATCTTTTGTAAGAATCATGTTTCCTATATGAGGCCATCTAAAGACTATTCATCTACCACCCATAGATAAGGGAGGGGATGGTTGTCGACTTATGGATATAAGCTCCCAAAATTGTTGAAAATGACTATTTGTTACATCTTCTTATGGGCCACTATACATCCCTAATTGGTTGATCAGTGGGTTCTTCTGAGTTATAGGGCCTCTCAAGAAAACTCCATGGTCAGGATGGTTCCCTTCTGATAATACTCTTTAACTCGTGTGTTCGAGATCCAATGTCTAAGATACTCGGTTTGTGATGGAATCCTCTTCTTGGATGAGATACCAACATGAATGGTAGTAGGGGAAAGCATCTACAAGAGTTGGTAAGCATTTATTTGGATTGAAAGGATATAATGATGTAAGTGAATGTAATATGGGTGAAAACAAATACTTGAAAACCCCATCAAATTAGTGTCCCATTAAATGAACAAATAAATTATTGATTTTCTTGCTTGACCCTATTTTATTTTGAAAGTTAAAGGGGACTAATATTTTGGTGACCCCATCCTATTTTTTAATGATTCAGATTGGGTTCACCATTTTTTGTTTCTTATGAAAATAATTTCACTAGATGTTTTATTATAGGGGATTAATTTTATTCAATCATTCGTGTTATGTTAACTACTTCTGATTGGTCTCCAATGGGTTTTGTTCATGTAGTTAGATACACCCAACGGTTCTATATCTGTAATACCTAATGGTCACTATTTCCAAAGAAATACCCTCATTTTGTCAGAGGACCAATGATAATTTAGAACTCACATTGGTCAAGAGTATGGGATTTTGGTATCCTAAATACTTTTTTAGGTTAATTTTTGCCTGAATCCAGGATCTATTTTTCATTTATGTAATTTTTATGAATTCGTATTTAATTAAAAAATATGATGTGGGTCACCCTTGAATTATAAATCCATTATTAGATTGTATGGAACATAGAATCATCCTTATTCATCTGAGTTTCTTCATTATGATAGATATTTGTATGTATATGTGGGTCTCCATCAACGGTTTCTTCTTATGTTCTCATTAGATATTATTTTGTTGTCATTACTATTATTTTGGTTTTTTTCCACATAGGTGGGTATCCTAGACTGTAACATCATCTTGGAAAACCAGATTTGTTTTGATGTTGGGATATAACCCATGAGTTTTGATTCCATCATATCATTGGGAAAGGAATCAGATCCCATGTAGTTTGTTTCTAATTAATGGGGAGATTCATACCTTTTATGTTCATGTTATAATAACTAAATAGATCATTTTAGGGTCATATGGTAAGGAATTATAGACAAAATGTTCCTACTCATTATATGGTGGGAATGTATACCAAAGAGACCAAGGGAACTAGGAATGGATATGGATTCCCTTACTGAATAAGACTATTATGGGAATTCAGACTTTATATAATGAGTGTTGATATTGGGTTTTAGTATTGGGCCTTATAGTGGTTTCCTACTAATCCCATTTATAAGGGAATAAAATCCCGTATAGTTTCGTTTTGAGGAATTATGCATTTGGAGGCCCTCTGAATGTTTTTATCATAGGGGAGAATGTCCCAATTAGAGAATTGAAATGGATATTACTCTTAAGGGTGATTCCATGGTGATTTGAGGTTTTTTTTGGGCTTATACCTGAGTAAGACTTCATGGTGAATGAGTATGGTGACATAGATGGGGAATATACCAAATAAGCTAACCATATGTTTAGTTGGGAGATTTGAATTATTCACAATGGGTTGGTTATGATTGGGGGATATACCGAAAAATATGACCATAGGATCAGTTGGGGATCATGTAGATATCTTGATCAACACAGACCTCTAATCCCACATGATTCATGATAACTGTGTGAAGCAAGTGGAAGATAATGATATGATAAAATATATAATATGATTTTCCTTATTGTCTAATATATGGACCTTAGTACCCACACCTATGGTGTCCTTCTAAATGATGTTGAGAGTTAAATATGAGAAAATATTCTCTAAGAAATATATATCAGACTATGTGGATGTCATGATTGTTCCAACCCCCAATCCCACATGAGTCATCATTGAATGTGGGAAAGTGGAAGCATAATATCGATCCTAGCACTCAATCCTTCTCCCACTAGTTGAAGGGGATACAAGATAAGAATAAAGGTATTTTTTTAGACACCTTGCTCCTATTGTTTTATTAAGGACAATATTCTCTATCAACACATATGGACACAACCCTTTGGTATTGATAATGAGGAAGGAACGAAGTGGGAGAGGTCCCACAAGGAAGTCCAGGGGATTTCCATAAAAATCGTTCTGGGGGAAGATAGGAAGATCTTATTCCATATATCCCTACCTAGAACTTAATGTCCTTGTTCCTAGAGAGAAATCTAGAATCACGGGGCTCCAATCCTGGTCTCTCAGACTACTAGATCCTTGAAATTTTTCCTAGGGTCGGGATCCTTTTGACTAAAGTAATGCATAACCAAATTCCCCATTAGGACCCTACATGTTAAGTAGGATAAGTGAATGACACCTCTGACTGAATGAATACATTCTAAAATGGGAGTCACACTGTAGTGCCTCTGACCATGGTTTTGTATATCTAGATGCTTTAGTGGAGGTTCTAATTTATTCCCCCTTAGAAGAGGGATAAAAAACATTAGGGACACTACCATTAGAGTCATGAAAGACAAATCAAAGGAGGCTAAAAAAATGTTCTTTATTAGTCAGAAAAGGCCCTTTGCAATGGTTTAGAGAATAGATGAATGTTCTTTGAATAGTGGGAATAGGCCTGTTAGGGCTAATTATGACATCGGAAATTGACCACTTGGACCAAGACACGTGCCCAAGGATTTATCCTATATACCACATGTATCCTCAATTTTTTCTAGATAAGTCTGTCATAGGTCCCCGAATAGAGAACATGCCTCATGCAAGTAGTTATACTCTAGGGTATAATATGACCCTTATTATGTTATCTTGTATTTAAGACCATGGGTGGACAATGATCACACTACCCCCAATAATTCTCTCTTTTGTTGTGTTGCATAGAGCTACACAATGTATTTTGGTGAACCTGGGTGAAGGTTTTGTGTGACCAGTGCTCCAAGTTTTCATTCGATTTTCCAATTATGAAAATGAGAATCTCATTGATATTATTTTTTAAAAAATAGGGACCCTATTCATAGGAGTTACCTAATGATGGTCCATGGTGCATGTGATTGATAGGGGTGTTTCATGCAGTGGTGGCCTACCATTCGTTGTCATGCAAGGGGGTTGTGTGAGTCTTCTAATGCGCATCAGTGTGCACGAATTCCATCGTGGGAATGCTCATATGATTCTTATTGAAGATCTTCATATATATAACATTATTTAGGTTCACCTCGTAATATTGTATCCCCTATTCCCAAAATAGAGTGTAAAAAGGGACCCATGACCTAGTACAACAGATGTGTTCCATTAAATCTATCAATAGATGACGCATACCTTGGCTTTGTATGAGGGTGACAATCAATAGATAGCGAGATTACCTATTCCCTATCCCAACCAGAGGGTTCCACGTTAATGGTAGAGAAAAAATTACCTGGATTTGATGGAGAGTACCACTCGTTAGATGACAGAGAACCCTTTCCCTATCTTAGTAGCAGAGGTCCACTATAATAGTTGAGGACCCATGCCTTGACCACATATAAGGGTTCGACCAATATAGAAGATAGAGGACCCATGTATTATACCACATGAGTGTTCCAATCTATATATAGGTAGAATACCCATGTCCAATCCCAGTTTGAGGGTGACATTCCAACCCCTCATTTGAATTTTTTTGAACACTACCATTATCGATCACCACCTTAAGAAGTTTCACACTTGGAACACGTCACATTTTATCATAAAATTATATAAGAAGGATACAATCATGTTCAATGTGGAAAATATTTTACGATATTCTACTCATGGACCAAATTCTAGTTCTGAACAAATGACACATGATAGGTCAATGTTTCCATAAAATGGATGTGAGCGTATACGAAATGTATGGGGACCCAGATGGTATGAGGTCCAACTCTTCAGCCTAATATTTTTCATGAAGATACAAGGTTAACTACCCATGTGTTTTAAAAATGTGTGTATGGGGACAATGTGGAGTGTATCATCCTATAGGGGTCCCACCCATTACCTAGGATGTGCCTATGTAATCCTTTCCATGTTCATGTAATATAATACACAGTGTGTCCCCCAACTGATGGTACCACCCATGTACTTTTATATGTGTCTATATTCCTTCTTATGTGCTTGCAAATTAAATGTACCTAGCCATGCCCATGTCCATGTACTCTAGGAGTACACACTGAGTCTCCGTCAACGTGTCACAGGGCGTGTGTATGTCATACATGATCTGTGATTTTAAACACACCTGAAAACCCTAGACACCATAGGTAGGTGGCGGCTACACATCATGTGTTCGAAGGACCGCATGACATGTAGTTTGACTTTTCATGGAATACCTAATATTCAACAAGTGTTCCAGATCAATGCCAAAGAGGTTTAATCTCACCTCCAATCCACCCAAAATCGAAGTGGAATCCTCTATTCCTCATATCTTGCCGACTATTTTATAGAAAACAATATTCTTATTAACCCATACGAGGACTCATGCACCACCATAGCCTTTGGTTCCCCCCATCACCTCATCATTATTCAAATCATTGGGGTAATCACCCACATCCCTTAAAAATCCAAAACCCTCATTTGATTACCAATCAATTCATTTCATGATAATTTGTTGATATTCTTTGGGGGATATCCTGATTGATTCCTTCTAAAATATCCAAACATATCCCCATTTCCCAAGGTTGAAGACTGAAAATAATGTGTTGGGGATATTCACCAAGAATGTTCAATAATATTTTTCCAAGAATTCATGACCAATGAATTCAGATTGTGATTCTTGTGTGTGAGAAAATGAAATAAAAAATTTAAAATCATTTAACGAGATCATGTAAAGGCTCAATTTGAACACAAATAAAAGAAACAATATGATCAACCTCCCTTATTTACTCAATTATGGAAAAATATAAAAAATGGATGTGTATGACTTGAATATCAGATCATTCATTGATAGAGAACGGACATTCCAATGTAGAATAGAAGTCATTTCCTTCGTTGCACCTTGATTTTCCAAGATCTAGAGGCTCATTGTTTTCTAATCACAATTTAATAATGGATGGTGTGTGGAATTCATCTCAATTATTCTAGGGTTATGAGAATAATCCAAAAAATCCTCCACAAAAAAAATATAATGTGATTCGATTTTGAGGTCATTTAATTTCAGTAAATAATTGAATTATTTATTTAAAAATATGAACCAATCAACAAAAATATTATTGGGAACTCCCCAAGCCAACTAGTTATAGGAATATCTTATGGTAAATATCGAATTAAGAATTCATCAATTTTCTCACATTTTTGACATGAGACACAGTTTTATATTTATCCCATTTTCTTTCAAAAACCATGCCTTCATGATATAGAATAAATTTATGATTTTTATAAAACATATTTTGGGAACACTAGGCCACATAAATTATCATTATCATAGTGTCTGCTCTGAAAATATTAATAGATATATTTCAATGTATTAATAGGATAAAATAGGGTCATTAAAATATTTTTTCATTTAAACCTTTCATCCTTGAAAAGAAAAAACTAAAAAAAAGATCAAGATATTGAGCACACTTTTGGATCTCACCACTCCTATGAGCTCCCCCATATCCTCCTGTACTATTATAGCACAATAACTAGAGAGTTTTTCATGCAACACATGGGAATCTCTTACTGATCCATTATTTCCACTTGGTTTTCCATAAATGTCGATGTATACTTGAAGTCCAGGTCACCCCAATCAATAATGTGCCTGTGGTCAAGAACATATCTCTTTATTTGTTCCATGTATATGATACCATCCACTTTCTCAATATATTGGGGTAGGTTGAGGAGATAAGAAACCATAATACCCCCTTAAAAGATCTCAAATGGCCTAATGAACCACCTGGATAGCTTTCCTCCCAAATCAAAACTCCACGATCCTCATTATGGCAATATTCTATAGAAAATAGAGTCTCCCTTATTCAACTCCAAGGGCTAGTGATGTGGATTTTCATTAGATTTATTCCTACTATAGGATATCCTCATCTACTCATAGATAACTTTGACCTACTCTATATTCACCTACACCATATCTGGACCAACAAGAGATGCCTCATCAATCACTATCCAACAACAGTGTGACATGTAGGGTCTCCCTTATTGGGCCTCAAAAGTTTCCATGGTGATAATAGAGTGGTAGATATTATTATACACAATCTATACAAAGGTATATTGATCCTCACTAATATAGGAAAATGTTAATAGGATGTTCCACATCATATACTCTAAAAAATGGATACTTCGAATTGTATTCCAATATTTATAGGGGTGGATGGATGTACTCATACTCATCCAGGTCCCAAATACCTCTTGCAGACCTCTCAAAAACCATGATGTTAAGAACGCATCACAGTCAGTGAACATAGTTATGTAACCCCTAGTAAGGTTAACCAGAACTCGTATGATCATGTTCCCTAAACACTTCCTTTCCCTAATAGTAATTAATTGTATTTCCTACGTTATTCAGTCAACTTTCAATCAATTGGTATTTTAAACTATTACTACCCTTAGAAACCATGTAACAAACTCTGTGGTTATTTCAATCCATTTCCACTCCAAGATCTCAAGGGGATGAAAAAACCTTTCAAAACCTAGTTCTCTTCCTTCACCATCTGACAGGGAAGGCCTGAAGAGATAAACTCAATCTCATTCCATATCATGCATTAACCCCCAAAACACCTCTTAAGGTCTCTATACGTATTTCCCAAATTGTTATATATATCAAAAGATTATGATTGAAACTCTTCCATCACCTCCACTGACATCATGTATTAGACTGCCATCCATACATGGAAAAGGATGACAAGATTCCCTCATTCAGAAAATCGATCAGTTGAGTCTCTTGAGGATATATGGTCACATAAGTCCTCACATTCTATGTATCCTAACTAAGAATTTCACATATTCTGAATTATTAGATGATTCAATGCCATCAACTGTATAAAATTTATACCATCCTAATCAACTAGGTTTAACTTGTAAGAAATCCAACTGCTCTGATGCCTCAAAATACAAACAACATTAGGGCTTACTTCCAAGGGAATGTTCCACCACATTTCCCTTCACATGATTATAGAACATTTAAATTGCATTTTCCTATATGAATTTTGACTAGAACATTTTTATCTAGTTAAAGTCTATTTATGTGAAGAAATACCAGAAACTTTCATGGTTTGAGAAAATAACAATGTTCTCTCCTAGTAGATAGTGCCTCTAAATCCTTAGTTGGAAGACTAACATTTAAAGACCTATTTCACGAGTCACATAGTTATACTCATGTGGTATCAAATACCTATACCTATTTATAATAACATCTTGTCTCTACATCAACACACATTTGAGCCTACCTCCAGAGGCATCTCAATACACTACATACTCCATCCCCCCTCTGTTAGTCTAAACATATGACCACTCATCATAATTAGTCTCAAATACTTGAGGTCCCTATTTAACAATGAAATCCATGTAATGAAATTCCATATATAGATCATGGTGGTCTTAGGGGATGAAATACTAGATAATTATTCCAAAATAACCAGTATTACCCCTATAATCTTGGAAACCTCCTCACCTCTGAAACACTCTTGGGATGATCTTATAAATTTACTGCATTGAAATTCACTAGGTCCATAGATAATACATTATCTGAAATGAAATTATATAGGATGTGATCAACATGGATATAGAATTAAATCTTTATGAGGTGATAAAAAATTCAGTACTCTAGAAGCAAATCATGGACTAACCTCAAGTGCTCTGCATGCTCCTCTTCTAACGTAGAGTATAATTTGTATATCATTAACAAAGACAATGTAAAATAGGTCTAAGTACAAGAGGGATATTCGGTTCATTTAATACATAAAATAAATTAGGCATTCAACCAACAAAAGGAATAACTATGAAATCATAGTATCCATTGTAATATCATAATTCCAATATTAGAACATTAGACTTGAATAATATCATTTAGTGGTAGCCAGAACTGAGATCATTCTTTTAGAACCATCTCATGCCACACAACTATTAATATATGTCATAAATACGCATCAAGGGGTACTAATTCATTATTTATTCCTAGTTCAGGCAATGATAATCAACACAAATACGAAAGAACACATCCTCGTTTTTCATGAACAACACTATAGTAACCAAAGTGGAAACACTTGGTCTATTAAAACCCTTCTCTCAATGGTGTTCCAAAAACAACTGTAACTCTTAGATCTCGATAGGGGATATCAAATATGCCAAAATGATATTAAAGAAGTCATTGGGTGAATGTAAATGAGAAAATTCATCTCACACCTCATACATTTTCCTAGATCATCTTAGTGGAATACGTTTATAAAATCCTCCAAAAATGATGGAATCAGGAAGCCTAAAAGGACTACTAAACCAAGGGATACACTAACCAAGAGATGGGTGAAAGGGTATAGCCACATGATCACAAAACCCCCTTGATCCACAAACGGTTCTCTATCACATACAAAGGGTAATCTCATCCAATTAATGCAAAGGTATATGAATAAAATGTGGTGATAGTTAATCTAGACTCTAACCATGGAATTCCAATACAAAACCAAGAAGATGTCATTGGGTTGTATCGTGAAGAAAAAATGTCCCTTTAGAACCTCTTCCACCAAGAAACAGTTCACACAAATGATAGAAAAATGATATAGAAGAATCATACCCCATAAGGACCACATGAAAACACTGTTGGAAAAAATTCTCAACAGGGTTCCAGAACTCCTACACTTGGAGTAATTAGATTAAGTAATAACATTCACATGGGTTTACTAGTACTAATGACACCGTAGAAAATACACAGATCTTGCCTCTAATTATGTCCCATGGATATGGGTCATATTCCTTCACAACATGTAGTTTTCCATAGTATGAACCTCTAGATGCCTAATCACTACATCGACATCCTAGTTGTGGTGGTGGAAGGATATCATAGCATTTTACACCATGCGTAGCTACTACTTATGTATCCCCATTCTATCTCATTCCTACTCTCTCTATTTGGGGCTACCCAACACTCCCATTGGATATCCATGATCATGGATGTTCCTATTCCATGTTAGTCCTTTCAATATATTCCTATGATTTTCAACATGTTAGGCTCAGAAATCACATGCCATGTGACCTCACCCACCATATGCATAGAACAAAACCTATTCGGGATTCCTTGATAGTGTTTGTTATCCCTGACCACAAGCATGGGTATGATCTTGGAATGATCTCCTATGAAAAGAACCAATCTATTGGACCCTCCAAGATTCCACAAAGAACTCAACCCTATAACACCCACCACTATATCCAACTACCTACCGTCCCTCATAGAAGAATCTATTCATCACAGTGTCCACTCAAACACCCAAAAATAGGGAGGAATGGGAAATAATATCACACATTCATGAATATATATATATATATAGAGATGGAACTCATACCTTCAATCCTGGATGTATCTATCCGAAATCAGGTTAAGGGAGTACCAAATAAGGTATAGAATTCTCAAAGAATAATATGAAACTGTAATACCTCTATATTGCATCACTATATTATCTTAAATCTAAATTGAGTGAAGCATGGGGGGTAGTACTCCTCAATAAACTATTGAGGTATGTCAGACCATGAGAGTACATAATCACCACATATATGAATAAATAAAATCCACTAGCTATCAACTTATCTATGGAAAATGATATATGGAAGTACAATCACCTCATCAATCGGTGTCTTGATAATCTTGAAATCATGGGTCACTAACTCTACACAATCATACAATACTTGTGGATCTAACAAACTATGGAACCTCAATGTCCTTTAGTGATATAACTCACGATGTGTTCTAAGGCTTCTTGCATCCTCAGCTAGTTCTACTAGTATAATCTTCTACATAAAATGTGTGGGTGCTTCTACTTATTCTCCTACAGGAGGAACCACATGTGATGGTCTCTAAATTGAGGCCTCATCACTCATCAGACCATATTCACAATCTAGAATTGTTAACTAAAATGGTTATCGTCATGGAGGAATCCTAAATATTTAATCAAGAAATACCATTGTAAAATGAGTATATATATATATGTGGGGATCTGATATAAATACTGTCAAAATACTCATTCTTATATGATTCATTTACCACTGATCCCTGAAAGCAATTCCTTGGGTTTTATAGTCGACAAGTAAGTAGTCAGAGTCCTAGTGTATAAATATGTCATCTAGCACACCAACACTATGTTACCATTCTAGAGAGCCATACTCAACACAATTTAACATTTTTCCCCAAATCCCAAATAAATCCTCATAAGGGGACTTCTATAAACACCATCCCAATGAATGAAGTGCTCAGATACCAATTTGACTTATCCTGAACCAATGAGGATCGAGTCAAAACTAACCCAAGCCTACCTCCACAAGCTAGGGTTATAGACAAGGGAATAAAGAATAATTAATATGGGATGAATTTTTCTAATGTACCTATATACCCAAATCCAACCATCATGATGAATAAGTGAAGTGGAATAATAATAAAAATTTGAAAAATCATAATAATGTCAATAAAAGTAAAACCTTCTAGATATTAAAAGAGTATGAAATAGTAATTTGGAAATTAATGGTATAAAAACACACCCAACCAGAATGATGTCCCAAATAGAAAAAACTATTAATGTAAAGTGTAAAGATACCTCATATCCAGATCTCCAATCCATAACCAGTGTATGCTGTATAATGTAAAAAATAACTCTGTTCTCCTCTGTATTCAATGCCCTCCTATCTTCCGTCTGAATAAGAAACAACATTTTCCCCAAAAATCCCATGCCCGAGTGAGTATATAAATAAACAATAGGAAACTCAGAAAGATTAAGGGAGAGCATATGGAGACATGATAGGAATAGAAAACTCATCCCAAAGAATGATATTAATAATATTCAATGAGTTGGATATATATATATATATATATATTATAAACAGATGACGACCAATGATGGGAGAAAGGGGATCTCCATCTCCTATCCTAGCCCATGAAAGAGTTCCAATAGTTCCAATGGACCATTATTGAAGCCCAACATCTGACATGTATTTCTGAAGATACATCCATGTTAGACCATATATCGTCATTATGCCGCACAATAGAGGAAAAAAACTATAGGAAGAGGAACTATGCCATAGTATAACATAAGGTAACCACTCAAGTAGTCGATAAAGGACACATTCTCAGACTCTATAGGAGGTTTCAACTAAATAATCAACTAGAGGACCCCTACCATATCCATAAGGGGGGGGGGGTGGAAGAATGATGGTTAAGGATCCATGCCATGGATCTATAGGAGGGTGCCTATAAATAGTTGATAGAGAACCCATTCACAATCCATGCAGGAGGGTTGCACTCTAATGGTTGAGGACTCATGAACCGGGTCGATAGGAGGGTGCCACTCATATAGTAGATAGAGGACCCTTGCCTTACCCATGAATAGGGTCCCACTCTAATGGTAGATCTAGGACCCATACACTTCCCCAAATGAGGGTGGAGCTCTATAGATTGTTAGAGGACCCATTCCCTATTCAAGAAAAAGGGATCCACTCCAGTGTCTCTAGTGTTCATGTTTAATCACTACTATCATTGAACATCTCTTAAATGGGTGTCACACTCAGAACACCTCACATTATATCTAAAAATATCCATAAAATCTACAATGAAATTTTTCATAGAAAAAAAACATAGTATTGTTGACTCATGATCCAAAATCAAAGTCAAAATGAATGAGATATGAGAGGTATAACTTTCCTAAAAATTTACGTAAGGATATTGTTACACCCCAAGCTTCCACGGTACGTTTCCCTTTGAATAATGCAATGGCGTGCATTGTATGCAACGTAGAGATTCTAACACACCACAACCAAATCAAACTAGTCATTATGAATAGTAATACCTACTTTTTGAAATTTTATCTCTCAAAATGGACTACATTTTTGGATTCGGAATATTGAAATTATCTTAGGGTGAAATTTTGGTACTTTTCGGATAACTTTCATATTTTGATGAATAGTGAAAATTACGAAATTTTAATTAAAAAAAACTTTTTTAATTGAAATAATTAATATTGATAATTTATGAAATTGAGTTTTATTATGTATATTTAGAATATATTTTTACCATTTATTTCAAAGTTTATCATTTTACATAATATCACAATTAAACCAGACATAAACAAGTGCCAAACATTTGATAGTTATTATCTCTTAAAAACAAGTTTTTTGTTTTATCAACAGGAATTAATTTTAAATTAATTTCTACCACTTTTATGTTTTGAATTTGGAAAAATGGATTCCATATTCGAAATCAGTATTTTCAAATTGTTTAAATAGGTAACTTTTATTTTTAGACATTTTGAATAATTACTTCGGTAAATATTTTATTTACAATGGTTAAAGGGTAAATCCGGTAAATAAGGGTTAAAAAATAATATTATAATAATAAAAAATTACCCTAAAACGTGTCTTAACATTAATTACTGATACATTTCTGACCTTGGGAATCTTTGGGTCGATTGTGGGACCCATGGATCCACTTGTAAGTGACAGGGACACTTTATTTTAATTAAGTTAAAATAAATACTAAAATGACACAAGCATATATCTTTTATCAAAACAATTGTTACATAGGGTTATATATGTTGGATTTTAGACTATAAATATTTATTAGAAAGATAAAAAGATTTAACACTTAATGATACTTTAATTATAATTTTTAGTCATAAATTAATTTAATTTATATATGACACAATGGTGATGTAGTAATTACCATAATAGTGAAACATTAGAATAATTGATATTATAAATACCCAAATAAATATAATTTGAAACTTTTTATGAATTAAACTAATTTTATAGGATAATATGACTTGTTAGGAGTTATTTAATTAACATTTTTTGAAGTAATAATTCTGTTATAACTTTTAAAAAAATCAATTATTGAATAGTGTCCTAATTGACATAAAATAATTTTTAAAACAAATATTATATTATTAATTGATATTAAATTCCTAAATATATAAGGATCGGAGAAGAGACGTATATCATCATATTTGTATCATTAATGGACCACTTGGGGGTCACTTGTATGTATATAGTATGTTTATTTACTATATAATATAAAAATACAAAGTGACATGGTAAATGTCAAACTAATTAACTAAGAGTTAAAACTAAATGATGAGGTTAATATAATGACCCAAACCTGTCTAATATCTATTTTTTGAATGGATTTCGACCTATACCCACCTTAAAATTTAAATAATCAACTTTTGAGCCATTATAAACCGAATATGTATTTATTATAAATTAATATTTATAGCTTTTCCAAAGGTACCCCTCACCCCTCTTTTAAAAGGGAACTCCTCCTTCTCATTTCATCACACCTTCAATGCATTTTGGTTCGGAGAACCCCTACCCAAATACTCTCTCAAATTCCCTCACTACACCCTAGAGACCGTAGTTTGATCAAAAAGCCAACCTAAGGAGCCCTTTTGATCAAATCAAAAGGAAGAACCCGAAGAAGAGGTAATGTTTTCACCAACCCTTTACAAGTTTCTTTCTTCTTCCACTTCTTCTTTATTTGTTATTACCATGCTAAAATAATAACTCCAGTTTCATATATATACTGTGATGTTATTATAAATATGGTACAATGATATTCAGTATTCTATCAACCCTTTGAATAACATGTCACCATATGTGCGTACGTACGGCTTACCCGCTCCACGTCGTGGTGTAATTGTTATTCAATATATTATTATTTGGATGGGTATAATAATGATGTATAATTCATGTAAACAATAAATATAACATGATACTGATTCTGTATATATAATATACCATCCAATTATATATTATTTTAATATCAAAAGAATGATATTGTCACTCGTGCGTACGCACGGACTACCGTCTCCACGAACGCGATGAGATTCATTCTCCATCATATCCATTCAAGTATAATTATCATTTGATGATTTTAAAATAATGTTTAAGAACATGATATCAAAATGGATATGAATAAGATACAACCTATCCATGACAAACATGGCTTATGTAACAAAACATATAAAAGAAAACGAGTAAGTTAACACTCGAAACGACGATAATTATAAGATATTATTAACAAATCAATGTTAAAAGAACATATATGATATCATATTAATGTATATGATTAATAAATAATTTAATAAAAATTATTTCACCATTATACAGGAAGTTAACCTACCCTCAACCATGGAAAAGTACAAGGTAAGGGGTTTCTTATCTCACTTTTAATTTCGTGAGAATTCAATTGTTCACCACTTATTTATTGCATGTAGTGTATGTGTACTAACTGTAATTGTATTAATTTTTTATTATACTTTAATTTATGGGTATTTACATCATCATTGCATGATAATTTCATGGGTGTATGTTTCGTATGTTACCTAATCGATAAGGGAATTCGAAATTTCAATTTCCACTCATTTGGATTTACGCATATTTCATTGATTATATTACCCCAAGATTATGTGTGGAATCAATATTCATTTGATTATGTCATAACTTCCACTCCCCTTAATGTGGATATACATTTCATACACAAAATAACTCCATTGATAATTTATCATGTCATTGATATGAATTTGATTAGAGTAATTTTAACTCATTCTCCAATTGTTGAGTTAAACATCCAATTCGTTGGTGTTGTTTTTACAAGATTATGTGTGAATGTCCTTTGATTGTTTTACACTGAATATCCAATCATATTAAGCGTATTTATATTTTTCACACATTACTATGTTGTTGATTTTTCCATAACCTAAGGATATGGCCTTTTGAGAGATTTCATCTCAATTTACATTCCATTGAGACTTCTTTGTTGTTATACACCAAATCACTTTTATGTGGTGTATATAATGTACATTGACATAGTATATCATGAATGTCTTTATTCTCATAATATTAAAATTTTTTTATTACCGCAATTATTTGTGTTCAAGTGTCTCTCTTTTGGTTAGAAACTCTAACTAAAATACCATTTTTAAATGTTTTAAAGACTTATTCTTCTAAATCTTTCTCATTAATGTCCATGTTTTAAAAAAATGGTTTTAAGGATTTATTTATATGGACATTAAAGTATTAAAATTAAATCTCCTTTTAAATGTTTCCAAGTGGTATGGGACACTGTGATTCAAAAATATATTTTTAAATAGATTCTTGACAAATATTGTGGCTTTTAAATGATTCCACGAAAAAGGGGGATATTTCTCTAAAATAGTTTTGATGATTATTTTCATCTATGTCAACATCCTTCATTATTCTTGATTGAGGTTAATGTGATACAATAAAATCTTCCATATTGTCTCGAATGAGTTATGTTTGACTCTGGATGTGATATTTTTATACCATTAATGGTTTTTGGTTAAAGTATTGACATTTCGTATGTATTTTTAATACAAATGTTTATGTTATGTTTAAACCTGTTCATATGAGGAATGCATTGGACTTAATAAGTGACTGGTGGTGCTCGCTATAGCTTCTCGATACATCGGTAGGTCTCATGAGACACACTAGTGTCTTGGCACAAGGCCTTGCCAAAATATTATTTGTAGTCTTGGCACGAGGCCTTGGTTATGTGGTTATGATAGTCTGGCATCATGCATTAAATCATTAGAAAAGTGGTTATTGATATTGAATGTGGCCATTCGACTAGTAGAATATCCATGTGAGTAAGTAAATGGCATTATTTAATTTTATCATTTCCATTTTATGCTGATGTTCATGTTTAAAAGTCTTTTTTTAGTTATAAACATCCTTAAGTGTTTATTCTTATCCATGAAAGCTTCTGCTATAATGTTATCCGTACTGAGCATATGTGATCACGCCATTCATTTTTTTATTTTTCCGAGGATTATGAAGAAGTAATTTATGAATGACCTACAGGGATAGTATGAGGGGATATTAAGACAAGATGTTTTTTTATTATGTAATGTAAAATTTTATGAATGTATCTAGTGTTTCCAAGGCTACTAAACTAATCGGTCTTTCGATAATTGATCTTTCATGTGTTCATGCCAATGTTATGTAATAATGAACCGACTCTGGGTAACTGGTGTTAGGGCGTTACAGTTGGTATCAGAGGATTTTTAGTACAAACCATGAGATTTAGATTTAAATAAACTCTGATTAGAGCACGTAGACCTAAGATGAACTTTGAGGATTAGTATAGAAGAACTTCCTAGAATTTTGGTTTTGTAGAGATTTTGTGAGTTCTCCAAGTAATAAATCCCTGTCTGGATACGATCAGGTAGAGGCGGCTCTGGCACATATGTACCTAGGGTTAAAACCCAAAAACAACGCATTGAGCTAGACTCAAACGGGAACTGGTGCACGACAAAGGGCCTTGCTGTACTCTTGGTTACGACACTCCCGGGAGATATGCTTAGGATAATTTACATTTTCTTTACTAACTGATTTTAAGTATTAAATATATAAGATGAGTGTAAATGAACTTGGTTAATCCTAATGTGTTTTATATTAGAGAATAGGGTGACATGTTAATCTCTAAATGATTTTATGACTACTGTTACTCACACAATTATTTTTGGTTTTAGTCAATGGCTGGATTCCTAGGAAGTCATAGTGACTTTGAGAATGATGTACAAGGTGGGAACAGTGGTGTAAATGAGAAAAAAATGGAATTTTAATAGGCGTAAAAGATATCGTCTTTATGTCAATTCAATTTTCCAAAAATATGATTAAATATATATATATTAACCAATTCCCAAACTCAACAAAGAATAGGAAGGTGATGAATGATAAGAGCTCCAGTAGTGGAGACCATGGAGAAAGGAATCCTCAATTTCCATCATGCAGGAAATGTGGAAGGAGACACCCAGGAAAGTGTCTCAATGGGACAACGAAATCTTTATGTGCGGGAAGGAAGGACATAAAGTGAAGAAATGCGGAAGAAATATGAAGAGTACTATGGGAGAAGAACAAAATCGTCCCAAGAGTCCATTTATAATCATTTTCGGTAAATGTAGGGGACCTGGACATTACCCGAGTGAATGCCCTATTCTATAGGATATTTTCATGGTCAGAGAAGATGCTATGTGGAAATAATTGGTTGGAGAAATTTTTAAAAAGTATTAGTGCTCCTTATTGATGGGTTTACTTTGGAATAATTGTCTCTTGTATTTTAACCCTACAGTTTTCCCTGTGAGAATGATATTTGAGGAATAATTATCTTTTAACTTGTAAATATAGTTATAAATAACCATTTGGTTTTATATGATCATTGGGGTTTGAGAGAATTCTAAGTTATTATAATTTGGGATGAAAATTCAATGTATGATATTACATTTGTGGTTGAATTATGTTATGGTATTTTGAGGAATTTATCTCATTTTGGTAATGTTATAAAATATAGTTTTTGAAAAAGGACAACACGTAGACCGTGTGTCAACTCGTCGCATCAGAAAAAGTTGTGGGAATCGAACCCACAACCAAAGTGTGATTGGGATTTATCACCTACCACCGGACTACATGAATCCCCTGGATAGTGTGACTAATTATTTTTAGTTAAATGATTTTATTGATCATTAATAAGTTTATTTGGGTTCTTATGTATTATTAAATGAATACCCTTGGTATAAGGAAAAGGATTTGGTGAATATGTGATAGATGATATTTTTGAAGTTGATTGCTTTCTTGTGAACACTATATGCCCATGGAAATAGAATAGTATGGGATTTCATTTGAGGAGTAATGGTGGATTTTTATCTATGTTTTTATTATGGATTTATAGTGATTTGGGTTGCTTATGGAAATGATTAGGTTAATAACTTTTAACCATGTGACTTTAAGAGTAATTAATGACATTTGGAGATACAATTTAACGTGGAATAATACATTCCTAATGTTTTGAGTTTCAATATTAGTTTGGATTATATTGAAGTTTTTTAAGGACAGTTGATTATTGAATGGTATTTATGTAACTTTGGGGTATTGTTGGTTTAATTCTGAAAATTATGATTAGTGTTTATTTCTCTCAAGGAATATCCTTTTGGGGGATCATCAAATATTATACTAACCAGTTTGATTTTGATTAATCTCTAAAGACAAGGTAAATATATAGTTTATCCTACATGGATCATGCATTTCTATAGAAGTTTATTCTAGCTCTTTCATTGTGACCAAGTCTTCTTGAATAATCATTGTTCAAAAAAAATGAGTTAGTGGTAAACAGTTATTAGATAATGAAACTATACATAAAAATTAAGTATATCTTTTTAGGTTCATAGTCAATATCATAAATGAATTCCTCATCCATATTTAATGTTACTTAAAACAAAAAAAAATGTTGTCTGATTACTTTTCCTACTGTGAGACTAAGGACTGTTTGTCCCAACACAAGTCTGTGATTTTATTATTGTAAACTTTCTCCTGATCATGATTTCTATCCCTCTTCATTAGAACTGAACACTTAGTTTATCTCCCATATCCATGTTTTCCTACATAGAATCCTAATATGGATTATCTTGGGTGACCTTTATACCTCTCTTCCTTTCTTTTAAAGTGATAGTTTTATTGAATCTTTTTCCGATGTGGGACTTTCCATTATATTCTCAAGCACAATTTTTTTTTAAAACAATATTGCGAGGACGCAATTTATTGAAGTAGGGGATAATGTAACACATCAAGCTTCCACGGTACGTTTCCTTTTGAATAATGCAATGGCGTGAATTGTACGCAACTTCGAGATTCTAACACACCACTACCAAATCAAACTAGCCGTTATGAATAGTAATACCTACTTTTTGAAATTTAATCTCTCAAAATGGACTTCATTTTTGGATTCGGAATATTGAAATTAGCCTAGGGGGATATTTTGGTACTTTTCGGATAACTTTTATATTTTGATGAATAGTGAAAATTAATAAATTATAATTAAAAACAACTATTTTAATTGAAATAATTAATATTGATAAATTATAAATTTTAGTGGTTTTAAATTATATTTAGAAAATATTTTTAACATTTAATTCAATGTTTTTCATTGGACATAATTTCACAATTAAACCAGACATTAACAAGTGCCAATCTTTTGATAGTTATTATCTCTTAGAAACAAGCTTTTTGTTTTATCAACGGAAATTAATTTTAAATTAATTTCTTCCACTTTTGTGCTTTGAATTTGGAAAAATGAGTTCCATATTTGGAAGCAGGATGTTCAAATTGTTTAAATAGATAAATTTTATTTTTAGACATTTTGAATAATTACTTTGGTAAAGATTTTATTTACCATGGTTAAAGGGTAAATTCGTTAAATAAGGGTTAAAAAATAATATTATAATAATAAAAAATTACCCTAAAACGTGTCCTAACCTTATTGGTTGATACATGTCCGACTATGGTCATATTTGGGTCGATTTTGGGACCCCATGGTTCCACTTGTAAGTGATAGGGACACTTTATTTAAATTAAGTTAAAATGAATACAAAAATGACACAAGCATATATCTTTTAACAAAACAATTTTTTCATAGGGTTATATATGTTGAATTTTAGACTATAAAAATTCATTATAAATTTAAAACGATTTCCCACATAATTATAATATAATTATTATTTTTATACATTAAATATTTTAATTTATATACGACACAATGGTGATGCAGTAATTAAAATAATAGTGAAAAATTGGAATAATTTATATTATAAATACCCAAATAAATATAATTTGAGACTTTTTATTAATTACACTAATTTTATAGGATAATATGACATGTTTGGAGTTATTTAATTAACATTTTTCTATGTAATCATTCTGTTATGATTTTTTTAAAAATCAATTATTGAATAGTGTCAAAATTGACATAAAAGTATTTTTAAAACAAATATTATATTATTAATTGATATTAAATTCCTAAAAATATAACGTTCGGCCAAGAGACATATATCATGATATGTGTATCATTAATGGACCACTTGGGGGTCTCTTTGATATATATAGTATCTTTATAAACTATATAATATAAAAATAGAAAATGACATGGTAAATGTCAAACTAAATAACTAAGAGTTAAAACTAAATGATAAGGTTAATATAATGACCCAAACCTATCTAAAATCTATTGGTTGAATGGATTTAGACCTATTCCCACTTTAAAATTTAAATAATAAGCTTTTGAGCCATTAGTAACCGAATATGAATTTATTATAAATTAATATTTCTAGCTTTTCCAAAGGTGCCCCTCACCCCTCTTATAAAAGGGCACTCCTACTTCTCATTTATTCACACATTCAAAGCCTTTTGGATCGGAAAACCCCTGACCAAATACCCTCTAAACTTCCCTAACTACAACCTAGAGGAATTAGTTTGATCAGAAAGCCAACCTAAGGAGCTCTTTTGATCAAATCAAAAGGAAGAACCCGAAGAAGAGGTAATGTTTTCACCACCCCTTTTCAAGTTCCTTTCTTCTTCCACTTCTTCATTATTTGTTATTACCATTAAAAAATAATTTTTCCAGTATATTATATATACTATGATGTTATTATAAATATGGTACAACAATATTCAGTATTCTATCCACCCTTTGAATAACATGTCACCATACATGTGTACGTACGACATATTGCCTCCACGTCGTGGGGTAATAGTTATTCAATATATTATTATTTGGATGGTTATAAAAATGATTTATAATTAATTTAAAAAATAAATATAACATGATAATGATTCTTTATATATAATATAACATCCATGTATATATTATTTTAATATCAAAAAAATGATATTGTCGGTCGTGCGTACGTACGGACTACTGTCTCCACGAACGCGATGAGATTCATTCTCCATCATATCCATTCAAGTATAATTATCGTTTTATGATTTAAAAATAATATTTAGGAATATGATATCATTCTGGATATGAATAAGATACAACATATCCATGACAAACATGGCTTACGTAAGAAAACATATAAAAGAAAACAAGTAAGTTAACACCCGAAACGATGATAATTCTAAGATATTATTAACAAAAAAATGTTAAAATATCATATATGATATCATATGAATGTATATGATTCATGAATAATTTAATAACAATTATTCCACCATTATATAGGATGTTAACCTACCCTCAACCAAGGAAATGTACAAGGTAAGTGGTTTCTTATCTCACTTTTAATTTCGTGTGAATTCAATTGTTCACCACTTATTTATTGCATGTGGTGTTTGTGTACTACCTGTAATTGTATTCATTGTGTAATATATGTTAATTTATGGGTATTTATATCATCATTGTATGATCCTTCTTTCGTGGTTGTATGTTTCGTATGTTACATAATCGATAAGGGAATTCGAAATTTCAATTTCCACTCATTTGGATTTACTCATATTTCATTGATTATACTACCCCAAGATTATGTGTGGAATCACTATTCATTTGATTATGTCATAATTTCGACTCCCCTTCCTGTGGATATACTTTTGATACACATAATCACTCCATTGATAATTTCTCAAGTCAATGATATGAATTTGATTTGAGTAATTTTAACTCATTCTCCATTTGTTGAGTTAAACATCCAATTCATTGGTGTTGTTTTTACAAGAATACGTGTGAATGTCCTTTAATTTTTTTACACTTAATATCCAATAATATTTAGTGTATTTATATTTTTAACACATAAATATGTCATTGATTTATCCTTAACCTACAGATACAACCTTATGAAAGATTTCATCTCAATTTACATTCCATTGAGACTTCTTTGTTGTTATACACCAAATCACTTTTATGTGTTGTATATAATGTACATTGACATAGTATATCATGAATTACTTTATTCTCATGATATTAAAATGTTTTTATTACCTCAATTATCTATATTCAAGTGTCTCCCTTTTGGTTAGAAACTCTAAATAAATACAATTTTTAAATGTTTTAAAGACATATTCTTCTAAATCTTTCTCACTAATGTCCATGTTTTAGAAAAATGGTTTAAAGGATTTATTTATATGGACATTAATGTTTTAAAATCAGAACTCTTTTTAAAAGTTTCAAAGTGGTATGGGAAACTTTGATTAAAAAATCTTTTTTTAAATAGCTTCTTGACAAATAGTGTGACTTTTAAATGATTCCATGAAAAGGGGGGATATTGCTCTCAAATAGTTTTGATGATTATTTTCATCTTTGTCAACATCCTTCATTATTCTTGATTGTGGTTAATGTGATACAATAAAATATTCCATATTGTATCGAAAGACTTTTTTTTGACTGTGGATGTGCTATTTTTATATCATTCATGGTTTGTGGTTAAAGTATTGACATTTCGTATGCTAGTTTTAATATGAATGTTTATGTTATGTTTAAACCTATTCATATGAGGAATGAATTGGACTTAATAAGTGACAGGTGGAGACCGATATATCTCCTCGAAGCATCGGTAGGTCTCATGAGACAAACTAGTGTCTTGGCACAAGGGCTTGGCAAAATCTTATTTGTAGTCTTGGCATGAGGCCTTGGCTATGTGGTTATGATAGTCTAGAATTATGCATTCCATCATTATGAAAGTGGTTATTGATATTTCATGTGATCATTAGACTAGTAGAATATCCATGTGAGTATGTAAATAGCATTATTTCATTTTATCATTTCCATTTTATGCTTAAGTTCATGTTTAAAAGGATTTTGTTTTAGTCATAAACTGCCTTAAGTGTTTATGCTTATCTATGAACGCTTCTTCTATAATGTTATCCTTACTGAGCATCTATTCTCACCCCTTTCAATGTTTTATTTTTTCCAGGATTATGAAGAAGTAATTTATGAATGACCTGCATGGATAGTATGAGGGGATATGAAGACAAGATGTTTTTTTATGATGTGATGTAAAATTTTATGAATGTATCTACTATTTCCAAGGATAATAAACTAATCAGTCTTTCGAGACTTGATCATTCTTGTGATCATGAAAATGTTATGTAATAATGCACCGACTTTGGGTAACTGGAGTCGGGGCGTTACAGATACCTCACATTTAAGTGGAACCAAATGGAAAGTGGTCCTACTCTACTGTCTTGACGTGTTCCCACCAGTACACGAATAACTACATTTTTCTCCCTACATAGAATTTAAGTGGACTAAATGTCTTGTATCGTCCCCCTAGGGTCCTTCCCATTTTTTCTGTTATTTCCATATAATTTTGTATGTGTTTTTCTACTCCGATACATGGCGTTTACACTCACACATTGACCCACCCATATCCTTCATTTTGTGTTTCTGTTTCTACCTTGGTATTTGTACAAAACATATGCATGTCCATGCCCTCATCTATGTTCTCCCAGGGTAAATGTTAGGTCTCTAACACTGATTTATATGGCATGTTGGGGTAACACACATCATTTAATTTTTAACTAACACAAAACCATAGCCTTTGTCATTAGGGGAAACACATCATTTGTTTTTGGGACTAAATGATATATAGTTGGGGTTTTCACAGTATGCCAATTCTACATATAGCATTATATATCCACAAATGACACATAAAATCTCAAATCTAGGACACTTAAATAGAAGTTGAATCCACCATTCATCATTTTTTACCATCCGTTGGACAGATAACATTATTCTGATTCACCCGTAAGATGCTTTGAATGATAGTGTAGCTCTTAGAACTGCTCATCGACTCACCATTATTATGATCCTAATTGGAATCACCTAATTCCCTCAAATCTCCCCAAACCATACTTTAATTTTTTATCAATTCATTTCACTTGAATCCTGGGGTTCAATCAGGCTCGAGATTGCCCGACAATGTCAAACCATGTTCCCATTTTCAAATGAAAAGGAACAAAGAGAAAGGGTGTGGAAATACCCAAAAAAATGTTCAACAATATTTATCCATGTGTTATTGTACAATTAATACATATTGGGATGTCCCTTGATGATAAAAATAACTAATCAATTTAACATCTGTTCATAGGCTCATGAAAAGGCACAATTTAAACACATATTAATGAAATAACATGATCATTCTATATATTTTTATCCGTTTGTTTTGAATCCACAAATTAATTACAACTCCATGAATATTGGGTCATTCATCAATGAAAAATAGACTCTCCAATGTAGAAGATAAGTCATTGCATTTATTGGACCTTGATTCACCTAGATCTATTGGCTTGGTGATGTCTGGTCTTGATTTACCAATGGAGTGTAGATTATATTCCTCTTAACAATACCATAGTTATGTGGATAATATAGAAAATATCCAATAACACTATATTTATAAAGTGTTTCCATTTTTAGTTCATTTAATTCAAATAAATAATTTAATTATTTATTTAACTAAACACGCCCATCATCATTCTCTTTCATCAAAGCACCTCGTGCCATCAAATTTTATTACGCGCCTTAGGTAAAAAACATGTTCCATATTCAACTATGGTCTCAGATGTTTTATCCATGAATTATTTTGAATGTTTTTCCATTTTTTTAAGAAACTGTGTATGTGTGATATAAAATATATTTAATATTTTTATAAACTTAATTTTGGGCACAGATGGCCTTGGAATCATATACCTCTCTGTATATAGTTCAATCAATATTTCTACATTTATTTCAATGACTTATAAGTAATGAATAGGGTCTCTAAAATGGATTTTATAGAAATAAACCAAAAAAGCTACAAAATAATATTATATGTAATATAAATCAGTTCTACATTAGGAAACTCTTTTCTTTCATTCCAAATCCACTGGAGGATAAGTACTTAGATATATTAGGTAAAAATTCCATAAACCTCATATTTCTTGATATACCTAAGAAGAAAATTAATATTCCAAACTCTTTAAATACTCAATAAAATAACTATAGTGGAAAAACTATCCTAAATATACTTTTTTATCTTGATTAGTAATAAATCCATTCCTAGACTTCATATAATTCATCATTCATAGAAGAATTTTTTAGCATCGAAATATCATTGCTCATTAATTATTAAAACAAAATAAATTTTTTTTTAAATTTTAGATATGTATCAAAATATATTCGAGATGTTGATGATGTATATTTTATCCATTTTATAGGTGGAATTAAATATAGAATCCGTTTTTTGGGACATATTTAATCTTTATCCACTAAACATGAAGTTTTTTCACATTAATTATGGGTAATGAAATATGGATGTTCTTGAATCTGCATGAGAAACCCCATAAATCAGATAATTGTGGTGTTGAACATCATGATATACATTGGAAGGTACTGATTTAATATATATAATATTGTTTATAATGGTTTTGACGAGTTAAATATGTTAGTTGTATGAGTATATTGATGAATATTTTATTATCTAAGAGAAATTGTAGATGAATTATTGGAGAATTCATCCCAGTGCAGTGATTCAATTGAGTACTGAATTTATTAAATAACTCACATTGATGATGTTATTTGAGGTTTATAGAGATTGTTTGGAATGATTGAAATATTTTTTATAGATGTTTGAGGGTTTTATGGATTATACTATTTAGTAAGTTTCATTCTTCAAATCCTGATAATGATTTATTGATGTGAAAATTCTAGGAAAATGATAGATCCAAATATTATGAATATTTTTTATGTTTTTTATTGTTTTTTAATATGTCAAGATCTATTAGGAAGTAATAGTTATGTGATATGATTTAATTTTATACAATATATGATGTATCTTATGATATGAGAACATCATAAGATATAACCATCATGTATGTAATAAAACATTTATGAGGAGTAACTTCATATGAAAGGAACTTTAATATGATACAACATGTATGATAAGATGATAACTCTAGTGACTATGATCGACTGAGTTTCCATTATTGTATGAAATGATATCCTAGGGTATTGTCTCATATTGTAGGTGTACTAGTGTGTATGATAAGAAAATATTTATAATATTACATCATACTATTATTATAAAGAAGATCGTGCGGTTTATATTATCCATTGTAGTGTATAAACCTTATTTATAAGGTTTCATTATATGGTTAAGAATACATATCTTATTATTATACATACTATGTAAAATAATATGAAAATAGAAAACTATAGGACCTTATGAACCTCTTAGGGTATAATAAACTCATTATAAGGTACAAAATAATCATTGGGAATCATTCGTAGAGTACAGAGAAAATTAATATGATATAACAAATGATCATGATGTTGGTAAAACACTAAATTTTTAGGGTACAGAGTAAAGTATAATGATGTTTTATATGTTTTAGATTAGTTTAATTCAAATATTCTATAGAATTAATGAATTTTACAATCATCTTACAATACATCCTCATAGGGTACACAGAACATTCTATGGTTCAATAGTTAATCCAATTTTGGGAAAACATTCAGATATGAATAAATCCATAATATTTGATATTATAATGAATGAAATTTTAGAAGATGAAAGAAAATAATTTATTATTATAAATAAAACAAACAAAAAAAGTGAGTGTGATGTATGAAAAATAATTTACAGATGTTGATCCTCAAGCTGTGATGAAAATAATTAAACTTGAGTAAATTTATTGTAATTCATATTGAGATGAATTGTTAACCTTATAGATATCAATATTTCGAAAATGAAAATGAAATATATCTATGAAAAAAATTTCATCAATTTTTCAAAAATCATAAATATTATGATCCAAAATTATATAGTTGAGTAATGAAAATATCAATATAAAAGGAATTTCATAGTAGATTATATACCGAAAATATTAAATTCTATATTAAATAAATCTAGATATGAAGTCTAAAGATGATAGAGTTGTGCTTATTGTTCTATATATAACAATCATATTTTATTATATCAAAATAATGAAAAAAATAGTGTAGTGAGTTATTATCTAGAATTTACATAATCATGATTAAATATTTATTGTTTTTCTTATAAAATATCATACGCATTGAACGAGATGAACCACTTCAAAAATGTATTTTCATTATAATTTTATTACATCAACAATGATTTCATAATTCTATGGATTACATTGAAATATGGTTAGAGAACATGATTCTTAAATCCGGTATAAAATACCTAGAAGATATATCGTTTGAAATAAATTTTAATGTAAAATAGAAAAATGGAACTTCTATCATTTTATAGGTAACAATGGCTAAGGGAAAAACAAAATAAGTTAATTTGAGCACTTACATATTTAAAATGTTAATGAAATGAGTGTGCCAAAATATATATTTAAATAAGTATATCAATATTTAACTTTTGGGAGATATACTTTTTATGACCTATATATAAAATAATAAACAATGTTAGAGATTTCTTCTGACTGTGACTTCAAAATAGATGTTTTAATCCCAGAAACCATTTGTTCCCTATATCTCTCTGTCGATGTTGATTTCATCATGTGAGGAACTAAATTCCCCATATAAGAATGAATGAATGTTAAGGTAAAAAGTAACTAGTTTTATGATTATATCTAGTCAAAGATGTCATAAGAAAATTAAAACAAGGAAAGGTTTAATATTATTCTGCAAATCATATTTATTTTTCCGGAAATTTCATGACGTGAAAATTTTAATATTTTTATTGATTAATGTAAATAGATATATAATTGGGAACTCTAGATGAATATATTTTAGAAATGTTTTGTTAAGATGTGATGAAAGATAATTCCATGTTGAAAAGATCTCATAAATATACAATGGAAGATGAAGATAGTATAGAGTGGAAATATATATTTTCACATAAATGAAATGGTATCCTATTATAATAGGTTATCTAAATTACAAGGTCTAAAATGAAAAAAATTCTATACATTGTTGGAAGCTCTAGAACTATTGTGATACTGTTTTTTTAAGGATATCACCATGTTACTCTATAACATCAGTGAGAAACTGGGAAGTCCTGAGAGATTCTAGGAATTATAAATAATGGGAGCAGGGCTATTAGTTTTTAATGTAACATCAATCCATGAGGAGTCATTTTACACCCTTGGGTTTATAGTTTATATGATAATCCATGATTTTGGTGAATAACCAATCATATAAAGTATTATGTATCATAAATAGAGACTGATCCTTGTAAAAATATCATGTTACATCCTTTACTTGTTTTCCTATATCACTTTTGTTATATGTGAATAGTAAATATTAATAAATTCCACTATTATCCTAATAGATAAGGATATTAAATACATAAAAGAGAATTTATAGATTTGTTAAATATGTGAAAAACACCTAATTCACACCTATTATGGTCTCTATTGATGCATATGAAAATTTAAACTCATATAAAATACTATGTTTCCTATTACTGGATTTTATTTTTCTTTCTTTTAAATTTTAAATAAAATTTTAGGGGGTGTATATTTGAAGTATAATATTCCTAGATGAATGTATCTGGTTCTGTTTTTATATTTAATTATTATTTTCAACCAAGACATTCAGAAAGAAAAAACTCAACTAGCTATGATGCCAAAAAATAAATTGATAGTGAAAGAGGAAAACCAATATCATAAGGTAGTATTAATAGAGAGAGTTATATAAAAATAGTTTATTATTATTCCTTAATTAAAAAATGTTCAAGATTTCATAGATATGAAAAATACTTTCATGATAAATCACTTATGTATTTTTATTATAAAATGATAGATTAACATGAAAATGTTCCATAATATGTTCTTCCACATATACATGAAAATATAAAGGGAATAAATTTATATAAATCAATAATGGAATAAGAAGATTATGATATGGAAAATACATTTGATAAATTGTTTAAAATATGATATATTTTCACAAAAGTGGTGATATAAAAGTTTTGATCCATATCACATTATAATGAATGATATTTTGATGGTGATAAAGGAAAAGTAGGTCAATTAAAAAACATTAATTAGATGATTTTTATGTTATTCAAAATTACACAATGTCGTTACTTTAGAAACACTCAGTTTATCCCCATGTTTAAAAATTTTGGTAAATGTATTTATAAAAACCTAGTTAATATTAATAAAAATAATTTTATATAAAAACATAGTTAATAAACTTTTATTTTTATCTATCTATGGTTCAAATCCATGATGGAAGACCACTACATTTCTACTAATGACACCCTCCACCTCCCCCATTTTTAAACCCAAAATCCTTTTACTAACTCCCCAATATTTTTTGATCGACCTCCTCACTATGTTGACTACCCCATCACATTAACTCCACTCACCTACTGTTCCAACCCCAAAAGTCCTCCCTACATTGAAGATGTAGATCCCAATTTGTTTGAGTTGTATTAATTTTTAATGGAATTCCATATTATGTGAAGGATTATATTTTTTATGAAAAATATTACCTAATAAGATGACTCGTGATTATAGAATGAAAATGATCTAAGAAACAACTTATCATTATTCCAATGTAAAAATACCGGAGGAATTCATAGTCTAGTTTTTGAAAAATATATTTAGTACAAATGATAATTGAAAATTTTACGTTTGAAGAATAATGATGTCAAAAAAGATTTTGAGTATAAGTAATGAAGTAAATTAAGATATTTGGAATTTAAATGGGTGTAAATATGATGGTCTTGATAAATTTGTTAAAAAAATTGTAAGCATCACATGGTAGGAAGAATGAGTTTTAAATAAATAGATATGGTTTAGAATTTCATTATTGATTATGAATAATATAGGTGTTCATCAAAGTAATATAAACATACATGGGGATACTGGCGAAGGATAGTATAAAATTTATGGGAGTATGAATAGTGTGAAGAAGCTTGATGTCTTGAGGAAGATTTTGATCTACATGAACGAGATTCTATGTTCTGAGATGATGAAGATGAAGAAAGAATAATAAACACAATGATGAAAATTGATGTTAATCAAAGTCCCAAATGATCTGATTATGGTTCTCATGATTCATGCAAAGGATAAAGATGACTTGGATAAGGTTAATGGAAAATAAGGGAAGATATAGAAGTTCAAGAAGAATGTTTAAGGATGAAAAACCATGTTTTAGAATCAATATATATATGTACTGGAATTTATCGATATGTTATTCTATGTAATATAATTTCCTGCTATATATCTAAAAATTCATGGATGATAATATAATTATCTAAAAATTTTGAAACATGAATTTCCACATGGAAGATCTATCCATTTATGTAAATTGGTCATATAGACGAATGGACAATTTATCCAAATGACCTATTATATAAATTATCAATGGTTAATAATTGAGTATGTTAGTGATTCAACATGAAAACAATGCTTTATGCTACTGGATCACTATATATGATAGAATTTTAAATAGAAAAAATTAGTACGTATATATAGTGGTGTTCATTATAGTGAATTAAAGAAAAATAAATAGTGGGATTTTTATTACTGAGTTCATGTTCTGAATCAGATAAAGCTTGGCACACTTTAATTGAAATGAAACTGATATGAAGAGTTGTGTTATCATTATACATATTGTTAGAAGAAGTAGAATGAAAAAATGTGAGATATCTGTAAAAAATAATGTGAACCACTTCCATAACCAAGAAATATTTAATAAGAAAATATTACTATAGATTAAATATTTATTGTTTTTGGAGTGATGAGTGAATGATATTTATGTATGTCAAGGAATGAAAAAATAAGGTTTAAATAAGTTTTTTAAATGTTTGGGGCCAAAGCCTCATTTATTATTTAAAGAAAAGATATATTTCAATTTAGGTAGAGAGAGAACCATTATATAGCCCAAATTCTCAAGACTAAGAGGTCAAAATACAAGGCCTGAAATATCATTTTTGGCCCAAAGGGACATTCAATGAATAATACTGCAATAGTACTCATGCTACTATAATACCTGCTCTAGTACCACCGCTGCTGGAGTTCCTACTAAAGTGCCTCTGCCACTACAGTGCTACCACTGCTATAGTCTGCCACTACAACTGTTTTGATGCTGCTACAGTACTACTATGGAACTACAATAATACATAGAAATTCATCCCTACCTAGGTTCAATCTTGGGTCTTTTTGACTCTAAGAAGGAGCCTTTTCCACTTGGTTACATACCCATTGGAATAAATATTAAGATTTCGTTTACTCAATTCATCCAGAAATATTTTAAAGTTATCAACGAATATTAAAATTTATATGTGGAGGGTATTTTATGGAATGAATTGAATTGAAGATGTCTGAGAATTTAGGGTTTCTTAAAACAAAAATATCTAATAAACAATAATGGAATACATTAGGTATTTTTAGTGAAAAAAAATTGGTAATTGAAAATAATGTTTTAACATTTTCAATTTAATATTTTAATGAAATATGTGGAACCTAATTCTATCAATCTTGTATATATATATATTCATTATAGGCTGAGATATGTGATATAAAAATAAGAGAGGATCAATTATTAAATTCAATAAAGAATATTCTCTTGAAAAATGAATAAATTTGAATCAATTGTAATCTTCAAACATTCTATGAATTGGTGTCAAGAATGAAGAATATGTGATGGTTTTATGAACTGATGTATAATAAGATCAAATAATAGGAAATATTGGTCTAGTACATTCTATATAATCGAACTGAATAAAACAATAAGCAAAGAGAGTGTTGAGAATATTTTTTATAAAGGAAGAAAAAGTATAAATGGATAAGATTACCATTCTAGTCACAAGATGAATATGGTGTCGTGCCTTCTAGAGAGCATTGATATTAGAAAGGTATTGCATCTTATGAAATTGAATAAAAAGTGATGAATAAAATGATAAGAATATGTATTTCACCAATTCATTAAAATAAAAAATTTCCTATAAATTTATGAAAAATATTAAGTTTATGTGGATTGATATGAGTACATGGGAATATGATGAGTATTTTCATGCATGCTAATTCGCATGTAAATGAAGATAACGAATCCAAGGCAGCAATATGTCATTCCCAAAAGAATCAACTAGAAGAGGAATTCCCCTGTGTTTTAAAGAAACAAAAGATATTGAAGATATTATATACATACAATACATACATCCAAAAAGATCTACAAGTGCATCGGGCTCTCAAAAATCTTCTGAATTAGGAATATTGTTTGTCCCACTCCTAATGAATAGGAAACCACACATCGGTTTGGATTGTTTTTACGAAAATCCATTATAATAGATATATAATTATAGTATAAAATATGTGTACTAGTCACCACCAAGGAAATTAAGGACTAGAATTAATTATTGGAAGGATAACCTTGTAAATATCATGTCCACTTTGTGTGTGTGTTCAAAAATATTAGAGATGTAATATAATGAGAGAATGAAAACATTATCATGTGAATGTGGTGAAGAGGTAAAATAATTAAATTTGAAAACAAGTTCACAAATAATAATTCACCCACCCTCTTGGTGTTGATAATATCTCAATTGGTCCTTATATTTGGTATTAGAGAAATAGGTTCACCTTTGAATAGACTCACGATTTGACTATGATCCCTTTATTAATATTTGAGTCTCAATTTCCTCTATTAACAAATCATGTGCAGTTATAGTAAGTCTTCCTTTACAAAATGTAATCATTTATTTTCTTCATGTATTACTTTTAATATGATGATATAGGATAAAAGGAAGTTATGAAAGTTTTGTGAAGAATTTTTTTTAATTGGTCAAAGAGCATAACACATTTCTATAAGAAAACACCAGAATGCATAAATAGAGGAATGAAACGGTGAAGAAGTGTTGTGATGAAGGATTTTTTTAATTGATGATAAAAATAATATTCACTATATTAAATTTCCAGAATTTGAAATTAAACTCTCAAATCTAGAGAATAAATTTACAATTCCCTCACATTATAAAATTGAGAAATCTTTTTCATCCACCCAATGTTAATTCGATGATTTTAATAACATAATATATATATTATATAGAAATAATATCATTACATAATCATAGAATCCTTATAAAGTATCTATTAAGAAATAGGAAATATCCATCATCATCCTAAATAATTTTTGTAAAAATATGTTTTCACAAAATGGAATATTAAAAACAAAATATAGTCAATTATGTATGTATAAAATAATTAAAAATAATACCACCTTGTTTATGGTGGATGAAAGTTGTATAATGGATGTCAGTTATAAATGTTATGCCCAACCATTGATGAAACAAGTCCAAAAATATCTTGATCAGAAATATAGAAAAGAAGTAGTCAGTATAAAAAGATCCAGATTAGGTGGGAATTGTTGGAGCTCTAATAAATTTAGGCTTCATGAATTGGATTGGTGAAAAAAATCCTATTAATAATATAGTTAAAAATAAATCCCATGTTTAGTAGGCATGATTATGTGAAGATGAAACAAAAAAAGATGAGAAATAATTTATGTGCACTAAAAATATATGATACAATTTAAGATAAATTTGATGATTTAAATTTGAATAGTTATAGGAGAGGTTAATATACATGTAGAAATTTATAAAATGTTAATGGGAATAAAATTTCAAAAAAAATTTGATACATTAGTAGGATAAAACCTTTTGATATATGGATAATAAATTTATAAACCATAATTCTTCCATTAAGTTTCAAAAAAATATTTATATTTCCTTGGAAACAAATTAGACAAAAATAGTATCAAATAATTTCTAAGAAGTTCTTAAGGAGTGAAAATCATAAAAAGTGATTATCTGAATTAATGAAATCATAATGAACTATGTTGAAAATCCAAAAATTCTATCAATAATCCCAAATATTTACTTATAATATGCTATTTAGAAGTGGAAAGAGAGAAGATGTTATAATATGCCGAAGAAAAATCTATAGAAAAAGGGAAAGAGAATATTCCACATTAAGATCTAGAATTATAAGAGAATATGTTAATAAAATAAAACTCTTATGATCAAATAGTATTGTGTGTAATGTGTAATATTGTTGTACATACTCTTATAGATTGATTTACAATAATTTTAGTACATGAATATTTTATAAAGAAATAAAAGTTTCATGAACTGATAAAATTACCATAATGACTCCTCATAAGATCAATTTCACATATAAATAAATTAAGTGGTGATATCCATGCTACCAATAGTCAAACCATAATTGAAAAATAATAGATTAGCAGTCATAAAGAGTGGAGAAACATAGTTATGAAATTCCTATCATACCTGATGTTCATGTTAAGGATAATTAAGATCCGATTTATTTTATATTATATATCAATTATGATTATTCTTATAATATAGGAAATTAATGTTGAATAAATGTATCCAGGAGAGAAAATGAGATTATGTGGGGTGTTTTCATTGATTGTATAAGTGAAGAAAAAGTAACCAACATGGATTGATCTCACATTGTATATCTCATAGATAATTGATTTAAGAAGATCATATTTGTTGAATATGAAGATATAGTCAAAATGAGAATGAATTATATAACGGAATTTGGATCTATATTATTGATGGTAGATGAGTGGTGAATAAAAATAAAGCTAAATGATTTTATATTTCATGAAAATATAAATGATTCATAATTTTTTAAAATATTTTAATTTAAAAGTTATATCATTATAGTTTGCTCATATTTGGAAATATAAAACAAATAATAAATTAAAATGGTAGAAATTTATTTATATCTATAAACGTAATGTTAAATTTTTAAATAATATTTAGAATTTGTTTTCTATAAAAACAGTTTTATTTTTTCAATGTTTTCATATTTTTGTTAATTTTACTTCATGAGTTTCATATTGATATAATTTATAATATATTTGTACAATAATAGGAAATAGATAATAAATTATATTTATTAATTTTCTGAAAGATAAAGAGTACTCATTTCACTATGTTTCAAGTTTAATTGATATTAGAAAACCTTATTTTCTAGATAAAAACCTCCAATTTTCTACAGTGATGATGGATTATATAAAATTTTATGTAATGGTGGATGTCACAAAACATGATTATGAAAGTATGAAACCTTACAAAATTTATTGTTCTTCTTTTCAATAAGGGTGAATCAATGTGAAATGAATGATTGATGCGAAGAGGGTAGAAAATGGAAGAATAAAATAGATATTAACACATAATATAGATGGTATTACTAACAAATAAAAAAGGGGGATTGTTAATCCATATTTATGTGATTCATATTTCTTTTTATTAGATTTTCATATAATATAAATTATAATAATATTTAATTTTAAGTGAACAAAATAAGATGGTTCTTGATTATTGTCATATAATGATTCAACAAGCTGTTTTTCATTATTCCAATGACAAAAGTCAACATAATTCTTGAAGTGGTGGTTTTGGAAATTAATTTTTGATCAAAGGAATATTTGTTGTTACATAATTAAAAAAGGAGGAAGAAAAAGATAAATACATATTTTTAAGGTAGTTATGGAATTTATAAATTAAATATCCTGAAATAATATTATTCAATTGAGTCTAGTAAAGAATCTATGATATTTTCGTATTTGGTTGATTGGGTTACATAAATAGAGAGTTGTTTCTTAAGAGAAACATGTATGTATAATAAAACAGATATAAATCAATGCAGTGTTAACTGACATGAAATTAGTAGTGGAGAACATTGCATAAATTAAGAGAGTATAATTTGAATGATGAATCTTGAAGTGTCGATGAATATGATAATATTTGTGAACATGATCAAGAATATTTTTTTAGAAGATGAAAATGAAGGTAGATGATTAAATCATATCATGAAAAGTTAAGAGTTATTCATAGATTAAAATTTCATGATAACGATATCAAAATCATTATAAAGGATGATGCATATTGAAAGATGGATGAAGGCAGAACAAGAAATAAATTGAAGATTAAGAAGATGATTAAATGAGTTTAGAATTGTGTTTGCGAATATGAATATCTATCTATGAGATTTTTTAAATTGTAGAATCTATAAAGATGAGTATTATGTTGTGTACACTATCCTTCATGAAATAATATATCACTATTCCCAAATTTGGATATGTTACTAGTCATATTTGGGAACTAGAAAAACATGTGAATCGATCATGTAGGTATATGGTTAACCTAGTTTCATAGGCCACCTATACGAATTATCCATAATTTATATTTTTCTATGTAAGAAAGATTACATGAAAAAAATTATGTATGTAGAAAAAGAACTATGTATCATAATCCTTGAAAATGATAATGATACAAAATATGGTAAGATGAGTTCTATACTATGAATTTAATTAAAAAAATATATAGAAAGATATATGATATAAAAACCACAGATTGAATTAGGTGATGAAATATTTTTTTTAATTGAAAGGAAACAATTTTATTAGGTTGATACATCACAGTTAAAAAAACTAAAAAATATGAATGAAAAACCATTATCTAAAAGTCATGAAATTAGGGATTCTTGATTATAACCAATGCATATTTAATATGCAGATCTGAATAGAGTTCCAATATATAGATTTTATGGATTAATGTGTGTGAGATATTTCGATATATCATGGAATGAAATTAAGGAGGAATAAATTATTTTAATGACTCATCAAGTAATATATTAAATTTATTAAATATTAGGATGTCTGTTAGGTGAGCAATATTTTATAGGAAAAATCAAAAGTAATAATTATGAGCCTTGAAGGATTTTTAAAATATTGCATCCATAGAATTTATGATTGAAAGTCACGAATATTTTGAATTATATTAAATATTCATAATTAAAAATAATATATTTAAATTTCTATGTATATAGTGGAACAAAAAAAGGAATAACCTGATTATATATTTCAAACAAATATACATATTCATTATATGTAAATGAACCTATAAGGGGTGCTGTTGCGTGAGGTTTTCCCTTGTCACCACTAGTCTTCTTCTCATTGGGTTGGATTGACTTCTCCTATCTATGATCCTCCTCGGTGATCCGGTGGTGTGTGACTACTTGTTCAATAGTGGCATTAACGACCTCATGGGATCAGATATAATGGAAAGGCGAATCATTTTTCTGTCTATCCTCAACCTTCCTCCGTGCTGGTGTAGGGTTTCAATTGGAAGCGTGATACAAATCCAGCGGTCGACACCCAACCACTATGGTCATAGGGTTTCTTCCTCATTTTCAGATGGCTAGATGTGGGGGAGGTGGTCTTCTTGGGTCATCACAGGCGGTTATGATCGCGGCGATGGGATCATCAGATCCAGCTTTCAGTGAGGTTTTCTTGGAGTCTAAAGGTCTTTGCAACACGTCATTTTGATTTTGAAATTCTATGGGGATAAAATTTTGATCATGTGGGATGTGGGTTGATGTAGATGGATTCACAAAGGGGTACTTTTTCAGCTGTTTTTAGGATTCTCATTTGTTTCTAGAGGTTGGTTTCTTTTGAGTGGAATATACGGTAAGAGCTGCGTCTTGCTTTATTGATAGGTTATGCTCATCTTTAGTGTTGTTTGGTCACCAATTTGGAATCATGTTAATGTTTTTTTCATATTTTAATGCAGTTCATGGGAATGGAATATCAATATAGTAGAGGGATCTATGTTGTGGTGTGACAGTGTATATATTTAATCATGAATTTTTTCATTCTGGTTGTTGTTGGATTCCAAATATAGATGATGAAAATAGATTGATTTTTTTTCTGATGTTTGATGCTAAAATTGAGAGTTTCTAGTGGTGGAGCTTCATCATGGTGATGGATGTTTTATGGTTCTCTGGTTTTGTTTGGAGTGGGGACAGATATGAGTTTTTGGTTTTTGTAGTCAGTTAGATTGACCATGTTGGAATGATGGAATGATTTCAAACTGTAATTGATTTTTTCATTAACAATAGGATATACCTAGATATCTGGAATACCTCAAAATTATTGTTCATACAATGGTTGGCTTCTGAAATAGTTGAGAAAATTTATCCTTTTTTGAATTTGATGGTGTGTATTTTTTATAATGGCTTTTTCCACAATTTCTATAGGAAATGTTCAGATGAGGATTTACAGAAGGTATCATTCACATTGAACGACTTTTTAGATTTAGATGATTGAGTGGGTATGGCATAGCCATCGGTTCTAGACCCATACATTTCTTTCTCAGGACATCTAGTTGAGTAGTCCTGCATTTATGGATGTTTGGAATAATGATGTTTTTTCAAGGGAGGGGAATTTATAGTTATTGTTTCTTGGGACTGAGTTATGTAATGTCTTTATTTTTTGGATTCCATGTGAATTTTCCCACTTATCCTTAATATGTGTTTTATCAAAAATAAATAAAAATTGAGCCCTTCATGTGATTCAATCATCATAAGTCAAGATAAAAAATAGATGAACAGGGGTGGTTCGACAATATGATTCAAGAATTAAATTTATGGTGTAATAAAGAATAATATATAATAAATTATAATAATTGTAATTTATATGAGTCGAAGCCCGGAAGGAGGATCCAATTTAGTCTATACGAATTGTAGAACAATAAGAAAAATAAATAAATGAAAAGGGAAATCCACTAGAGACTATTCATGTGCATTGAAGAAATGAATTATAGAAGAGAGTGTTGTGAATATTTTTTCCACAAAAATAAGACGATTAATTAGATGAGTTTTCGATGATGTTCATAAGAAAAAAAGTTTGTTTTTCATTCCAGGTTGAAAATATAGGACATATATCTTATTGCTAGTGGAAGGGAAAAAAGAGATTAAGAATTATAGGAGAAGAAGTTATACACATATGCAAGAAAAGAATATTTTCAGTCTATTGCTATGAAAAAGAATAAGGTCATGTGCACTATTGTGCATACAATGGTAAGAAGAAAATAAATTTATTACATGATTATATGAATATAATTAATGTGGAAGAATCCAATGTCGCGTCATGATTTTAAATAGAAATATCAGCTAGTGGATAACTATCGTGGTTTTTTCAAATCAATTAATGAAATTTATGATCGTCTACACCTGCAGTATAATGATCCACCAAGTGTTGTATGTGGAAAACACTATCACAAATCATAGGAATAAATATTTTTTCCACCATCTTATAATGTGCAGGGGACCACAAATCAGTTCATGATTTTTTCATGTATAAACTAGTATAATGTTGTAGGAAATTTTTCTACTAATCATTACATGGAACAATAATGAATACCCTTTATTGTTGAAAGGTAAACCTTATAAATCATTTATCCATGTTTTAGGAATACTATTAAGTATAGGTAAGAAAATGAGGTATTCATTATCTTAATTAATTACAAACACACTGGGATAAAAATAATAAATTAGAAAAAAAATGAACTAGTATGAATCCCCCCCACAATGTTGAGTATATCTGAAGTGGTCCTAGCAGAACATTTCCTCCACTAAAATTGTAGTATATGATTATTTTATTAAAATAGGTGGGAACTATGAAAAAAACAATCCACTACATCATAATTAAGATGCATCCCATAGGAGGGGTTTAGGGGCATCAATGTAGGAATGATATGATATAGGATGATGTGGTAAGCCGATACTTGAAGGGTGAAATAAGATGGTTGACAGAAGAATTGTGGATGGCCCACTTCAACACTAACATAATGCTGTGAATTTTTTCCACATAATGGGCTTTGTATTCTACATGGATTTCCGATCACTCTTTTTAATAAAATGGATGGTTGGATGGGATATCCCTTGAGGGCATAACACATTCATTATGTTTATGGCTGTTTGTTTGTGTTTTCATTTCATGGTATTGTTCCCCCAACAAACTACCCTCTACATATTGACATACATATGATTATAAATTTATATATAAATATAATATATTAATGAATCAACATGCACATGTATATTAATATATCATCTCATACAATTAATATAATATTAATATTTTATAATTAATTAATAAATTATTAATATATAAAAATTTCAATAATCGTTATTACTTATTTATTATTAACATCGATTTTTTTATGTGTTACTATAAAATAAAATCTTATTATGTTTTAAATCATACGTATTAAGAATTAATTTAATTATATATAAGCATACATTATTTGTAGTTATTATATATGTACTATATATATATACCTCTACAGATGCATGTATATATGTATGAATATGTGAATGTGTTTGAATATAATATAATATAATATCATTACATACATATGATTTTATATATATAAAAAATAATATATATATATATATATGTGTGTGTAAATATATTAATTTATATATTAATGATAAATTATTTAGTTGTTATTCTCTATGATATATGTACATATATAAAAACTATTTTTTATGTATAAATTGTTTTTCTCTCTCCCTATATCAATATACATGATTATAAATCAATATATATATATATAACATTTCTTTTTAATATTTTATAATACTATTATATATAAGTAATATTTTCAATATGATTTATATATTAATATATATATATATTAATATATATATATATAAATTCTTATAAATTTATATACAATTTCTATGAATTATGAATTTATAAATTTATATACATACATATACATATATGTACATATATTAATTTATATATTAATGATAATTTATCTAGTTGTAATTAAATAATTGTAATTATGTTTTGTTTTTTTGTGTGATTAGTTTTATGTGTGTAAGTATATGTAATTTTTTATATCTATAATTTATATTTAATTCTATAAAATACAATAATCAAATGATTATAATTAAAAATTAATATATATATATATATTAATATATTTTTACATATTTTATACTTAAATATATGTTAATATATTTTTCAATGTATATATATATAATTATAAGTTGATTTATATTCGTATATTAATATATATTTATAAATATTAATTAATAAATTAATATACGCATATATATTATATTTATTATAATTTAGCACACACACATATATATTTAGTAATTTGTAAGATTATTACATATATATTCTAATCTTTAATTATTTATTATTAATGATAAATTATCTCATTATTATTAATTATTTGTAATTATGATTTGAAGATGTGTGTGTGTGTGTGTCTGTGTGTGTGTCTATGTATATATATATATGACTATGTATGCTTGTGTTTAGATATTAATTCTATATGAATAAAATTTATTTCTATTACAATATTAAAAGATTAGATATATATATATATATAATTTTAATATATTATTTAATATCATAACAATTAAATAATACATTTAATTTATGTTATCCACGTTTAAAATAACATTTCTAATGAAAAAATATCCATGTGTATAAATGCAGCTCAATAAGCCTTTCTTTAAAATGCAACCAAATTAATAATTAAATTCTTTTTAAAACATGACTGGAAATTATGGATTAATTAGATTCATTTTTTGGGATATGTTACTAAATTAAAATTTAGACACTTTTTTAAAGCATGGATATATTATAATGTAGCCACATTTTCTGAAAACAAAATGGAAAATAATAGTAATTTCATGTTTTTTAATGTGGTGATTCGAAATTGTATTGTCATATTTTAATTATATCGGTATCTTAGTCGAGTAAGGGATGAATCTCAACTAGTTTTACTAAATAAATATATTTGAAGTAGTGAGAATCAGTAGAAATTAAGCAAAGACCAATTATGTTGCTTCTATTTTCAATTATTATGTCGATCCATTTAGAATGTGAGGAGGTTACAGATTCATGGATACTACTAGAGTTTGAGATAGAGTTGATAAATCTAGGTGAACTTATTCTGTGAATTTTATGTGATGTTTCATCCAAAAAAAAGAAGAAGATGAAAATAACACATGATAACCTAGTGGTGGTAAATGAATATATAGTGAGGAAAGATATTATATAATTGAGATGGAGTGAAAAACATGTGATGATAGATGATCTATAATATAATTAATGGAAGGAAGAACATGTATATTTATGGCGTGAATATATGGAACCAATATATCTCTAGTAATATAACGATACCATAGCACGACTCGATGGAATTAGTGAGATACTTTGAATTCCAATGTGATGCTGGAAATTAAAATCATTGAGATAATCCTTCTAAGTGTGAGTGGAAATTTTTGAGTTGTGAATACTCATTTTAATATCTTAAATTTATAGTTGATAATTGAATGTCGAAGATGGATAATAACGAATCATAAAAATGATTAGGTTTCGCACATTAGGTCGGATACTTATAATAATATGACATGAAATTCCTTTAATTATACCATATACTAAATATGGTATATGTGATAAATACATACTAAGTAAATCCACTATTACCTAACATTTAATAGTGCTGAAAATTACAAGGGGTTAAATACTTAATAGAGAATTTAAAATTAGGTAAAAAAATATACAACACCATAATCACCCTGTATTGATTGTCTAAATTGATCCTTATAGTCATTTAATTAACTATAAGAACATAAAAAATGGACGGTCAATGTAAACCCTATAAAATCGCACAATTATAATCTATCAGGAATTGAGAAATTTCACAAATCTAAATTTATTGATTTTTACATCTTCTATTTCTCAAGTAATGGTCTCAATTCATATATTTCAATGTAATAAACTTCTCATAGTTCACTATTATAGTATTTACCACTAATAAAAGTTGGAGGTATAACTATTAATTACATTGATATGAATCTAGTGTATTTATGATTCTCATTAATTTACTCATATCAAACTCAACTCACCAAATCATAGGAAACAAAAGTTATATCTATTGAAAATAATTAAATAAATAATATCCAGTGAATTTATAAAAATGAATGTATTATTATTAATAAATAAAATGGATCCAAAATAAATCATTTTAGGAGAATGGCTCAATAGTATCTCTATTTTGTTAATCACACATCCTAATATTCATTATAAAAACACAAATAGACAAATATGTAATTCAAATGAAATGAATCAAAATGACAAATCTATATAACATCCATTAAACATACCCAATTGAGATATGATATGATTTTCTAGACAAATTTTCATCCACCTAGTTTAATCATTTTAAATTAATAATATTTATAATGAAACCCGATAATTTCATATGTATATATTTAATAATTTTAGCGGAATATTCAATACATCTCATAATAAGTCTCTATGGATATGAGATACATTATCATATTATTTAATTAATGGTATTCAATATATCCCACAAATTTATTCCAATGTAGTGTATTATAACATATTACCAACATAAAACCATTCATTATTATGTAGGTAAAGTAAACCAAGAAATGGGATGATCAGATTCTTAGTATGGGTAAACACAATAAAGTAAAATCAATGATCACAAGTGAATATAAGATAAGAATAAGGGTATTATAACAATAACATTACATAAATAATCATACCTAATAACTAAAATATAATTAATAATAAATCATGTCATAATATTTTCTCATAATATAATACATAAGTCATAAGTGTAAAAAATCTTAACAAATCAACCATGAAACATCATCACATTTCATTAGCATAATACAAAAGTTTAGAGAATACAAATTAGGATAGAAAATCAATTCCTTAGTCCAGAATCACATCTAATACTGTCATTGTGTTATGGTTCACTTCCCATTCCAATATTTCTACTGTCAAGGTTCCCTCCAAACAAGAAATTTTGTAATAGATTCACATACATAACTAGGTTCACTGCACATTACATCCCTTATTATCTCAGGATATATACATATTTATCCAATGCATTGGAAGGATATATTAAACAAGTCATACTCGTCACATATTTACAATCATATTTATATATATATATATATCTGTGTGTGTTTGTTTTTGTGGTAGACAAGATCATGAAATATTAATTATAGAATCATATAATAACCCTTGGATATGAAATGGGTTTCATATAAATTGCATAATTTCATCATAGAATAACACATTGAAAATAAACATCTTTCATATATGTTTCATCATAAGATAATTAACTCATGGAAAATAAAAAACATTAATATACTCATACTTAAATCATCATCATTATAAGATATCCATTAAATTAAATTTTTTGGTATTATAAAATAATATCCCCAGTAAAGAAAAATAAACCATAATGTAGGTTCTCATTTACGAAAAATACCTTTAAAGAAACATTAAAACATTTCTTTTTAGACAATAGACAAGCTTTATTTTATTTTGATAACATTATAACTAAACATTAATAGATTATTGAGATATTTATTTTCATGGAAATAACTATGTAAAAATTTAAATTAATCATAAAAGAAAATTAATTTCACGAAAATTGAAAATTTATTCATAACAAATGTGTTACAAGTGGACATTCTTTTTAAACATTAATAAAAAGTAAAAACTGAATTGTTTAAAAGGTATTTTCTTAAAAAGATCAATTTCCAAAAAATTTAAATTAATAAAAATTTTATGAAAAATTAATTTTTAAAATTTTTATTGTATATATAAAAAATAATATAGTTATGTTTAAGATAATGTAAATGGTAGTATAACTTCATCAACCAAAAAAGAAAAAAAGGCCAAAATTAATTTTAAAACATTATCGTAATCAATATATGTACCAAAAAAATAGAATGGTTTTAATATATATGAATTCTAGAAAATTGTTTTTGAATAAAATATAATGGATTAAAAGGATATTATCAATATAATTATCTACAATTGATGTTTAGTATATATAATCTTGAAAATAAATGAGTTTATAACGCAAACCCTTACCTCAGGTCCCATCTTGCATAAAACCCATTAAAATATCATATACAATATGTGTATTTTTACTATAAATATATTAAATAAACATATTAATACCTATCATAATATTTTTTAATACTAAATAATTTCCATTTATCCTTTTAATAATATTTTCTTCATTAAAATTAACATTCGGGGTGAAATTGGTTATTTTTCCCTACATGTTTCGGTTTGATGGATCCTCGACTAACATCTTGGTCATGCTTTCATGATATATATAATATTAATAATAGAATAGGTATAATATATATTCATGAAATACACTTTTATAATAATATATATAAATTGTTTATGAAACAATCACATTGCTTCTTGACGGTGGTAGTTCACATGTACGCCTGTGTGATGTTATCATTTTCCAAAGGATCAAATGGTAATGATGTAGATAATATATTATAATTATATAATTATAATTATATTATAAATATCATATATAAATATTATATTAATCATAATAACCACATATATATAATGGTAATTTAAAAGTAATCATATCTCTATATGGAGGTGGTAGTTCCCCCATACACACGATCAAAACATCTAATTTCCCATTAAATGGATGTGTAAGAAAATATATATTATATTTTATAAATATATATAGATAATTTTATTTTTATAATTTCATATAAACATTATATCCATCATAATAATTCTCCAATGGTGGTGGTGATGAAAAATGAAATACGTTGCTTCGTGTGGTCGTAGTCACCCAGTACACACCGACAATGATTTTATTTCCCATTTGTTGGAGGATATGATAAATACAGTTTATAAAATTGAAAAAATATCATATTATTATATAGTATATAATTATGTTATTATGTTATCATATATAAATATAATTTAATTATATTAAATAGAAAAAAAAAAGAAAATACTCAGTTAAGAGCTATAATTCTTCTTTAGACAACCTCCTTTAGATTACACCTAAAGAGTTTCATGGATGGTAATTTAATAAAAATTGGACTTCTAATTAATGGTTTTGTATGTTAGGTAATTATTTTTATCGATATTTTCTCATCTAGAAGGATCATTAAGTTTGAGGAATAATAGATTTGTGGTTTCCTTTTATAAAATTAAGGATAACACACTTGGAAATTTTCAAACGACTAACATATATTACTGTATTACTCAAAACATGTGTCAAGAAACTATAATGCTATAAAATATATGCTAGGATGTAATCTAAATATTTATATCAAATAGGCTTTATATACGTTTTTATGTAATTTTAACCCATATCATTCTAATTATCCCATGTTAATCTATTTTAACCTTTACAATAGTATTGAGTTTTTACCTTAGTTACTATTAATAATGAAAACAATTAAACATGTGATCAAATTGAGACCCTCCATTAAAATATATATATTATAAATGTAAACTATATCATGATTTTTTTAGACTCAGGGTTGTGTGTAATACATGACCTTGAATACATGATATTTTTTCAATGTAATATATATATATATAAAATCTTGGGGTGTCATATTTTAAACATTATAATTAGGTTTATATGATTCTACCACTATTATAACATCTCCCAAAGTCTCTATCTTATTAAAGGCTTCTCCCCATTTGTTGACTTCGGACTAAAGACTTTATAAAATTTCACCTCCAAAAGCACATTATAGAAACTAGTTGACACTAATGATAAATTTGTTTCTAGGTATACGATTCATTGGAAATCAGTGAGTTTTGATTTTTTTCATTTCTATTAACATTGTGAGATAGTGAATGATGTATTTTCTATTCACTATGTCAGTAATTTCATGATATAGTGTTGTTCTTGATGATGGGAAAGTGATGGACTAAATAAAAAGATTGAATGGTGATTTCATGATGACTATTTTGGGACCTAGATTCTTATTTATTACTATAATGAGAGATGATATGAATCTCATAGAATAAAATTCAAAAAAATAGGTGTATCAAGGAATATATTTATTATAAAAATTCTATTATGTATTTTAAGGACCATGAATACATTGATATATTTATGAAGGAATATATATAAAAGTGTTTGATTGTGTGTAGGGAGTTTATGTAGGGAAATTGAGTAGAGGAATTAGAATCAAATAACATATAAGTTATATGAATGTGTAAAATGCTTCATGAAAGTATTGTGCCAATGAATCTACATATATATTTTGAAAATTAAATGATTTAATGAATGGTTTAAGGGTTGAAAAAATATAGAGTTGCATGTAGTAGATGTAGTTGTGTGAATAAATTTCATTTCATATTAAAATAAATGACAATGGTGGAATGTTTTTGGGCATGTATAGTGTTGTTAATTATATATATAAAAATGAATATGGTTTCTATGAGTTTTTTGAAGGATGAGTTATGTGAAAAAAAATTAACTATTGAATGATGGTTTGGAATATGCCTATAAATAATCAATCCATGGAGAATATGAAGAATGAGTTTTTAGATCTATATTTTTTCTGATAAAATGATATTGAATTTTCAATGTAGAAAGATTCATGGTTGATGATATATGATTCACTATGTCATATGTGTGACATTCATGAATAACTAAATCCAAATAATATACCATTTTCACATACATTTATTTATGTAATGAATATCTTGCATGAAGTAAATTCATTGGATTTTTTCTTAGGTAGAGACATAAATGGATATAATTTTTTAAAATTAAAGATTCATGAATGTAACAGTTTTATGGGAGTTTGAGAAGTTTCATAGAAATATTGGATGTTTCAAAAAAAATAAGAAATATGGATGAATGTGATTATTGTATATTTATAAAATTTGAATAGTATTGAAGGCGATCAAAACGCATTACTGATCTTTCCAAATGAATAATGTATTCCTTAAATACTACATCAATATAGAATGTTATGATTATAAAAATTTTATGTTTTAATATATTTTTAAAATTTTATTTGTAAAGATCAATGAAAACATATTGGTGAAACCACAAATATACAATTAAGACTTTCATTGACATGTGGGACAAAGAGTTCTACCTCCCGTTGTAATGAGAAAATGTTGAGTAAAAATGAAGTGAGATAATGGAGGTGGTGTGTTTACACTAAATCATACAATGAGAGTAACCCTAGGAATAGGAGAATAAAAAAATGAATTACTAAAAGATGCTTATTTGATTCTATAAATTTGGAACACTACCATTATATATTCCTTGGACTAGCCAAGGGTGACTGAACTAACTAAAACTATTTTTTCTTATATACATGCTTTAGTTAAATTTTATCAGATGAATATTAATGTATATGGATTAAGATATCATCAATATGGTTTAATTAGGGCAATTAAAACACCAAATCAATTAGATAATTGTTATAAGGTTAACACATGAGTGACCCTAATAATAAGTGAGGTAATGACCAATTAGGGTAGTGATAGTTTCAGGTAACATTCGAAAATTATAATGAGACTCTAACCCAAATTCTCCCCCATATCATGGTATCTATTAATAAATTACTTTTGGATGTTATAATTATAATCAGATCATAGACTCACCTTGTCATATTTTTTTGTTCTAAAATTATCAAATTGGTTTTTCAGATGAATTCTATTTTACCCATATGTCATGGGAAAGATAAATAATATAAATAAGCGGCATAAATCTTATGAAATCCAATATAATGGATATGTTTTTGAAAAATAATCATATAGATATATGATCCTAGTTGAACTCAATTTTAAGGTATATATGAGTTGAATGAGTATATACTTGCTCATACAATGATGTTGTAAGTCTATCAGAGGAACATGATTTGATAATTTTTTAGATCTACTGATAATGATGAGATATCAAGATATTTGATGACAGAACCTATATATATATATATATATATATATATATAAGGATATTAAATGGGGATTGAAGGAAGAAAATATAGTGCTGAGAAAGAAGATTGAGACTCAAGAGACACAAGTTGAGTTTTTGAAAATCAAGACTCAAAATTTTAAAAGGCTCAATCAAAGCCTAATTAATATGGATACAAATCAGATGGAGAAAAATTTGTACCGAGGACATGTAATTGGGGGATATGTATTCCATAGTTAATATTTGTAATGTTTATTTCAAGGATAAGGTACTTAACACAAAATAAGATCAAAATTCAAGGGACAATAAAGAAGAATAGGATATGGACATGTAAATGATGGTTGATAAGAACCAAAGGATAAATAATGTTATATTGAACCATAATGATAACATCATTGATATGTTTCTTAAACTTATAATTCAATGTAAATTACAAGAATAACATTCACATAATGTGGAAAATAAAATGGGAAAAAGGATCTAAAATCTTGAATTATACCTCACAAAACATAATCAAAAGAGAGGTATTGAAATTTCAAAAATATGAATTGAGATGATAAAAGCCACATACCCGACGAACATGTTCCCTTTTATTAAGAAATAAATAGGTGATGTAAAAAATTATGGAAATATGGAGTTATTAAGTGAATGGAAATGTATTTACAAATATAAATTATATGACTCATGGAGGAATTTATTCATAACTTTTAACTAATATAGAATCATGGGAAATACCATGAGAAACTGTTTTGATGCTCAAGAGATCATATTTTAAAAGAAATATATTGCAACAAATCTTATTTGGGATGCGAATCTATGAGATATGGTTTTAACATGATATTATTTATTTGTGCTATCTGTGGTCATATGTATATAAATTATAGTATTAATGGAAGAAATGTTTATAAAATAAAATCAATCATTCCTCAATACCAATTTGTGTATTTTTTTAACCAAGAGAAACTATATTAATCAGAATATATATATATTACACTATATGATTATAATACATCTAATCAAGAGGAACACTGTGCCCTATGTTCAATTTAATCATGAATGAAAGAATGAAAAAAACCTGGAGGAAAAATAAGGAATCATCTATAGTTTTAAGAAAGGTTGATTATGATATAATGTCATGACTACCAAGGAAGAAACTATTTATAGTTTCTCTATTGACTGTTAGTGAGAAAATTCTCAAATCATGCCTATATGGTTTAAAAAATTTACAACAAATAAATAGGTAAATGGAACCATGTGAGTTTCTTGAATAATGAAAAACAATGGAATTAATATGAGTTCAAAATTAGGATTTGAAAATAATGGTTCTTATAATACAAGAAGAATATTTTGAATATTTAATGGACCATACATGTAACATCACTGAAACAAACACCATATAATTAGGCATATTTTTTGAAATCTGATGAGTAATAAATTGAAAAACAATGTATCAAGAAGACATGGAGTCGATGTGTCCAATGAATAATATTTTATGACATGATTTTTAGTAAAATTAAACAAGGAAAAGAATTTTGTGAGTTTTGTGATGAATAAAATTAAAATTACCATTCCTAGAAATGGGATATTCAAATAATACATCTAAAATTAATTTAGTGTAAGTGGAATCACTCAATTTAGAGAATTAAAAATGTAATTAAATAAGCATACCATGAAGAAAAATTTGATATAAGATGAGGTTGATGGCGTGATGAAATTTAATTCATCAAATATGAAATAGAAAAGGGAATATACGATAGATAAGGGTTAGTCCACCAAGACAAGCCCCATATATCATCTTAACGATGTGAAATTTCCTCTCTTACCATAAGTTTAAAAGATATTAAATATTATTGATTTGATTAAGGTTTTGGGGGAGATATGTTGCATGAGGATGTTGTATCAAAAGATGCAGAGTGATATTATGACATGATCTAAAGTAGAAATAGAGAAACACCATAGTTGTAATGAATGGTTTCAATGAATTCCATTGAGATATTAATAAATAAATTTTAATTAATGAAAATTGATATCTTTTTTAATTTCAATCCTTGGTTTCAAGACCCCCATATTACTATAGAATCTGGACATAGATATAAAAAAATGGAAGTAAAATCAAAATGAGATCTTAGGATATATTCCTTTTGATCTAAAAATTGATGTCATTTTAAATTTATTAGTATATAAGAAGTTACTATGGATGTATAATTGTAATGATGAATTTTAATGATATATTTAGTTATAAGGCTGATAAAGTTAGGGGTTGTTTAAATTAATATGTGATAGATGATATTTACAATAATGAGGAAACTATATCCTTATGATGAGAGAATAAATCATTTATAAATTATTGTTCAAGAATCAGTTTTGAATGATTAATAAACAATTAATCATTATAGTAGTAGATACAAAGTATTGTTTATTATTTTTATGAGGAATAATAAAATTTTTTATAAAAAAATATGGAAGAAATAGTATTATCTATTAAGTTATAACCTGGGATAATTGATATCAGTTTCAGTTTTTTTATCAGTTTGGAATCTAGAGTTGATTATTAAAGAATTATTTTAAAATAGTTCCTTTGAAAAAATTACATTTTAACAAATTAATGATATTTAAGAATGTAAGTGAGTGAAAATAAGAGCTATGTTTTCATTAACTTTATATCTTTTCTCAAACACATATATTCTACATAGCATCCATTGAATTTTTATTGAAAGATCATTGGAATGTGGTTATACAACTCATTATAAATCAATCGTCATGAAACTACAGTTGTAAATAAATTGATATAGGTGTAGAAAAGTTGTTATCAGCCTACCAAGTAGGATTATATAATGAATCAACTATAGGAGTTTCATTCTATAAGGAGGATAATTATATATCATTATCATATGCAAGGAATATTGTAAAAAATGGGGTATGTTAAAATAAATCTAAAGGGGGGGATATTGTTGGACACCTTGAGAATTATTGTTTCAATATATTGGATTTGTATTCCAATTAGTGAATTTGGAGGTTTGTTTCTATTAACATGGGGTAAAATAGAATATTATATTTTCAATTCATCATGTCATTATTTTAATGAGATTGTGTTGTTTTTAATGAAGGTAAAGTGGTCGATTGAATATGATGATTTCATGATAACTAGTGTGATCCAAAAATTTCTTTTACTAACAATGTTGATAGACATGTCAGATATATCTAAATACAATTCCATGAAAGAGGTGAATATTGGAAGATATGAATCAATAAAAGGAATTTAATTAGTTTAATGACACTAAAGGCTTTGAAAAATTCATTAATCAATCGATCTATAAGTGATTGAGTGTGTTCCTGAATCTTTTACAATAAAAAGGAGTAATGAGAGTAGACATATGAAACTTATAAGTTAAAATAATGTGTGGAATGTTTTGAGAAACTTAGGTCTTAAAGTTTCCTAATTTTTATTTCTGAAAGGAACGTATTTTATTAATATTTTGGGAATTTTCAAGAGATGAAGATGTGTGATGAAGATAAATATTTATGAAGACAATGAGGTTCATACAAAAAGTGATGAGAAATAAAATATTTTCTTTCTACCTTGTAGAGTTTCATGAAGCATTGTTATTTATATTAATAATGATAATTTTTTTGTTATAATATGGTGGTCTTATATGAGTAATAGGTTCCATGTTATGTGAAGGGTTAATAATTTCCTATAAATAGATGATCACTAAATAATAATACAATGTAATGGGTAGAGAAAGATTCTGATTAAATAAATGATTAGAATTTTACAAAGTCAACAGTTGCAATAACAGAGTGATGTGAACCACTATGTTATAGGACAAACCTATGTGAATCATCGTGCTACATAAATATACCATTTTTATGAAAATTAGTTTCATGTGAAGGATATATTTTATTAAAGGACTTCGTTAAATTGTTTGTTGTATAAATACAAATATAGACATACTTTCACAAAATTAATAGTTTCATGAATGTAATAGTTATGTGAGACTTTGATATGTTTCATGAAATTATAATAAGTTTAATTAAAGTGAAATAATTCCTGAAAATAGGGGGGTTGAAAAATTGAGTATTGGGAATTCAAATCATGTGAATTACATAGATACTGGGTGAACTTATTATACTCCTTTCTAAAGGATGATATTATTCAAGAAAAATTGGTTCAATAGGTAATGTGTGTATCTTATATTGGTGATGTTCACAAATAGAGATTTAATGTTTAGTTTGAAGAACAATGATTAATTACAGGTGAAAAAATTACTATATAGTTATATGTTTCATTGTACTTATTGATAAATATTTTCCCCTCCTGAACTAGTAGTGATGGGAGATGAAAAAGTGAGATACCATTTGGTGGTAGTTTGTCAGCCCTAAAATTTTTAATTGTTTTATACCAAGGAGTAAGTGTTTCATAGCCAAAATCCACCACTAAAATTTATTTAGTGGATTATATTACTTTGGTAAACATTTATTGTGTGATCTTTGAACTATCCTTTCATAGGTTGAGAAACTAAAATTATTGAATCATTGTGCATGATGTACTAACATGTTATTGGATACAAATTCATCTACATGGATTGACAAATCATTGATATTGGTTGGTTTAGGATAATATAAGAGTTTCATAAAAAAATATTATCATTATTTGGTTAAATTTTTCTGACCCTCCTAATACGTGAAGTAAAAATTGATTAGTGTAGTTAGAATTTTAGGTTACATCGGGAAACCCGAATGTGTTTCATATCCTTTCTACCCTAATTGGGGAATCTATAACTATTTTCACTCATGGGGCCATTATAATGACCCATAATTTCCCCCATTTAGTATTATAAAAATTAAAATTTATGATTTAAATACATTTAAAGGATCATTGGTGTAAGAGTAAAACTATACATTAGAGTAGTAAAAAAATGTATGAGTAAAAAAACCATATATAAGAGTAAACATGAAACTGAATGGAGGTAGTCTTCTCATAAGTGTAAAAATGAAGTAGAATGTTCTTTTTATAATATAATTATGGATAAGTATATCCAAAAAAGAATATCTATTAGTTTTAGTTCCAAATTATGTTTCATATTACTAGTATAATTTCTTTCCAATGTTCTTAAATAAAATATAATTTACTGGCACAAAAATGTAGAAGTATTTTATATAAAAACAAAATTTAACCTCATATTATAGAAGAGTATTTCTATGATAGAATAATATTAAACAATATTTAAATTATGATAAATTAACCTAGATCATACACGTCTCATTTTTTATTCATTTTAATAATTAAAAATGTATGAATTTTTTTATTTTTTAAGACAATAATTATTTATGATCAATTCAGATGTAATATATATTTATATTGTGTGATTCATAAGGAAATTTAATCATATATATATATATATATTATTTTATCTCATGAGTGATGTATTGTGTTCTTATATAACGAAATATCACTAGTTTTATTATAAAGAACAGAGGCATAAAATAAAATCATTCTAAAATAAATGAGTATGTGTCAAATCCACAACAATTGAGCTAAAAAACTTATATCTACTTTATATTTATAATATAGTGGAAATTCATAATGAATTTTCCTTTATTATAGAGAATGAAGTAAAATATTCCCATATAAAGTGATATGTTCTGAATAAACTATTGGGATCTATTCTAGAATATCAAAAATCACCATCCAAATAACATTACAAAGTAAAATCATATCTAGATTAAAAGAATAGACCATATTTTTATGTTTTATAAATTAATATAAAATCTATTTTTATTCCTTAATATGGGAATACATCATATTAATATTTATTATAATACATATGAATAATTTTTTCATAATATATTATTAGTTGTTTGTCATGTAATTTTACATTTTCATAATCCCTATTTATTTTTTTGTACCAATATTCTATGTTCAGTATGATACTATTTAAATGAGGTACAAACTAGAGTATCCATACTAAAGGAATTATCAAAAAAAATTATTATTTAAATACATGATAAACTTATTTGGAGTTAAAATAATTCCATTTAGTTTTTATTAATTTTTTTAATCTAATAAATTAGTTTGGATTACCCATTATACTCGTCTAATGTTCACTATGTATAATTTTTGAAAAACATGCAACCAATTTTCATAGTATAAACTAAAAATGATTTTATTGAAATATATTTTTAGGATTACATTTTGATTAATAAAATTTTGGTTTAAATAAATAGGTTATTTCATTACATTGTTTTTTTTGAAGTACTAATTATGGAAATCTATCATACTAGGATATAAGGGAATGTTTTAGCCCATAAATCTTCTTGATATTTTTAAAAGATTGTTCTAGAAATATATCATCATTAAAACCATGAATGTTTTGAATATAATTTTCCTCCTGAAAATAATTTATTTGAAATAATGTATTTATATCCAATTTATGTAGTGTAAAACTAAGATTATTTGTGAAGGATAATATAATATAGATGTACATAATATAGAAACTAGAGAGAATATTTCTCTATAGTCTATGTCATCTACAGACATATAAACTTAAACTCTATTTCAATAATTATTCTAATTTATATATACATATTCTCATACCACTTATTTTAGATGATATATTTGACTAATATAACCATACGATCACTTTGACACCCATCCAAACCATAAACCTAGTCCTGTTAAAATTGATGAAACTCTTCTAACATAACAACTATCCACCTTCTATCCTCAATGGATTCAACTTCTATTTTAGTATTAATCATTGATAGAAATTATATATGGTTTTATTTATTTTATAAATAAGTTGTTATTATAAATGATTTTACTATAATAAAAATGATATTATCAGTATGATGGTTCTTCAAGATCGTCTGATTTCTTCGAAAAAATGAAGGTTGTTCCAAATTTCCGAGATAGGTATCTTCTAATAGAATAAATTATATATAGAAAACTAATATTTAGTTTTGTTTACCTTCTAGATGAAAATATGAAGGGTCTTAAGTATATAATCTATATTACTCTCATATACTGTAAATTTTTACTTCACAAATGTATTATCATCATCAATCATAATATGAACCATCTGTTAAATGATATATTTCCCTCCACTGGAATCATTGTTAGAAATACTTGAGATGTATTAGACATAAAAGAATACTACCATGATATTTTTGATCAAATTTATGTAAATTTTATTCGGTATACGAGATGGATACTATACATATAAACAATGTCAATTTTTCATGTTTGGGCCCATTACGGAATTCATTATTCATTTTAATTAAAAATATAGAAATAAAAACATTAATTATATTATAACATGAAGTAATAAGGGATTCATCCTGAAAATTACCCTCAACAAAATATTTAAAAAACATATATCTAGTAATCTTTATATTTATTTTCTTCCTTTTTTTATGAAACTTTCTATTTATAATGATCTTTATTTTGAAAATTTACGTGTAATAATTTTATCACTACAAATTTGCTTAAAATTATAAATCAAAAACTCTCAACAAATATTAATTTAAATAGTGATGACATTTAGGTTATTATGTTACTGATCTATAACTAATTTTATAAAAAACGGGATTGTCATTGACTTAAGATAAACTAAATAAACCCATGTGTACCGTATATAATCATCAACTAAATTATACACAATGTTTTTCCTATAAAATACATTGTTTCTTCAATTAAAAAAACGTCCAAGTGAACTAGCTTTAAATATATAAAATTTGAGACATTACCAATCGGATTAAACTTATTCATATATTTCATATCATCTATCTGATAGTTTATATCTTTTGAAGAATTAAATATTGGTTTTGAAGGATCTATAAAAATTATTTTCATATCCTCAAAAGTTATGTTCGAAGAATTTTAAGAATATAACCTTATATTTAAAATCTATGAATCATCCTCATTCACACTTGAAAAGTAAATTTTTTTAATGTAATTTCCTCTAAGATAATAATTAACAATTATCATGCCTATCAAAAGATAAGATGTAAAATCTACTAAAATTATTATGGGACATTTTAATCCTAAATGTTAATTGAGTAATTAAAATATTATAACTACCATATTCTAATATGTTTTTCCATTATTTATAAAACATTAATAATATTAAAATGTTACATATCACCAAGTAAAGAAACATCAAAAGTTAAAAAAATTATTTCATTATGCATTGTATCCAAAATGTAACTTACCCACCGTTGAGTTTTTTTATGATATGGAAGTTGAAATTATTTATATCCTTGTTATAAGAATAATTCCTATACATATTCAAAGTATTCTAGCTACTACTGTGAAATGTTTTAATTTTAATAAATTCATATAAATTTTTAGTAAACAAAAATTCTTGGAAACTATAATATTAAAAAATAAAACAATCTTAACCCAAATCCATCCAACCATATGGTTATGAAAAACATAAATTTGAATAGAAATATAGGGCCAATATATTTTGAGTGATTAAACCCTTTTCAATAAAAAATAATGCATAGAGTGATCTTATATATGATATTTAATAAATTAATCCAAACTCTGCAAAACAAAATAGTTAGACTATAAATGTGACTTTCAAGAAGTAAAACAATTATGCGAAATATTAAAGAATTGTTCAAAAAACATTAATGATAGTTATAAAGTTCCAAACTGAAGGTAAAAATAATAATAATCCTCTTCATACTATAATCTATGGGTTTCAATTTTATATCCTACTTCTAATCATTATTATTAAAATATAAATCGATATTGTATCTAACATGTAAATACGCATAGAAATTATATCATATGACATAGAAATATCATAATTATTCTAATAAAAATATTTCTACCACCTTATATATAATTTTTCTCGGATGGAATCATATTCATTCATATACTAAAAATTATGGTGTACCATTATCCAAATTTAAAGTAAAATAGAAAAATTAATGTTAAAAATTTAGGGAAAGGATCATCAGTTACCATTCCCATAAAATAAAATTCTTTCTAAGGTACATTAGTAAAGAAATTGGTTATATTTGGTAATCTATCACTTTCTAAACCACTTATTTCAAAAGTTGGATCTTCATAGTCACCCTAAATTTATGAATACACTCTGAAAAAGTTATTTCCATCTTATTTTATTATCATATATATTCTTTCATACATTATCTTTGTTCTTTCACAATATGGATTTCTATGACTTGGTTCTTTAAAGAAATAAAAATAAATTTCTCATTTATTTTCCGTTCATGCTTTTTATCATATAATTATTTCTTGTAATTATGATGCTCCATTTAGATGTTATTTTATCATATAATACTATTCATATTCCTATAAAGATGATATTATTCACCATCAATATGATTCATTAAGATACCATCTGATTTTCCTATAGAATAATTCATTGATATATTGGTAATTCAATTATTATACCTGGAATCTAAAGTAATGTATATTATAGAAAATAAACTATATTTCCTTATTTCACTCTAATATAATATCTCTTAAATTTGTTAACAATTGTGTTAAATATATTATAAGGCCATATAAGTTTCAATGAATTTAATTTCCCCTATAAACACCATTTGGAACTATGTTATTAGGACAAAAAACATGGAAATAGCCTATTGACATGGTTTTATTTACCAAGGTGGCAAAAAAAATTCAGTAGAATATGAAAATTTCAATTGTTTTAACCATGGTATAAGAAAATATATTGTCCTGGTTTAACATTTTAGAATAAGAGGATATATATATATGGTTAAAATATGTCTATTTAAGGTTAAATCAACAATTTCTTTTTTGAAGTGACATGGGTTGGTTTCACAATCCATGCAAAATGAAATTTATTAAAATGAAAGAGTACAGTGAAAACATGAGGTTTAGTCAACCTAAACCAGCATAAATAAACATACCTTCCACAATATATATCAAAAAGAAAACCCAGGCTAACACATAAAGCAGAACAGACTCTGAAAAAAAACGTGATACAAACCCATATGGTCTAGCTTCAATCCCAATACATCATGAATAGCCTCCTGAAGTTCACTGAAAAATAGATCCTGTAGGAGAGAGAACACATATCATATCAGCCAAAATATAGGAAATAGAAAATCAGAATCCAATCAGTTACTTCCTTGTAACCCCAAAGCTCCACATAATAAAAAACAGCCAGTCCCAAGCTGAGAAAATATTCATAAAATCTCTTTCCTCCAGACATGCAGATCTTCAAACCAGCCTTCTCAAAAATTTAGTTCAGAACCAATAAACATTTGACATCCACAGCAAGCTTCAAAGGTTCTTAGAGGATAGATAAATAAGCCATCAATCAGGTTTTCATCTGAACTTGAGAGCACTAATCCTCCATTTCTAGGAGTGTAAAGCAATTTCAAAGCTAAAGATCAACACAGGAAAGTGCATATGAATAAATCATTCAAAAGCAGCAGGTTGTACAGAGCAGTCCATCCATTCGCTGTAAAGATGGATAATGATTGAAGAATAGATTAGGTGGGGAGTAGGAAGGACAAATCTGATCAAAATCTCCCCAAAAAACCAGAGAAGCATAAAAACAGTGCATCACAAAACATATTTCAATTCAGAACAAGACATATTGAAACATCAATATAGAGCATCAAATAAAATTTCCCAAACATCTTGAACAAATCAGTAAACCATGACAAAGAATTTTAGAACACCATCAAACAAAACCCTCCATAAAAACATCGAAACAAAAGCCTGATGTCTGTCTGTATCTGTCATCCAGTAACTCATTGCTCAATAAGCCCATGAGAACAACAGTCCTAGTAATCAGGATATGAGACAAGTATAAGATCCTAGCACAACTCATAACAAGAAAGAGTCTCCTAAAAAACAGCCATAACAGGAGAAACCAGTCTCCAGAGATGCAAAAATAAAACCCAGCTAAAGAAAAAGTGAATAGAAGGAACACAACACGACCATTCTTATTGAGTCGGCATGAAAAAAGAATATCTTCTAAAAGGTAAAAAACAGTCAGATTCAATATAAATCCCAAAAAAGACTAAAAAATATAAACAATGGAACCCAAGAACAGATCATATTGCCAATCAATGCTTATTAAATGAAAATTTGGATCTTTGTTGAATTCCACAACAACTTTAATGAACGTCCTCTTTCTAATGACCAGGTAATCCTGAGCAGTTATATCACCATTTTTATACCTTTGAAAGGTATATTTATCATTCTCCATAAACCAAGAATCAAGTTCCTTATGAAAATCCAGGATATTATCATATTGGTAAGCATCCATATATGCAGGATCATTTTCATCACCTTCACTTGAGGAAGAGTCAGAACAATCCAAGGATTGTGAATAATCAGGTAGTGGTTCAGTAGGTAAATGCTATGGAGGAACCTCCATGATAGATGTTTTGGATGATAATGATCTTTTGATAATAGTTCTCTCAGGAGTGACATTAGCTCTTTGTTTTATAGTTTTCCTAGGCATTGTAGTAATGAAACGATCAAATTCCACATTGGTTTTATTACCTTTCCTTTCCTTCTAATGCAAGGCATCCACCACATTGGGGGTCTTACTTCCATACACATCAAAAGTCTCATCAAACTCTGGTTGAAAAACAACATTACTCTCATTCGTACATTTTCCAGTCACTTGATCCTCATAAATTGAAGCTGCTATCATGATTGGATGATCAACCTCATTCCATTCATAATCAGGATGCTCTTGTTTCTTGGTGACAGCGAGAGCCTCATGAGAAAAATCTGAAAGCTGACATACAGGTCCTTGAGAATTCAAACCCCTTGTATCCTCATCTTCTTTTTCCATGCAAACACCTTTAGAGGTCTCATCCACAACTTTTTTTCTTACCTCTATCTTTTTCTATCCATTTTGAAGTTGACTCATTGAGGAAAATATTATTTTTTCCATAGCTACTTGAATTATACCCTAACCCGTAACATAAATTATAGTAGTCCGGGACACATTCATAAATCACCTCTTGAGAAAAACTAAATTCTCCACTTTGAATCCAAATAACTGATGGAAATTGTTGAGAGACATCAACTTAGACACTTGCTCTTGCAATAGAGGGTCTAGAATGTGTTTTTGGGGCATAATCAAGTCACATCGAGGCACCAATGAGTGATGAAATAGAAAACAAAGCACTTTTCTTGAATAAGTGTAAAGGTAATCTAGGAAATCCAACCCAAATAGGTACAATTATAGATCCACAATTACAAATGTTTACGTATGCTATATATTACCATGGTTTAAATCGTGGAACTTTTTTACTACAACCATGATTAAAACATGGATGTTAAAGCTTAATCCCATCAATAACATCATGGATGTAGGTTAAGTATTGAAATGGTTTAAACCTTAAAAATGATATATTTATCCATGGTTAAACTAAGTATTTTTAATTCTAATATCATGGTTTAATCCATGTCTACAGGCTCTTAATTTCCATGGTTTAAACCATTGAAATATCACAGCCAAATACTCAGACATACAGACCACCTTGAGGATACCAAACACACTACCCACAATACCCAATTTAAACCAAAATCCAAACACATATACATAACAAAAAAAATACATTAATAATTAAACTTTTATAAACAATAAAAAATTAACGATAGATTAATACATAAGATACCATTGAAATCACTAAACAATGCCATCTGAAACATCTTCACCACTAACACTGATATCAAAACCATTGATGTGTGTGCCACCAACCCCAACATCATTTTCCTCAACATCAACACCCTCTCCATCAGCATTCAACATCTCGACCAACATCATCTACATCATCTTCTTCCTCTACACCAGAATAATCATGTACACAATCATAACCATCCTCATAAATCAAGCAGCAACTCGATAAAAATCCATCAACTATTGTTTCACCCTCTAGAATAGTTTAGTGAATATATATGATATCACATTATAAAAATTTCTATTATTATTTCTTTAATTACATTGATATTCATTTAAAATAAGTTTCATTGTTGTCTTAATAGAAGAATTTAATTTTTTTTGGGTAAATGTTCCGGTAGTTATTCTAGAAGATTCAATTCCTAAACACCAATATTTATAAAATATGAATTTCTTTCTAGGATTACAACAAACTCTACAACTATGCACATCTCCTATGAGCAGATGAAAATGATCACTTGGTAAAATTATTTATATTTCTATCTCCACCTGATATTAAAGTAATCTAATAAATTTGTGTTTCTATTTTAGTAGATAAAAAACATTAATATAATTTTAATCGTATAAATAAAGTAAAAATTTAATCGCATGCAACCAATTATTCTTGAAAATATAGACCATGATCAAGATGAACTATGATAATTATTTTCAAAATAATTATACACAAATTAATATTTAAAATTCACTATCTATTACATTTCATTGAATTTAAATATATTATCTAATAATCTTGTCATTAACAAAATAAGAACAAAAAATAAATCTTTCTATAATAAATTTTTGAATATAAATGAATATCCACAAATAAAATAACATTAAAAAAAATCTCTAAAATTTAAAAAAAATTATATGAAACCATTTATAATGAATTACTATTATATTTTAGTAATTTCTACCTTCAAAATGATTATACACTAAAATTTGAGAAAAAATAGTTAGATAAATGAATGATATCCCACAATTTCATTCAATGTTTCTCTATTATTACCCCATAATGGGATGATATACGTGTTTTGGATCATTTAATATCTTTCCATGTTTTGGTTTTTATTTATTATTATATTGGTTAATAAATATTTATTTTCTTATGAAGCATGAAGTAACTATTTCCTACTGTAAAAATTGGTTTTTCTATAGCTTAAGCTCATCCTACTAGTTAATTTTTAAACAATACATTATATAATGTTTAGGATATAGAACAATAATTAATGATAAATCAATTTAAACCCTCAATTATATTATTATTTAATATCTTATTGTATTTCAAATTCAAATAAAGTATTTAACATAATGAAAATAAATAAACAATTCATGTATGACAAAAAATTCTACCATTCTAATTCAATGGATATGTTTATATTTTTTCATAAAACACTATGATTAGATAGAAATTTATATATTTTCATTATTTATAGGGTAATGGGATACAATAAAACCATGAAATGGGGTTTAGTGTAAAATAATAAGAGATTAGTTATTTTGAATTTGAACATAAAACATGTATTAATATAACTATAAAAACAATATAAGACAATTCATACCAATAGATAATCTACTTTCAAAATTATATATGTCATCTGATATAAGAAAAAATCTAAAATATTGGAATTAAATAAATGAATCCATAGTTATAAAACAATATTATTGAAAAGAGACTGACTTAGTGGAATTTGTTACAAATAGAATTCCAAAAACAAACATCCTTATAAGTAAATTAATTTTTAACTATCTTCATAAGGGAAACCATACAATAATTTCATTATTATTATACCACAATCTGAGGATATTATAAAAAATTAAATGTGGTATATTTATTAATAATTATGGAAAACTGAATCATTTTTATGGAATATATTGAGGTAGATGATGTTTTATTATTATCCTATATTCGCACTAGTACAAATTACAATGTAAATATTCCAATTATTTAGTTTTTTCTTCTAATGAATAAATTAAATTATTTTTATGGGTTGTAAAGATTTATTTTTATAATATTTATTTAATGGATTTTTTTTAAAATATCCTTATTGTGAACAAGAAATAAATATAATTGATGGAAAAAATTACTGTACTTTATGTAATATAAAAAATTTAGAATTTAATAAAAATATTAAAATTTTATCAATGTATCATAATTCACAATGATTCCATCCTTTGTTTCACTAGATCAAACAAATGATGATCGGGAAACAAATCCATAAGTATTAAATTCTTGTTTCTGCATGAAAATTAAACATAAATCAATGAATCAATTAAATTATATTCATCATTAAATGTTATTTTAACCATGAGAGTTGATGATATAGTATTTATGTAATCCCCAATATATGAATATATTTCATGGTTCTTTAATTTATTATGTTCATATCTTTTGTTTTCTCTTAGTAAATAGAAAATAATTTCACATTTTAACAAGTTAAATGGGTTAAAAAGTATCCACTTCAACTTACTAATTTCATATATTCTAAAATGACTAGAATAACTTAGTTTGTGGAATTTCATAAAACTAGACATATTAATAATAACCAAATTTATATTCAATTAACATTAATAATAAATAATACTAATTTTAAATGTAAATAACATCTTTGATTATAATAAAAACAATTCATCTGGGAAGAATATAAAATTGAATAATAAAACTATATTTTTATCCAACCATTAAACATTAATTTAATAAATATATGAAATATATTATGAAAATAAAATAGAAAACGTTGTATATATGTAGTTCTTTTATGATATTTCAATTAAATTAAATATTGTTCTATTTTTATTTTTTTGTTCATTACCTATTAAGAATAAGTGTAATTTTTATTTTTCTACACCATAAGTATGTATTTTTCATTGTTTTAATTTGTTAATGAGTTTTATTTATTATGTATTTTAATTTTAAAATCATTTTTAGTAATTTATGAAGTGATAATTAATGATTTTTTCATAACCTCTCTAAAGCAAGGTGTTGTTTGAATTTTGTTTCTCAAAAAATTAAATAAAAATCAATTTTTTAAAAATTATGTAAAGGTGTTTTTATGGTATTGGATCAATTTCAAACAAAATTTCATGGAAATTCATTTTCCATGCTTCACTTGGTTGATCAATGCCCTAAATACACCCCTAAAATATCATTTAATCTTCATAGAATTTTTATTGTTTCTAATATCTTATTTCATTTCATTATAAATATTCACAATAAACATATAAATTAAAAAACACATTAAATTAAAATCTTGATAAAACAAAAATCCCATATTCAATTTTGATTTGCTTTAATGGAAAAAATAATGAAGTAAAAAAATTGTAATGAAGATTTTTATTATTAATATGGTAATTAAAAACATGAAAAATCATCCAGAAAAGGTTTATGCAATCATCTCATCACATGAAGATAAACATCATGATGAAAAATATTTTGATGAATTTCACATTACTCAAATTAATTTTGAAATAATAATTGAATCTCCACTCAAAAAAAATTCAAGAATGATTAATAAATTGATTTGAAATCATTCACATAGTTGACGATAGAATTTGAGTTGAATTTTTATGATGAAAAAGAGAAGATGGTCAATTTTGTTGAGACTCTCTCTAATATGATGGAACATAACAAGAGGAAAATGTATATTTACATGTATATGGTAATAAGTATATTGAATGTATTTAATGATAAACTCTTAATGATAATTAAGGTGGTCACTCATGTATAATTAGTGTTGGACATTGAAGCCTTTTCTGAATTAAAGTTCTTTATCTATGGTGAATCATTTAATTCATTAATTTGATTCCAAATACTATGAATTCTTTATAGATTATTGATTATAGGCCAATTATTTTTGGAAATACTATAACTACGATCATTATTATGGCAATTACCACTAGGTTGGAGTATATATATAATCATATTATTTATGAAAACCAATTTAGTTTTATACTGGGAATAAAGGACTTCAAATATTTATATACAACATACGTTGCAAAAATTTTCTATAGATTAAGTCTAAATGTGGAATCATTAATCTTATTATCAATATTTATAAGTCCATAAATACACATAAATAGGCATTTATTTGCAAATCCCTTTATAGGTATATGTTTTCTATTATATTTATAATGTTAATTGTATATATTCTCAATTTCTCAATTCTTAAATCATGATTAATGGCCCCCCTAAGTGACTTTCCCAAGCTATTCCTATTTTTATTGTTAATTAAAAAATAACATCTATATATATAAATGATCTCCACTTATATAAAAAGTTATTGTAACTCTATAAGATCCTTGAAAAGTACATTCATAATTTCATTTATCCTGGCATTATATTTGAGAACATGGATGTCCAAGTGGCATGAATAAAATATTTCAAACCTATTGAATTTTTTGTTTTGTGCATCAAAACCTAAGTCTCTCCAACATGTTTATTGTTACCATATTTCTAAGGAAACTTAATCCACAACCAAGATAAAAATTGGGATTTCTTTGAGACAAGTTAATTTAATGACCAAAAGTAGGCAACATGTTTTTACATCACAAATCAATATTGAAGGCTATTAGAAGATTTTTGTAATCCATTCTATCGTAGTTAAAATGGGTTCCATCTAGATTAGATAACTAAAAACATTATACCATTAATTTGTGGGATATTAGTAGGAAGAGATAAAAAATTTAATATTCATGTATTTATTGGGAAATAGATAGTCCCTACCACCCTTAATACTCATAATATATTGAACAAAATATATAAACAAAATTTAAATTTGTTTCTTGAAAATATGATCCTTATAAATTCATTCAAAGAAAAAGGATATGTATCTCTCTTAAACATAAATATTTATTATTTTCCTTAGAATGTTAAATTGTTAATGAATCTAAATAGAAACAAACTAAATTAAATGTATACTTCAGTAAATTACCATTAATATATAGTTGCTACTGTGAGGCCCCATCCCTATGCATTGCATAATGCTGGGATAAGTAAAAAATCAAATTTAGGATCCTTTTATGTTTATATTTTTATAGAATTATTCCATAACTAATACATTACATCTCAAATATTATAAATTAGACACTTATAATATATCCATATTTTTCACAAAAATTAAATGCAATAAATAATTTTATTTCTTGATATAAATCTACTTAAATTATTCTGTTCTCCTAACCTTCCTTATACCATGTGAAAAATATACAAAACATGGGATGAGCATAAACAGCTTAGTTAGTGTTATAAAATATGGGAAATAACATTAGTCAATTAATACATAAAAATTAATAAACTCAAAATTTTCAATCATAAAATATAATACCATTAACATACCTTATAAAATCATAACATTTATGAAAAAAATATAGATATCCAAAATCAGAAAGGTAACATGTTGCATCTATAACATTTATACATTGTAGCATTCATATCTATAAAGGGAGTTATGTTAGGAACACTCATCATATTATATTTCCTAAATATATTAGGAGAAAAATTAACATTTACCTCTAAAAAATTACCCAATCCATTAGAGAGATATCACGGGATCACCTACCCTCATTTTATCAGGGAACCACCCGTATACATAAACAGTTCCCAAGAACCATAACATAATCATAACACAGAAATTAAAGAAGAAAAGGAAGATAAAATTACCACATTCCAATCACAAAAAAATATTCAATTGGATTGAAATAATCAATGATTTTTAAAAACCATTTTCAATACAAATATCTGTAAAAAGTGTATATGTTATTTATTTCCGTTTTAAAATCATTACTACTTGTTAATGAATCCAAATATCCAATATTTCTCACAACTGTGGAATGGTTGTTATCAACCCATACGTTAAAAATAAACATTCAATATTTTTTTTCATAAAATGATTTATAAAACAAAATATTTCTTTTGAAAATAATTGAATGAAATTAAAATTCAAAGGAGTTTAGTATAAACCGTGTAAAATAATGCAGTGTATAAACCAAAATATGTCTCAATGAACAGAGATGGAGATAAAGTCCCTTACCATGAGTCCAACTTGTCTTGTTAATTATTTATATTCCTGAATAATAAACAATGGTTAATTTAAAATTACCTAAGACATTTTTCATGTTTATTATTCATTTTAGTTTACATATCAATATGTAATTAATATTACAAAATTATTTAAGTTCATATTTGTTATTTTCTATATATTCAGTACTTGAGTTAAAGATTAACTTATTTTGATGTAAATTGACCATATAGTCAAAATTACATCATCTCGAAAATATTATTCATGATTTTACTATCATATATATATATCTAGTATAAATGTATTTATATCTAGTAATTATGTGTTTATAATAGTCTACAACATTTGGGGACATTAAATGCATCGTTCATTAAGATGGTAGAACGTACTTACACATGAACACATCTTTGATTTTTTTTTTCAAATTTAAAGGAATGAATACTAAATGAAACATAAGTATATTATAATTCCAGTATATATCATATTTTATATATTTTACATATGTTTATTAATTCCATCATTTATACATTCTTTGTATGGAATGAACGAGTCATATCACTTTGAGTGGGCGGTAGTCTGCACTTCGTCAAATGAAATTACCATGTTTACACATTATGGAAATAATAAAGGTCTACTGTAAATAAAAAATAGATAAGAATAGAGAGAGAATAAATATAATATATAATATATATAATTTCAGTTCACACAATGACCACTATGAGGGGTGGTCGTGGAAAATTGAACAATCACCATTTCTTAAGGCAGTAGTTCACCATACATAGAAAAAATATGTTAATATCCATTAGATTGAGATGTGTGTAAGTGTAGTTTGAATAATTTTATTAAAAATATAATAGTATATTAAAGATACATCTATTGTTATGTAATCAATGTATAATAATTGAATAAAGAGTAGATAAGGAAAATAAAAGAAATTAACTTTAGAGATGACGCTACTAGTAAAACATGTAACTCCCTTCGATTCGAACCAAAAGGATTTATTGAATATACATATACCCATATTTAGGCCTATAGAAGGTAGGGATGGATGTTGGGAGCTAAGTTGGGAAACATTCTGATTATCCTAGTGAATTTAGTGTTTAGAGTTATGAGGGTTGAGGTGGTGGCATTTTATAACTGGGAGGAGGGGCACGTTAGGAAGGTATTGATATATTATTTTATTATAAAATGATTTTCGGATTAAAATGGTCCCAAAGTCATTTATCTCAATGATAATAAGCTGTTTGGTTGAAAAACTCTCAAAAAATAGGTTTTAAAAAGCATATGTTATAAATGTAACCATATCTTGTTTCATTAACCCTTAGTTAATAACATTAACACATTCCATGTCTTCTTGAATTTTCATTATTAATATTTTTAATAGATATCTTACATAACCCTATATTAATATTCGAATAGATAACATAAATAACCATATATTAATATTCGAATAGATAACTTACATAACCCAATATTAATTTTTTTAGTAAAATATACATGTTTAGGTTATTTTTCACTTTAATTTAATTTATTCTTATACAATATCATTTTCACACCCATGTGACTCCATGGGGACCCAAAATCGTCCCAAGGATGTCCATTTTTTGAAATATCTCACAAAATAGGATTAGGACATGTGTAATGGTAGTTCAAAATGATTATAATATTTATGGTTTACTCTTATTTAATAGATTTATAATTTTAAATGTGGTAAATAAAAAAATAACTGAAGTTACTACTAATAATTTACAAAAATAAAAGGCATCTATTCACACAATTTTGACCCCATAATTACAAATATGGAATCCAATTTTCCAATCTCAAACAACAAAAGTTTCATTAACTAATTTAAAATGAATTTGTATCGTCAAAACCAAAAACTTGTTTCTAAGAAGTTATAACTATCAAAAGATTGTCATATGTTTATGCTCAATTTAAAAGTGAAGTTATATCCAATGACTATAATTTGATTAAATGATAAAAAAATATAATTATACTTTGAAATCAATAAATAAAATATCTATATAAAAAAAATTATATGAAAAGGCAGTTTTGAATTAAAATGTATTATTTGGAACTATTTATTAAAGAAATCATTAACAAACAATTACCAAAAATTTATCTAATGTAAATTTTTATGTCCCTCTTCGATATATAACATTTATTTTTTAAAAAATATAACATATAAAATTGACCAAAAACATATTTAAAATGGTTTGTCCATCAATGGGTGGTAAACTAATCCTTAAAAAATATTAGAGCATTAATCCTTAAAAAATATTAGAGCATTTTATACTTAAAACCAGTTTCATTCTTATTTTAACCCTCTAATATTCATTGGAAAAATTTAATAACATTTAACAAGTATGTAAAATCATATTTTAGTAAGGAAATTTCATTACCTCTAATACAACATATTGGAATTAACTCCCATTTAAAATAATAATAATATAATATTATTTTTTTGTATAATTCAATGTTATGTGAAAAATAATATTTCAAAGAAACCCATTGTTGCATGTAAAGTACGCTATCAGAAAAATCATCCCCTTTAATGTAAAAAATAAAATCTTATTCATAAATGTTAATAAAAATAAAAATGTATTATTCTATAAAAACTTGGGATCCTACATCATTCCCACCTTTTTGGAATTGTGTCCTCGCAAATCTATTACATATCAAATAAGTGGGTGCATTTATCTCTGATATCATTTTTAGATTCCAATGCTTCCTATTCAACCATATAGTTTTTCCAAAAAACCATTACCTGATAAATTACCTTATCCATTAATACATTATATCTACGTTCAGTAATATATACTAGTTTTCCTTCATAAGAAATATTTTCTTCTAACTGAACTACCTCAAGACTCAAAACATGAGATGGATCTGGCATATACTTTCAAAACCTTGAATAATGAAACAAATTATGTACCAAGGATAAATGTTGAGGTAATGAAACTCTATAGGCAACTGATCCAACCTTCCCAATTATTTTATAGGGTCTAATGAACCTTATACTCATCTTTTAATTCTAACAAAAAAACGACAATCTTTTCTATGGGGAAACATTGAGAAAGACATGATCTCCTATAGTGAAATTAAGATCCTTCCTACGCTTATCTACATATCTATTCGTCCTACTCTGAACTTTTCTCATGTTTTTCTGAATCAACTGACGTTTTTCATCCATCTTTGTTACCAATTATAGCCCCATAAAATTCTTTTCACCTCTATTATCAAAAAAAGTTAATTTTTGACACCTCTTTCAATATAATTCTTCAAATGGTTCCATCTGTAAATTGGAATGAAAAATTTTATTATATGAAAACTCAAACAAATAATTATGATGGTCCCAAAATACCTGATATTCCATTGAAAATTCACGTAGCATATCTTTCATGTTCTGAATTGTTCATTCTGACTACCCATCAGATTGAAGATACAAATATGAACTAAAATTTAATTCTGCACCTAACGTCTTCTGAAGGCCCTTTAATTACCACTCATGAATATATTTAGTATTCCCACTAAAAAATCCATGTACAAATTTTCCCATTTCCACTCATGCATCAGAAAAGGTATAAACATCCCAATTGTCAACTACCATTCTTCTTTAACCTGTTTAAAATCTAAATAATCACAGTAAAGGTAGCAATATCACGTTTCATTCCATCCTACCAATATACTACCAAAAACCATTGTAAATATTAGTATCACCTGGATGAATGGAAAATGGAGAACTAGCAGCTTCACAAAAAAACTCTTTATTCAACTGTGAATCACAAGGCACACATAATCTTTTTCCAATCCTCAAAACATAGTATTTATCAATGTTAAATTCATATATCTTACCCTTCTGAACCAATTATACCTTTTTCTACAACTCACTTTCTTCTGTATACGCTTGTTTATTTCTGTCATATAGAGACTATTATACTAAAACCTGAAACAAAAAAAATAAATTACCTACACTATGAAATTACTATACAAAACTACTCAAATAAAAAAAGGATATAATTTCAAATGTAACATTGTTATTGTCAATTTTTCCACAAAAATCATTAGACACATTATTTACATTTCATCGATGTTAGGGAATCATGAAATCATAATCCTTGATTAATTCCAGCCATATACTCGGTCTCATATTCAATTATTTATGAGTGAATATATATACTTAAAAATTTTATGATCAGTATATATTTCACACCATACAAATGTTTTTTCCAAATTTTAAAGCTAAAACAACAAAAACTAATTCCAAATCATGTGTTGGGTTATTTAACTCATGAGTATTCAACTGATGTGAAGCATAAGAAATAAAATGATAATTATGCTTTTGGAAATAGAAAAGTCCTTTCAATGAAGTATCATTATGGATACAAATTCCCAATATATGGAAGGCATTTCCGAAACTGGAGCATTCACCAATCTTCTTTTCAATTCCTAAAAATATTCATCACATTCTTTTTTCCAGTTGAACATGACACCTTTTCAATTTAAATTGTTCATTGGGATAGATAACTATGAATCATTTTCAAAAAAACCTCTATTAATAACCTCATAAAACCTAAAAACTGTGAATATAAGTTATATTTTTTGGTCTTGGCCATTCTTCAAAAACTTATGTTTTAGTACGATCAATAATTAAACCATCTTTAGAAATTGTGCGACCAAGGAATGATTTTTTTTGTAACAAAAACTCACACTTCATAAATTTCCCATATAGTTATTTATCCTTTGTTGTATGCAAGGTGATACTTTAATAACTATAAATATCCTCGTTAATTTTACAATATAACAAAATATCACCAATAAACACCACAATTAACTTATCCAAGAACTCGCAGAAAATTCTATTCAGAAGATCAATGAGTACAATAGCTGCATTGGATAAACTAAAAGGCATAACTACAAATTCATAATGGACATATCTAGTATGAATATCAGTCTTCATAATTTTTTCTTCGTTTAAATTCAATTGTTGGTACACCGACCTAAATTCATTCTTCGAAAAATACCAAGCTCCCTGTAGCTGATTAAACAAATCATCGATATGAGGAAAAGGATAATTTTTCTTAAAAATGATATTATTAAAAGCTCTATAATCAATGAAAAGTCACATTGGACTATATTTCTTTTTAACAAACAATAAAGAAGAACCCCATGAGGATGTGCTATTTTGAATGAAACCTTTATCTAATAACTCCTGTAATTGCTTCATTAACTCTAAAAGTTTAAATTGAGTTATTGGATAAGGGGGTTTTCAAATTGGATTAGCATAAGGAACTAAGTCAACTGTAAAATCAACATCATAATCAGGTATTATACTAGGAAAATCATAAAAAATAACATCAAGATACGCAATGAACACTGGAACATCATTAATCTAAATAGTTCCATTATTATCAACAATATGTGAAAGGAAGAAATCATTTTCATATTTGAATAGTTTCTCAAAATCATGATATGTTATCAAAAGTAAGGGTTCATTATTTTACAGAAAATTAAATTATCTCTAAAAAGAATCATCATTATCTTTGAAATCAATCATAGCATGATAAATGGAAATTCAATCCATAACAAAAAATAACCTCAAAATCTACTAGAGGAAAAACAATAAGGTTTATCGGTAGATTCATTCCACGCATAAGGACATAATGGTTTTTAAAATTTCTTTATATCTCAACATTCCCTCATGTTTTTTTACCACAACTTCAGGATTCATAAATTAAGATGGAATTATTAATTTACTATCAAATTTCTCAGAAATGAATGAAAGTGTATACCTAGAATCAAACAACGCATTGGCATAATTTCAATAAAAAACAATATACCTGATACTACTTCATTTGATGGAATAATATCTACTGAAGTAGTTAAAAATGATTTCATCACTAGTTTCTGCTTGTAGTCTGGCTATATTCATACATTTGAGTTCATCTTTGGACACTCACTTTTATAATGACCCATTTCATTTCATTTAAAACATTTTACGAACTCTAAATTATAGTTTTTCTAATCTCTACTCTGATCATTTTCAGTGAAATTACGAGCCCTATGTCCCATTTTACTACATCATAAGCACATGCCATATTTCAAAATGAATTCCCCAGTGTGACTTATGCCATATTTTTTACCAACATTAAACATATCATTCTTACAATGACACTCTTTTTTGAAGAGTTCATCTCTTTCATCATAATCATTGACCTCTTATTTTATTGTTTGTTAAAGAACATTAGATCTTTGGAAAAAAATTATTTCCCCCTTCAAGGCTGGTCGAACATGTTTTTCAAAAAATTTGAACTCACGTGAAGCTAATTACCTTAGATAATTTGGATTTAATACAGAATAGAAGTGATTGATTTTACGATGGAAATCTCGTATAAAATTTGAATAATATATTTCCAATTGAGCGACGTTTTCTTCATATGATTCCACTGAGTCATCCTCCTACCTGAATTACATGAATTGTTTTTCCATCCTATGTCGATCTACCGTAGGAAAATATTTCTCCTGTAAAATACATTTAAATTCACCCCAATCAAGAGCATAAATATCTTCACTATCCCTTAGATTTTTTACCATCGACCAACACTTATCGGATTCACTTTCATGACTGTGAACAACGAGACTAACATTTTGATCATCTGAAGACGTCATGACATCGAAAAACTTTTTTTGTTTAATCCACCATTCTGCCAGCACATGGTTAGATTATCCTCTAAATGGTGGGGGATACTACCTCATGAAGTGCTCTACTTTTGAAATGTTCCTTTCTGGTTGATCAAGATGATCTCATGCTTGTATTCCACCACCATTTATAGCATGAGTCAATTGTGCCATCATTACAAAAAACAGTTCGGTTCTAATTCTGACCATCTCTCGATAATAATTTTGAAGGTTGTTTTCCTCTTGATGCAATTCCATCATTTCTTCCCCATTCCCTCTATGGAATACCATTCTGAACATAGGAATATATTAGATGACGCAAAATGGTAATCATCAAATTCTATTCATGTAGTGTCCCGAAGCCTGACGTACATGGACATTACATTACATTTGCGGAATACTTAGTACATAACAAAAACACACACACAAGGATCGTAATAGTTTAGTGTCTTTGGAAACACGGAACGTAATATTCTAATCGTGGTGAAAGATCTTCAATATCTCCCATAAAGATCTTCCTTTTTTTACCTAAAACCTTTATTTATATCCTGGGGAAAAGAAAACATAAAAGGGTGAGCTCAAATTCTCAGTAAGGGTATACAAAAGAAAAATCAATCACATCATATTCATAAGAACATAACTTTTGGAAATCTTAACCTGAAAAAGATTGCATAATTTCATAACATGGGATAAATCATAGTAGTGAAATGAAATCCCAATAATCATAACTTAAAACATGAATCTTTGTGCCATACACACATAATCATAGAGAATCATTTCTTGTTAGTCAAGACTCATTGCCAAGACTATCTTAGTGGACAAAGTCCCTTTCTGAATCGAGTAACCCTCGTTTCAGTCCTGTTTCACTGAACCGGTATAACCTACCATTCCAGCCATGTCTATCTCATGAGATATAAAATCTTTACCCAATGAATTGGAGGGAGATATAAGTCCCACCCATCTTATAATGAATCCTTTCTTATGTGTGCCACATAATCATAATACATAGATCATCGCATAACACAAGTAACAAAAATGGGATTCTTGAAACATCATGACATCATAAATAAATTCATATATGATAAAGGAATTCCATCACAACATGATCAAATCAATGTAATAATAGGGATAAAAACATATCCCTTTATTATCTTAGATGGAAAATAATTTTGAAAATCACATGAACTCCATTCTTGAGGAAAATATCCTTTCTTCTTCAAAATCATTTTTCCTCTCCTAACATGTCATACAACTTTAAAATAAAATAAGTTGATTAAAAATAAACTTGAAATCTTGTAAAGGAAGCTTCTTGGAAATAATGTTTTAAAAATCCATTCATGCCGTATAAGTTAAAAAAACATTCTTCGTACTTTTGTCGGAAAGGTCAAAAAGTACCCCGTACGAAAAAACGAAAAAAGATTCCTTTCATACATATTACTAAAAACTCACCGAAGGGTAAAAATGGATTTAAACAATTGCAGGTGGATGGAAATAATATTACATATTGATGAAACATGTATGTGGATGATAAAATACACCCCAGTAAATACTTACAAATAAACAATCTTGGATAAAAATGAGATTGTGATATTTCCCTTACCTTAGGTCTGATTTGCTTCGTATGTGTCCGAACCTCCTGTATAATGATTTAAATAATGTCATTTACTTATTAAAGAATCATATTCATTGTTATGATATCATATATGGTTCACTTATGACATTATATTACCCGTTCTTTTGTAAATTCCATGTTAAAGAAGCGTTTTGGGTAAAATTGTTTCATTTATCGTAGGTGTTTTGACTTGTTGTTCTTGACATTATTATTACTTATATCATGATTTACTTACTTCCAGAATATAAAATATGATTTATATATCATATATATTCAATATATATATATATAATAGATAGATAAATGAAATGAAAAACATCGTTCATGGAGACGGTAGTCCGTACGTACGCATGAACGTTGTTTTCCTTTCCTTATTGTCTTGAAATAGAAGTAAGTAGATGACATACATATATATATATAAATAAATTCAGTAGCATTATAATGTCATATATTTCATTATTATTTCTTATATATAATTTATAATCATTCTTAAATGGTTAACATGGAGAATGAATCACATCGCGTCGTGGAGACGGTATTCTGTACGTACGCACGCGCGGTGATTTCTTTTTCCGTAGGATGGATAGATGGTGAAATAGGGTTGTTTCATACTTATAATAGCATATCATTATATGAGTGATACTGATGTTATTACTTCATAATGAAACAACCTAAGAAGAAGAAGTCGAAGAAGAAATAAAGATGAAAGAATTGGTAACGGTAATTACCTCTTCTTTGAAGTGCCTCTTTGAGACCTCCTCTTAGGGCACTAAAATTGGTCTTTGAGGAAGACCAGAACCTCTAGGATGTTGCTAGGGAAGTGGAGAAGAGATTTTGGTAGGGTTGGCAGAGCTTGAGTGCTCCAATTGGAGTGAGGAGGAGGGGGAGGAGGTGTCCTTTTATAAGGGAGGAGAGGGGCACCTTAGGAATACCTCAAAATATTATTTTATATTAATGTCAAAATAGGTTTATAATGGTTCCAAAGGGTCTTATTTCGAAGCTAAAGTGGGGATGGGTCGAAATCCTATCAACCAATAGGATTTAGACAAGTTTAGGGTATTATTTTAACCTTATCAATTAGATTTAACTCTAAGTTAAATAATTTAACTTTTACCGTGTCTTTTTGTTTTCTTTCACTATATGGTTAATACACTTACTATAACATACAAAACGAACCCCAAATTGTTTATTATTAATACATATATCCTTATCTAAGTCATTTGGCCTATCCTTAGATTTTTAGGAATAAAATAACAATTAATAATATAATATTTTATTTAAAAACTATTTTGTGTCAATTTTGGAACTATTTGATATATGATTTTTTTTAAAGTCATAAAAGAATTATATGTTCGAACCAAGTTGATTAAATCAACACTAATATATCATCGTAACCTAGAAAATTAGTGTAATTCATAAAAAATCTCAAATTTCATTCATTTGAGCATTTATAACATCAATTATGTTAATATTTCCTTAAAAGGGTAATTACTGCATCATCGTTGTGTCATAATTAAATTAATTTATTTAAAGTCTAAAAATTATAAATAAAATATCATTATGTAGGACATCTTTTTATCTTTCTAATGAATATTTATAGTCGAATTTATATTATTTATAACCCCATATTAAAAATGTTTTAGTTATTAAACTTTGATTTTAACTATTTTAACTATTCATTAAATAAAATAATATTAAATGTCATAATCTAATCCAAGTGGACCTAAATGGTCATATTATATTCATAAGGTTGTTTTTGGTCGAATTACACTTATCCAATAGAATTAGGACATGTGTTAGGGTAATAGTAATATCATATTTACCCTTAGCTAACCTATTTTTATTAACCGTGGTAAAAAAAAGTAAAAAGTTACTATTCACCAAAAATTATTTTCATCTCATTGAACCACATTTTAATCCTTGATATTAACCATGTCTCTCAGATTTTCGAAATTCCATTCACAGAAGCGGTAAAATTAAGTTTTATGCAAAATTCAGTTTTTAACCTACCACTTAGTGGTTTCACTATTCATCGAAAATTGAAAGTTTTCAGAAAAATACCAAAAATTAGGCCTAAGCTATATTTGATATTATGAACTCAAAAATGATGTCTATTTTACCAAATTCAAAACATATCAGTTGCATTAACTAATTTAAAAATTAATTCTCGTCGTCAAAACAAATAGCGTGTTTTTAAGAGATAATAACTATCAAAAGATTGACACTAGTTTATAACTGGTTTAAATGTGAAATTACATCCAATGACCAACATTGTATTAAATTGTAAAAATATATTCTAAATATACTTTAAAACCACTCAAATTAATAATTTATCACTATTAATTATTTCGATTAAAAATGTTGTTTTTAATTAAAATTTAGTAATTTTCACTATTCATCAGAATATGAAAGTTATCCGAAAAGTACCATAATTTCACCTTAGGCTAAATTCGATACTCCGAATCCAAAAATGATGTCCATTTTGAGAGCTAAAATTTCTAAAATTTTAAAAGGTGGGTATTACTATTCATAACGGCTAGTTATAATAATATTTTAATAGTATATCGTTGTTTAGTGAAACTCGGTATTGCGTACTACACACGCTATCGAGGAAGGTTGTGATTGTGTGTAATGCAAGGCAAGTCAAGGATGTGTGTTGTGAAAGCTCCTTTTGGTGTAGCGTACAACACAAGACATTAGTGAAATAAAAAAGAATATTTTTCATAAAATATCAGGCTGTTACATTCTACCCCCCTTAAAATGAATTTCGCCCTCGAAATTCGTCGGGGTTATAAATGGTTTACTATTCGAATGTTTCTTTAATAGAAACCCACATCGTAAAAAGGAATACCAAAACATGGCTTTAAAAACTAAAGTATGAAATGTAACGATTACCCAAATAAACTAATCACTGGGTTTCCACATAGGTGAAAATATGGATATGGAAGAGAAATCTAACCATCATATTCTGATGGATAGTGGTAGAGAACATGGCTATGGAAAATCCAGTAATCACAAATCCATAAATTTGTGAAGATCTAAGGTACCATCTGATTCATCAGGTATAAGATCACTAGGACAACATTTTTGGTTTTCAAGATCATTTCCATAAAGTTGAAAATTTGAATTAGAATAAATACTTTCATTATTTTGGTACAATCTCACTGTTATTCATGCCTTGAACAATTTCCACTTCATCTCTTAAATAAATGAAGTTGAATTTGTTATTCGTGAAGTGTTAGCAGATCATGTGATAGAATGACGAGTCATTCCATCTGTCTCAAACAAAAGGTTTGCAATAATTATATACATAAGTCAATCTATAGTGAGATTAATCACATATGGTTCCTAAAATGGACTTATACTTCATATATCATACTTCTTAATATAATAAAACTAGTTTCTACTAAACATGGACTTCCTGTAGGCCAGTGGTAGGCGATAAAGGCCAGTCGCACTTCGGTTGTGGGTTCGATTCCCACAGCCTTGTCCGAAGCGATGGGTTGTCGCCCGTCCTGTAGGTTGTCCTTTTTCTAAAACTACATTACTATAACATCCCATCAATAATATCGAAAAAAAACTTCTATCCTTAAACAATACTACTTATGTCCAACATAATCCATTTCAATCTTTAGGCTTATCCATAATACTGTATTCCACTCTCATAACATAGTGAAAACGATTACCAGAGATTTAATACCATCGTTGATCCCCATATATCATAAGATATGTTTTCTTGGTCACATTCCAAACATTCAAAGTCCTTAATCATGTATTCTCTTGAATACCTTAGTGAAAACATGAATGCAGTTTAAAGTTAACACTTTCCACATACAAAAATCCTCAAAATTCTATATACTCAAACCATGATATCACTTAGTCCTTATATCAATCAGGAGCTCATGAATACTATTAAACATTTCATTTTCTCGTTTTCCCTTCATTATGCACATATAATCTTATTTACAAAAAATATCTCAATCACTTTGAATACCACATCAATAAATATTGCAATACTCAATGATACAACATTATTTTGGAATCCCATTACATAAACACTTAATCATTCCACCACATCGTTGTCATATTCAACATTGCCAATAGTGATCGCATGTGACTTCACTTTGTCCTTTGCCTTCAGTGGTTTCTCATGTTGATCATCACTAACCCTTGGATTAGGTCATTTATTCGCATAATGCCCCATTTCCTTGCACTTGAAGCATTGAAGTGTTGGTGGTGCTTTCTCTGCAGTGTTTTCTTTATTCACATCATTAGAAACCCTTTTTCCATTACTTCGACACTCAGCTGCTCGATGACCTTCTTTTCCACACTTCAAACATTTCCTAGTCCCTTTAAGACAGTATCCACCATGCTTCTTTCCACACTTTGTTCATAAGGAAACATTCATCTTCTTTTCACCATTATTCTGAGATTTCTCCTTGAACTCCATCTTTCGTTTCTGGTCATAACCATGAGATTGATATGTAACACCAACTTCTATTTCTACCTTGATAGCACAACGCACAATTTCTTCATAGCTACTGAAGTCTCTTATAGCTAATTCCCTTAGAAGACTTGGTTTTAAGCCACTGAAAAATAGATCAACTTTACTTTCAGGTTGGATGATTATACCAGAAGCGTACCTTTCAAGTCTTGTAAAATTTACTTCATAGGTACCAACAGATTCATCATCCCTTTGCTTCAGTTCAAGAAACTCTTTCTCCATCTTTGTTCAAAGAATACGAGGGAAGTACTTACTAGAAAACAAGTTCTTGAACTCGTCCCATTCCATGGACTCAATTTCATCTCTAGCCCTCGTATTCTTGATAATATTCCACCATTGATCAGCTTCACCTTCCAAACGATATACTGCTAAGATGACCTTATCATGCTCAGAACATTGAAGAACTGAAAATATCTTTTCAGTGGTACTGATCCATTTTTCAGCAACAAGTGGATCAAAAGACCCACTGAAAGAAGGTGGACGTTGCCTCATGAAGGACTCAATAGAATATTGTTCCCTTCTCTGCTCATTTGTAAGTCCATAATGATTCATAGCTTGTGTAAGTATAGCAATAAGATTTTTCACTCCATCTCCCATCACATTTGTTTGTTCAGGAGGACAATCATTGCATTGTCCATTGCATTGATCAACACGGTTCCTTCGGGTTCCAGCCATCGTCTAAAACCCAAAAAGAATAGTGTGAGAGGAAAAAATCATGCTAGGGAAAACAACATAATAAAGGGGGAGTACCTTCAGTATCTAACATCCTAGGTTTAATTCTATGATCGTTAGCGTAGTTCTAGTACTATAACCTATACGTATACTTAACCTTAGGGACATCCATAGACATACCGTAGAAATATCTCTAGGGATCTCACTAACGTTTTCGCATCCTAGTTTCCAAAGTTTGACTAAACCTTTCCTCTGATACCAACTGTAGAGACCCGAAGCCTGATGTACATGGACATTACATTACATTTTCGGAATACTTATTACATAACAAAAACACACACACAAGGATCGTAATAGTTTAGTGTCTTTGGAATCTCGGAACGTAATCTTCTAATAGTGGTGAAGGATCTTCAATATATCCCATAAAGATCTTCCTTTTTTTTACCTAAAACCTTTCTTTATATCCTGGGGAAAAGAAAACATAAAAGGGTGAGCTCAAATTCTCAATAAGGGTATACAAAAGAAAAATCAATCACATCATATTCATAAGAACATAACTTTTGGAAATATTAACCTGCAAAAGAGAGCATAATTTCATAACATGGGATAAATCATAGTAGTGAAATGAAATCCCAATAATCATAACATAAAACATGAAGCTTTGTGGCATACACACATAATCATAGAGAATCATTTCTTGTTAGTCAAGACTCATTGCCAAGACTATCTTAGTGGACAAAGTCCCTTTCTGAATCGAGTAACCCTCGTTTCAGTCCTGTTTCACTAAACCGGTATAACCTACCATTCCATCCATGTCTATCTCATGAGATATAAAATCTTTACCCAATGCATTGGAGGGAGATATAGGTCCCACCCATCTTATAATGAATCCTTTCTTATGTGTTCCACATAATCATAAAACATACATCATCGCATAACACATGTAACAAAAATGGGATTCTTGAAACATCATGACATCATAAATCAATTCATATATGATAAAGGAATTCATAAAAATAATTCCATCACAACATGATCAAATCAATGTAATAATAGGGATAAAAACAGAACCCTTTATTATCTTAGATGGAAAATAATTTTGAAAATCACTTGAACTCCATTCTTGAGGAAAATATCCTTTCTTCTTCAAAAACATTTTTCCTCTCCTAACATGTCATACAACTTTAAAATAAAATAAGTTCATTAAAAATAAACTTGAAAACTTGTAAAGAAAGCTTCTTGGAAATAATGTTTTAAAAATCCATTCATGCCGTATAAGTTAAAAAAAACATTCTTCGTACTTTTGTCGGAAAAGTCAAAAAGTACCTCGTACGAAAAAACGACAAATGATTCCTTTCATACATATTACTAAAAACTCACCGAAGGGTAAAAATGGATTTAAAAAATTGTAGGTGGATGTAAATAATATTAAAAATTGATGAAACATGGATGTGGATGATAAGATACACCCCAGTAAATACTTACGAATAAACAATCTCGGATAAAAATGAGATTGTGATATTTCCATTACCTTAGGTCTGATTTGCTTCGTATGTGTCCGAACCTCCTGTATAATGATTTACATAATGTCATTGACTTATTAAAGAATTATATTCATTGTTATGATATCATATATGGTTCACTTATGACATTATATTACCCGTTCTTTTGTAAATTCCATGTTAAAGAAGCGTTTTGGGTAAAATCGTTTCATTTATCGTAGGTGTTTTGACTTGTTGTTCTTGACATTATTATTACTTATATCATGATTTACTTACTTACAGAATATAAAATATGATTTATATATCATATATATTCAGTATATATATATAATATATATATAAATGAAATGAAAAACACCGTTCATGGAGATGGTAGTCCGTACGTACGCATGAACGTTGTTTTCCTTTCCTTATTGTCTTGAAATGGAAGTAAGTAGATGACATACATATATATATATAAATAAATTCAGTAGCTTTATAATGTCATATATTTCATTATTATTTCTTATATATACTTTATAATCATTCTTAAATTGTTAACATGGAGAATGAATCTCATCGCGTCGTGGAGACGGTATTCTGTACGTACGCACGCGCGGTGATTTCTTTTTCCGTAGGATGGATAGATGGTGAAATAGGGTTGTTTCATAATTATAATAATATATCTGTATATGAGTGATACTGATGTTATTACTTCATAATGAAACAACCTAAGAAGAAGAAGTGGAAGAAGAAATAAAGATGAAAGAATTGGTAACGGTAATTACCTCTTCTTTGAAGCGCCTCTTTGAGACCTCCTCTTAGGGCACTAAAATTGGTCTTTGAGGAAGACCAGAACCTCTAGGATGTTTCTAGGTAAGTGGAGAAGATATTTTGGCAGGGTTTGGCCGAGATTGAGTGCTCAAATTAGTGTGAGGAGGAGGGGGAGGAGGTGTCCTTTTATAAGGGTGGAGAGGGGCACCTTAGGAATACCTCAAAATATTATTTTATATTAATGTCAAAATCGGTTTATAATGGTTCCAAAGGGACTTATTTCGAAGCTAAAGTGGGGATGGGTCGAAATCCTATCAACCAATAGGATTTAGACAAGTTTAGGGTATTATTTTGACCTTATCAATTAGATTAAACTCTAAGTTAAATAATTTAACTTTTACCGTGTCTTTTTGTTTTCTTTCACTATATGGTTAATAAACATACTATAACATGCCAAACGAACCCCAAATTGTTTATTATTAATACATATATCCTCATCTAAGTCATATGGCCGAACCTTTGATTTTTAGGAATAAAATAACAATTAATAATATAATATTTGATTTAAAAACTATTTTGTGTCAATTTTGGCACTATTTGATATATGATTTTTTTGAAAGTCATAACAGAATTATATGTTCGAACAAAGTTAATTAAATCAACACTAATATATCATAGTATCCTAGAAAATTAGTGTAATTCATAAAAAATTTCAAATTACATTCATTTGAGCATTTATAATATCAATAATGTTAATATTTCCTTAAAAGGGTAATTACTACATCATCGTTGTGTCATAAATAAATTAATTTATTTAAAGTCTAAAAATTATAAATAAAATATAATTATGTAGGAAATCTTTTTATCTTTCTAATGAATATTTATAGTCGAATTTATCTTATGTATAACCCCATATTAAAAATATTTGAGTTATTAAACTTCGATTTTAACTATTTTAACTATTCATTAAATAAAATAATATTAAATGTCATAATCTAATCCAAGTGGACCTAAATGGTCATATTATATTCATAAGGTTGTTTTTGGTCGAATTACACTTATCCAATAGAATTAGGACATGTTTTAGGGTAATAGTAATATCATATTTACCCTTAGTTACTCTATTTACTATTAACCGTGGTAATAAAAAGTAAAAAGTTACTATTCACCAAAAAATATTTTCATCTCATTGAACCACATTTTAGTCATTGATATTAACCGTGTCTCTCAGATTTTAGAAATTCCATTCACAGAAGCGGTAAAATTAAGTTTTATGCAAAATTCAGTTTTTAACCTACCACTTAGTGGTTCCACTATTCATCGAAAATTGAAAGTTTTCAGAAAAATATCAAAAATTAGGCCTAATCTATATTTGATATTATGAACTCAAAAATGATGTCTATTTTACCAAATTCAAAACATATCAGTTGCATTAACTAATTTAAAAATTAATTCTCGTCGTCAAAAAAAAATAGCGTGTTTTTAGGAGATAATAACTATCAAAAGATTGACACTAGTTTATAACTGGTTTAAATGTGAAATTACATCCAATGACAAACATTGTATTAAATTGTAAAAATATATTCTAAATATACTCTAAAACCACTCAAATTAATAATTTATCACTATTAATTATTTCGATTAAAAAAGTTGTTTTTAATTAAAATTTAGTAATTTTCACTATTCATCAGAATATGAAAGTTATCCGAAAAGTACCAAAATTTCACCTTAGGCTAAATTCGATACACCGAATCCAAAAATGAAGACCATTTTGAGAGCTAAAATTTCTAAAATTTTAAAATGTGGTTATTACTATTCATAACGGCTAGTTATAATAATATTTTAATAGTATATCATTGTTTTGTGAAACTCGGTATTGCGTACTACACACGCTATCGAGGAAGGTCGCGATTGCGTGTAATGGAAGGCAAGTCAAGGATGTGTGTTGTGCAAGCTCCTTTTGGTGTAGCGTACAACACAAGACATTAGTGAAATAAAAAAGAATATTTTTCATAAAATCTCGGGCTGTTACAATTCAATTATAATCATACGATAAAGTAAAAAATAAATTTTGGAAATTTATTTAACAATATCATAACTCCTAATGTTATCTAAACTGACCTGTAATACCAATTGTAAGGCCCCAAACTTAAACATTGCATAATATTGAGTTATGTAAAGGATTTACATTGTGTATATTTATTGGTTTAGTGTTTTAGAGTAGTATTCAATAACTAATAATTAACATCTCAAATATTACAATGTTGAAACTTTTAATCTATCAAATTTTATTGACAATAATAATAATACTTAAATGAAATAAGAATTATTTTTTTGATATAAATATTATTGAAATATTCCATTTCCTTACACTTCTTTATACAATGTGAAAAAGATTTCAAAAAATTGGGATGAGCATTAAAATCACAGTAAGGGTTATAAAATATGGAACAAAAACATTAGTCCATCAATACATACAAATTAATTAACTCAAAAATTTAAATAAATTATAATAATATCATTAAAATACCTCATGAAATATTAATTTTTATGAATAACACATAGAAATCATAAATCCCAAAGTTAACTTGGGGAATCAATAACATTATTACATTGTAGCCTTCACAGCTATAGAGGGAGTTAATTTGGAATACGCCTCATAGTATATTCCTTAAATCTCTTAGGAGAAACTTTAACGTTTTACTCCATCACATTACCCAATGCATTAGAGAGCTATCAGAGGATCACTAAACCTTAGTTTATCATGTAACCACCCGTATATGTAAACAATTCCCAATAACTATGACATAATCATAATATATAAAACAAGCATAAAGGGAATATAAATTTTCCACATTCCAATCCCAATATAAAATTTCAATATATTGAAATAATAAATGCTTTATAAAAAACAATTTTCATTATCAAAATAAATAAAAAGGTATATGGTATTTATTTTACATTTAAAAACATTACGACTTGTTGATGAATCCAAATATCAAATATGGCTAGCAGCGTTAGAATGGTAGTTGTCTCTACATACGATTAAAAGAAACATTTCCTATGTCATTTAGGAAAATGATTTGTAAAATAAATATTCATTTTGAAAATTATTAATAGAAAATAAAATTCAAATGATTTTAGAATACACCATAAAAAAGAACGTTTTTCATAAAGAAAAACATGCCTCAATGAAAGGAGATTGAGACGATGACCCTTACCTAGAGTTTAACTTGTCTTGTTCATTATTTATAATCCTAAATAATAATATTAGAATAATTTATACTTAATTAAAAACATCTTTCATATTTATAATTAATTTTATATATCTTGTCATCATTTTATAAAAATATTAGAATTATTTAAGTTTATATAAGTCATTTTGTTCATATTCCGTACTTGAGTTGAAAATGGAATTGTTTTGATGTAAATTTTCCATATAGTCAAATTTCCATCATCAACAGAATGTTATTGTTGATTTAATTATAATATATATCCATTATATATGTATTTAGAATTTTTCACAACATTTGGTGAAATGAAATGCACTCTTCATGGAGACAGTAAGCCGTACGTACGCAAGAACGAATCTTTCATTTCTTTTTCATATTTGAAAGAACGAAAAATAAATGATACATAGGTATGATGTAATTATAGTATAATACAATATTTTTTATATGTTACATAATATCATTAACTCTATACTTTATACATTCCATGTATGACATGAATGAGTCATATCACTCTAAGGGGGCGGTAGTCCGCACTTCCTCAAATGAAATTATCGTATTTACACATTATAAAAAGCATAAAGGTATGATTTAAATTAAAAATACATAATAATAGATACAATATAAATATAATATATATCTAATATAAAAATATTTCCATCATAATAGAAACCATTATAGGTGGTTGGGGAAAATTGAACAATCATTGATTCGTGTGGAAGTAGTTCGTCGTACACAGAAATAGTATGTTTGTATCCATTAGAAGAAGATTTGTGAATGTGTAGTTAAAAAACATACCATAAAAAATTCCTAGTATATTGAGGATACCAGTTTTGTTATTTAATCATATATGAAGAATATAATAGATAATTTTGATGAAAATTTATGTAAAAGAACTTTAGGGAAGATTCTAACTTTACAATGTGTAACTCCTTTTGATTTAAATCAAATAGATTTCTTGAATTCCCATCTCCCCATGGTAAGAATTCTAGGAGGAAGGGAGGTATGTTGGGAGATTATTTGGGAAGAATTTGGATAATCTAAAGGGATTTAGAGGAGTGAGTTATGTGGGTAGATGTGGTGTCATTTTATAAGAAGGAGGAGGGTAACTTTAGGAAGGTACCGAAATATTATTCTATTATAAAATGATTTTCGGTATTAAATGGTCCTGAAGTCATTTATTTATAATATAAGATGCTTCTGTCTTGATAAAATCTCAACTATTTGGTTTTAGAAGCCTCTAGGTAACAAATTTTACCATATCTTTTTTTCTTTATCCCTTTTTTAAAAACAATAACTCGTACTATATATTTTTTCATTTTCATAATTTTTCGTTACTATAGTTACTATAAAATGAGAAGAGAAATACCATTGTTAATTAATGACATGATCAACTGTATATAAATAATTTTGACGAATATTATATTTCTATAAAAATTAAATAATTCAATAAAATGGTATTTATTTTAAAAACTCATTATGTCAATTTTATACTATTCATATCATATCTTTTTAAAAATCCACAACAACTTCATTATTGATAAAAAAATAATTAATTAAAAGATAAAAATTCATGTATGACATAACAATATTCAAAATAAAATTATTTTAATAATTATAATATCATTAATTTTAATTTTTTATTATTGAAGCAATCACTTCCTCATCATTATGTCATAATTAAATTTATTTATTAAATGTCCAAAAATTACAAATAAAAAATATCATGATATAGGAAATCATTTTACCATTCGTATTATTATATATAGTCTAAAATATAATTTATATATCCCTATATTAAAATTGATTTAATAATAGATACCTGTTTATGTTATGTTTCACTTTATTTTATATTAATTATTTTAAAATGTCATTTTCACACCTAAGTGGCTTCATGTGGTCCCAAAATCTACCCAAAGTTGCCCATCATTGTACATATATCATCAAATAGGATTTTTACATGTGTTAAGATATTTTAATATTATTATAATATTATTTTTTCTCTTATTAAACAGATTTATCTTTTAACCTTGGTAAATAAAATAATTACTGAAGTAACTATTCATAATGTCAAATAATAAGAGGTTCCTATTAACAATAATTTGGAAATATTATTTACAAATATGAAATTCATTTTTCCAAAATCAAAACACAGAATATGATGTAATTAAGTTAAAATTAATTTCCATTGTCAAATCCAAAAAGCATGTTTTTAAAATGTATTGACTATCAAAAGATTTACTAGTGTTTAAGTAAAATTAAAAAGTTAAGTTACATCCATTGAATATAATTATTTTAAATGATAAAAACATAATATAATTACCCTTTAAAACATATTAAAAGTAAAATCTAACAATATAAATTATTTAGTTGAAATGGGAGTTTTGAATAAAATGATGATTTTAGTATTCATTAAAAATATTAAACATTATCAATATATTTCCAAAAAAATATCCAAAGTAAATTTTTATATCCCTCTTCTTTATAAGAAGTTTATTTTGTGAAATAAAAAATTATAAAAGTTAATGAAAACTATATTAAAAAATGGTTCATTATCAAAAGGCGGTAAACCGACCTTTTAAAAAAATTATTATATTTCATGCTTAAATTCAAAATCATTCTTATTTCAAGCCTCTAATTTTCATTGGATAAATGAAAATGAAATTAACAAATGTGTAAAATCATATTGTAGTTATTTATATTCATCCATGCCTGTTCTACAGCTAGGCGTTAACTACCATTTAAAAAAATAATAATATTATATTTTTTCTGTATAACTCATTGTTGTGTACAACATATGATTTCCAAGAAAACCTTTGTTGTGTGTTGAGTACGCTATCAGAAAAAGAATATTTTTTAATGTGAAAAATAATATGTTATTCATAAATATTAATAAATATGAAAAAGTATTATTCTATAAAATCCTAGGATTCAACAGATCCATTACGCAATTAAGTCTTTGTATTGTGAAAGTTGGAATTCACAGAAGATAGTATATTATCAGGTTCAATACCTCTTCTATTTATCCATAAAATATATAATTCAAACTTGTTGATCCACCACACCTCACTGGGCACTGTTAACCCAGATACCATTTCCTAAAGGCCATCATAGAAGTTATATCAGAGATGAATATTATACAAATTTGTCTATAATAATTTATATTGTAATTAAAAATTAATTTTAAAAAATTAATTATCAAAATTTCATCCCATTCATTGTATTTTATTTCATTTCTATCATTTATCCAATAGATTTATTCAATTGGAAAAATTTAACTATGTTTTCTAAGAGTTCCCTTGAAACACCAAAATTCGTTACTATTTTTTCTAATAATTTTCATATAATCATTTTACAAAAACATGATTTATGTGTGCCTAATCCACCCTTTATGAAACTACATACAAATATTTATTTTACTATAATATGAATCTAAAATAATTATGGAATATTTCATAGACATATATGACTGATATTTAATATAAATTTATTAACTTGATTACTTTTTTAGAATTTCCCAAGATCACTACGTGTTGGCATTAAATCCTATAAAAATGATAGGGGTTGGAATCTAGAAGAGTGTCCACTGTAATATATTGTGAATTGTGATGTTGGAGAAGAGGGTACAATAATACAAGAGACAAACTAATGGAGGTGTACACTATAGAGATGGGGGTGGATAAGGGTAAAAGGCAAAGGGGTGTAAGAAGTGGGAAAACCCTATTTCGTAGTTTGAGGAAATGGATGAAAATGATGAACAACCATGTATGGGTAAAAGATATAAGGTGGATTAATGATTGGAGGGATGTATCTGAGTGAATGGAGATCCATATTCTATGTTGTTCATCATGTAGGGGAACTATATGTTTGAGTGCTTCTATATTCAATGCTGCCATATATATCCTCATCAAATAAATGTTTTATCATTGATTGTTTTAGTTATATTAAATTTCATTTTTTAAAGATCATAAATAGTAAATAAATAAATAGAGTACTAAACTAGAAAAAACATTTTTTATATATTAAATATGAAATTCTCGTCATTTTTTTATACAAACCTCCTCATAAGGCATAATATCATGAAAATTCTAGAATTGATGTAAAGATTTTAAATATATTACAACAAATTTAATTAGTATAAAAATTTAAAAAATTTCATATTATATTTCAAATCATTACAACTACAATTAATTTTATTTTCATTAAGATTTTTACTCACAAAATTAAAACATTACACAATAACAAAAGATTCTTCTTTAAATATAAAACTGTTCTACATATTTATTTTCAATTGTCTACAAATATAATATTAATTTTTATCATTAAAAATGATATAATATTTTCATTAAAAAACTAATAATTCCTATTTAGTACAGAATTTGGGTATATATAAAGCCTTTAGAAATTAAAAAAATTCAAAAATATCTTCTAATGATGGTAATGAAAATAAACTATCCATTTGAGTTCGTTTTTATAGTTATTCATTACATTTATATCAATAATACTAACCATATTCATGAAAAACATACCATGTGATTAGAAATATATAAAACTCATTTCATGTATGTTACTTTATAATAAATATCTCCAAACAAAAAATTTGGGAACTAAAATATTTCACAAACATGTATAAAACATACAAACAATATGAACCTAAATAAAAAGTAAAATATAATTAACAAAATTAATTATGTACCATTTATAACAATTTCATAAAACATGTACCATTTCATAATAATATGAAAAAAATACTTCCAAACTTGTCATCACTATAAATTTTATGTTTCAATTTATGGTTGATAATCCATTATTAAAATTAAATAATCTATCTCATCAAATGATACATCTGAGTGAATAATAACTGGTTCATCCAACACATTATTATCATCCACTCTTTCATCAATAATATTTCTTGGAATAAATTCAAAAATAACACTAAATTTTGGTTTTAAAGAACCATTTACATAAAAACCGTAAATACCATGTGATGAATGAATGTAAGGCCCATATGTTCATAGATAATTGTTCATATCAATCACAATAAATCAAAAAATGTCTTTATACATGACTATTAATGTCACTAAATCCAAAAAATTTAATTTAATCACAGTGTCATAACCATTTTCATAGTAATCCATACAAATATTTTCTATAAAACTCCATAATAAAAAATAAATTTTGATCCGAGGTGTCTATTTGATACAATTTTATAACAATATGTTGTTGTGTTTATCGTGAATCTATCCGGATATGTTTTGGTGTTTATATAAAAATATTTATAATTAATTTTAACCCATTAATAACCATGGCTTAAAATCATAGGCCAAATTTTTTGTACCAAATAAAAACACCATTATTTCAATAGATATATCATCAAGTGTTGAGCATTAGAACTTAAATATATCAAAACAAAGTATCAATCTACCAATGATTTGGACAAGTAAAAAAGGAAATTGTTTCCTTTGACCTGAACTATGTATTATATTTTTTACTATGTAAATTGTCCCTCCTCATAATAGATAAATTAGGATGTTATATTTTTATAACTTAACTACGTTTTCTAAAAGTATGATAATTTAATGATTTAAGAAATCATGAAAAAAAATAAAAAATAAATAAATATATTTATAATTTTACTAATATGATGTTTCTACCAGATATGATAAAGTTGAATAATACTGTACAATGAGTCATTTCCTACACATCCAATTTCAATGTGCACAATATATACGATCCACAAAGCCCACCGATTTGGGGAAGTGATAGAAATAGTGGATCAATGGGGTCATACATATCTAATTTAGATCTCATTGGGGGATTAGATATCATGGTCACATTAGGCATGTATATTGATCATGAATCAATGAATTTCAATATTAAATAATAATTCTCAATATATCCTTTAGGATGATTCTAATTCTTCATATAGTATTTAAATTTAGGCATCATTATTTCTATTGGATATATGTAGTACCATTAAAAGGGACCACAAAAAATAAAATCTATGGGATGATGGATAGTCAGATTTAACATTCATGTGAAAATTAATGGAGTGAAAATTTTCTCAATATGACAAAGAATGATCAGTTCATATTTATTTATTATTTCATAAAACCTTTATTCTATATTTTTTCCCAATGGTCTTGATAAAAGAAAAAAAAATATTATCATAGAATCCCTAAAATTAGGAGAGTGATTGATGAATCAAAATAGGAATCAATTTATATTTTAGGTAATGATAGTCATGTGTTTTAATGAATTTTTTAAACATCTCATGTATCCACCATTTTCAAAATGTTACTCGAATTCTCATGTGGAATCATTAAAATATAAAAGGAATGAAGGAATTTAATTCTCTACATTTTTTCTCAAAAAACATGAAATATGAAATTCCACTAGTTTTGACTAATTAATTTAGTATGAATCCTTGGTTTTATACCCCAATCAACTAAATCACAATAAGAGAAAAAATTCAGATTTTATTTTCCCATTTACATTTAAATTTTTTTGAAGTTAAATTTCACACAAAGTTTTTCTTATATTCATTATATCCAATAAGAGATTTAGAAAATTTGATGAAAAATAATTTAACTCTATGAAAATAACTTTATTTTAAATTTTATTACATAATTAAAAGAAAAAACTATTCTCGTTTGAATAATTTGAACAACATTATCCTTTAATAAAATTTATTGTTTCATGTTATTTATGTATAAAACCTCAAAAATTTATTTTTTAACTTCATATATTTGTTTGGAATTATATAATTGTATTTATTATTTATTGTATTGATGGTTAATTTGTAGAAATCAATGGTTACCTATGAAAATGAATATTTGATGGAACAATAATTTCCTTGAAATTGTATTTTCATTTAAATAAGGTAAGATAAACTCTGATTGGTACTCCTACTATAAATCATTACAAAATTAGAGAAATCATTTATTTTGTATAATAATTTATCATGAAAGAATGTAATCCATTCTAAATGCATCATATGTATGAACCCAATTGGACCAAACCACCTTCAACACATTTATTAATGGTTTCATGTATATTTAATATGATTTCCAGGATCATTGTTTATAGAAATTAATATACCAACGATAATAACTATATTATTCATTAACATCCATGATCTAAAATTATAAATATGTATGAAAATAGGTTGTGTACTATGTTTTGTATTCATGTACTAAAATGGGCTGAAACTATCACATGATTATCCAAATTTATCATTTTAGGGGTCAAATTTAAAATTTGGATATAACCTATCACAATTTTTCCACACTATCCCATCTTAAGGATAAAATATATCATAATTGAAATTATTTATTACATCATCATGATATATCATCTTCTTTTTCATTAGTTCTAACATAAAAATATCTTAATGTATATGAACTAATGGAAAGTGTCACATCACATTCAATAGTAAATGTGATTGACTTATATAATTGTTAGTCATACATCTATATGTTCCAAATTATTATTACTCATCTAACTCAACATTTCCATTCCTACGAAATCAAAAATCTTTAGGGTGAATGTGGATTTTTTTCTTGAAAATTCAAAAATTTCAGCCATCATATATACGATATAATAATTTTTAGGAGAACAAGGATAATCAGGTAGCATTTAATTAATAATGGTGAGTGTATAAAAAATGAAACTATTACTAAATCCCTAGATTATCATCACATGAAAAATCACATTAAAACACATGTTTTCTCATTTTTACATATCACTAGTATATCTGGGTATTATCGTCTTCACATATCATTTTAACACACTCAACATCATTATTCAGATCATTATATAAAAATAGTGTTCCCAAATTAATTTCAAGTTCCACTGCTCTACATGAAGTTCCGACTTGATAAAATAATTGAAAATTATAATAAATTTAATTTTCATTTTTAATCCATTAATTTGAATCAGTTTCATTCTCTTCTTGAATTTTTTTCCATTGTCATACCCAACATGATATTCCATTTGAAGGTTTTTGTAAGGGATATGGTAACTCTAACACCCTGAGATTTTTTGAGATATATTAATTTTAATTTCATTGATGTATTCTATTGTACAATACAACATGATAACCATGTACTATACACAACACCATATTAGCTTGCAGTATACACAACATTATTCTTGGCTCATGTTAGACACAATTTTAATTTCGTTTGGTAGAAATTATTATACGTAAAATTAAGTATATATTTTTATAAATGTATAAATGAAATAAGTTTTTATTATATTATACGTGAAAAAAAAGGGAGATTCCACTACACACAGCTTTGAATTGGGTTGCATGACATGTAATCGTGACCTTCCTCGATAGCATGTCTAGTACGTAATACTGAGTTTCACTAAACAACGTTATGTTAATAAATGATTATATAAACTAGCTGTTAGGTGTAGTAATACCCAATTTTTTTAAATTTTATAAATTTTATCATTAAAAATGGAATTCATTTTTGAATCGGAATATCGAAATTAGCCTTTGGAGAATTTTTGGTATTTTTCAGAAAACATTCAATTTACGATGAATAGTGAAAACCACTGAGTTATAGTTTAAAACTGAATTTTTAAATAAATAATTATTTATTTTATTTAAATTTTTTTTTTGTAAAAATAGATACATAATACCTATATAATTTCAATGTAATTCATTGGATTCATTTTATAATAATTTTATATATATAAAAATTTATTGAACTATTTACCGTCTTTTACCCACCTCCTAGGAGAATTTGAAAATTTACATAAAACATAATTTTAATGCTTCTGGGAGTGGAATATCGATAAATCCTAGAGACAGGATTGATATCAGTAATTAAAATTTTGTTCAATAAGATAAAAAAAATATGTGAATAGTATCTTTTACATTTAATTACAACGGTTAAAATTAAAAAGGGTAATTGAGGGTAAAAATGATATTATTATTACGCTAACACGTGTAACAATTCTAATCGATATGTGTAAATTGACCAAAAACAACCTTAGGAATAAATTATGACCCTTTAGGTACACATGGATTAGAATAGGACATTTATTATTATTTGATTCAAAGAAGAGTAAAAAGAGTTAAAATCAATGTTTAATAATTAAAACACTTTTAATATAGGGTTAAACACAATATAAATTGGACTATAAATATTCATTAAAAATATAAAAATATTTACTACATAGTTTTATTTTGTTTTATGATTTTTAGACAAAAAAATAATTCAATTTATTTATGACACAGTGATGATGCAGTAATTACCTTATTAACGAAATATTAACATAATTGATATTATAAATACCCAAATATATGTAATTATACACTCTATATGAATTATACTAATTTTATAGATTAATGTAAAATATTATTTTTGGTTAGATAAATTTTTTGGTTGTAATAATTTTGTTATGAATATAGAAAAAACAAAATTCCAAATAGTGTCAAAATTGACATAAAATAGTTTTTGAAACAAATATTATATTATTAGTTGATATAGTTATCCTAGAAATCTAAGGATAGGTAAAAAAAATATATAATAATATATATGACATTTATAAACCAATTGGGGATCTATTGGATGTTTATAGTATGTTTATTAACAATATAGTGTAAGAATACAAGAAGACACAGTAAATGTTAAATTATTTAACACAGAGTTAAATCAAAATGATAAGGTTACAATGATAACATAACTTTTCTAAAACCTTTTGTTTGACAGTATTTTGACCCAAACCCACTATAACATCGAAATAAGTCACTTTTTATCCATTAGAAACTGAATATGATTTTATTATATAATAATATTTTGATTTTTTTCTAAGGTGTCCCTCACCCCTCTTATAAATGGGAACTCCCCCTTCTCTCTAATCCACACCTCCAAAGTAATTTGGCTTGGAAAAAACCAACCCAAATACACTCCCAACGGTCCTCTCATCATTTTATAGGCCTTCCATAATTCAGAAAGACCAGCTAATGATCCCTTTTGATCAAATCAAAAGAAAGGACCCCAAGAAGTTGTAAATATATCACCACATATTTCAAGTTCCTTTCTTCTTCCACTTCCTCCTTATTCGTTGTTTAGATTATAAAATAATAACTCCAGTACCTTCTATATAATTTGATGTTATTATAAAAATTGTACAACCAAATCATTTAATTTATCCATCCTAGGAATGAAAAAGTCACCACATGTGCGTACGTACAACTTACCATCTCCAAGTCATGGTGTAGTTTGTTATTAAAATATTTCATCAATTGAATGAGTATAATAATGATTTTAATTCATATAAATAATAAATATAAAATTATTATGATTCATTATATATGATATAACAGACAATTATAAATGATTTTAATATCAAAATAATGATATTGTCTCTCTTACATAGGTACGAACTACCATGTCCACGAACGCGATGAGATTCATTCTATATGTTAACCATTCAAAAGTGATTATAAAGTTTATATAAAAAATAATCATGAATGATACGAAATAATAATGATACTGTATTTATGTATATATACATTTCATTTATCTAATTCTATTCAATTCTATAAGGAAATGAAAACAACATTCATGCATATGTACGACCTACTGTCTCCATGAACCGTGTATTTCATTCCATTTATCAATCTATCATATATATTTATATTATTAATATACATAATATATATATATATATATATATATTGTTTTATATTATATAATTATGTAAATCATTATATAAGTAATAATATCAAGAACAACGAGTCCAAACACATATGAGAAATGAAATTATTTAACCCAAAACGCTGCTTTAACATAGAATTAAGAAAAAACAGTTAATATTAAGTCATATGTGAATCATATAAGATATCATAAATATTATTATGGTTATGTTACAATTTAATAATATGTTTAAACCCACTATACAGGAGTTTCAGACATGTACTGAAAAAATTGGACCTAAGGTAATGGATTATTTTATCTCACTTTTATTTCAATGAGACATATCCCTTAATCACCAACTATTTCTTTTTTATGGTGTTTAAGCATCCCTAGAGTGTTTTATGATTTTTATTAAGAAGTATATGATATTTACAAATGAATGAAATTTTCCACCATTTATAAATTGTATGGGATAATTTTGAAAATCGCATTTTTATCTGAGATTGCTAATATGTAAGTATTTATTGGGATTATGTGTATCATTCATGTCAATGTTTTCTAAAAATGTTTCCATAAAATGTTTACTAATCTTCAATTTATGTTTAAATTTATTTTTACCCTTTATGGAAATTTTACAACATTTTTTAGAAGGAATAATTCCTTTGGTTACCATATAAGGTACTTTTTTACTTTTTTGGCAATAGTACGAGAAGAATTTTTTTTAACTTATACAGATTGAATGGATTTTTACGGTTTCCTCATGCCTAATTTTCATGAATATTCCTCTAAAAGTTTTCATGGTTATTTTCAATAAAATACATTTTTTTAAATTGTATAGTGTTTTGTGAAATGAAAATCATTTTGAAAAGGAAAGGATATTTTCTTGAAAAATTTATTTGAAGTGTTTTATCAAAAGTATTTTCCATCTAAGATGCCATTATTTATCATGTTTTTGTTTCAAGTACAATGTCTCTATTATTTACATGGTTTTATATTTATTATTATGAAATGATATCCATTTTTTTATATGGATTATGTCACGATGAGATGATATTTATGAAACACATTTTATTCCTTAGGTTATGATGAATGATTTGTGTTTATTTTTTGGCACATGTAAGAATGATTTTATTATGATATTGGTGAGACCTATATCACCCTATAATGCATTGGGTAATGATTTATATCTCATGAGATAGACATGGTGGGAAGTTAATTCTGTTCAGTGATATAGACTGGAACGAAAAGTTTACTAGATTTAGTAAGGGACATTCTCCACATTAATAGTCTTGGCAGCAGTTCCATGGATACTATGGAAATCATATCATGAGCTTAATAGTTTCCACAATTACATGTTTTATTCCCATGCTATTTTATCATGATTAATGTTCCGTTATAATCTATGACTTATGTACTGCCATGATTTATTTCATTTCTTATGTTCATGTTTTTACATTCAAATGTTTAAGTATTTTTTTTATGTTCTCCACGTTTACCCTTACTAATCATTTGAGCAAAGAAAATATGTTTTATTTTCCCTACGATAAATATAAAGGTTTTAGGTAAGAAAAAAAAGAGGATGATATTTATGGGAGATGATGAGGATCATTCACCATGATAAGATGATTATGTTTCGAGCTTCTAAAGACACTAAACTATTACGTTCCTGGGGTGTAATTTTTTGTTATGTATTAAGTATTTCGTAAAAGTAATGTAATATCCATGTATGTCAAGCATGGGTATCTATAGATGGTATTTTAGGAACGAATTAGTTATCCTTTGAAAACTAGGATGCAAAATCATTAGTGAGATCCCAAGAGACATATCTAAGGTATTTCTAGGTATTTACCTATGGTTTAGTATAAATATTGGTTACAATCCTAGAATTATGTTGATGATCATGAATAACCTATGGTGAACTGAGGGTGTCATGGATTAAAGAATGTGGGATAAGTTAGACATCCCATAAGTGACATTTTATGATTACGTTGTTCCATGTTATTTTAACTGTTAATTAAACAATGGTTTTTTGTATTATTTAATAGAGGGAACCAGAAGGAATTGGTTCAACATTTAATCCAATGGGAAAATTGCTGATAATGAGAAATGAAATTGTGTAATGATTAGAATGAAAGATTTTTTGATTATGCCAATTCAGTCATCGTGATATATGGATAACAATGAGAACTTTAGTGGTATTCCTAATTCATAAAATAAGAGGAAGATGTACTTTTATGAATTTTCACATGGTGAGGAGCATAGAGAAAAAATGATTTCTATTTCTAAAGAAGGGAATAAGAACCTTTATGAATACATCAAATGGAGGGGCAGATTTTATCTTTGTGGAGATAAGGGTTATAGAGTGACAAAATTTTATGGAATTCAATGACTTATCTATGGAGAACATGGGCAATACCCAACTCAATTCCCTAACCTAATAGGTTACTTCTAAATCTAGGAAGAACATATTCCTTTACAATCATTGAAGATGATAGATTTAAGTGTCTATGTATTGGAATTCAAGAACAATGTTGTTGAGGTACATTTTATTGTATATGGAAATATCTATGTATTGGTCCATTGTGTTTTTCTATAAGAATATGGTACTGGTAACAATTATAAGTGATTGAAATATTTTTTGAAAGAAGATTATATGAGTATAATGAAGGGATAAGAAGAAAATAATTTGTTTGATAGTATTCATGAGCTCATGATTGAGATAAGGAAAAAGTGAAATCATGGTTTGAGTATATAGAATTTTTGGGATTTTGGTATGTGGAAAGAGTAAAATTTTGATAGAATTAATGTTTACACTATGGTTCTATGGTAATACATGTTTCAAAGGTATGCATGATTATGGAAATCACATGTTTGGAATGTGACAAACAAGTTGTATCTTGTGATATATGAGGGATAAATGATTGTATTCAAATTCTTTTAATATGATATTTTTAGTAATCGTTCTCTTTATACTACGAGTATGGAAGGAAGTATTTTGGATTAGTCTTAAGGTTGGAATCGATTAGGATAGACATCATATAGTATTGTTTAAGGCTAGAACCTTTTCAATTTTATTTCTAGAATGTTACAATAGTATAGTTTATGAAAAGGGACAACCTGCAGATCGGGCAACAACCTGTCGCATTGGAAAAGGATGTGGGAATCGAACCTAGAACCAATGTGCAACATGCCATTATTTCCAACCACATGCATACTAGAAGTCCTCAGTTAGTAGAAATAAGATTTATTTTATTATGTTGTATGATTTTTGATGTATAAGTCCAATTTTGGAAACATTTACGGTTAATCTCACCATAGATGGACATATGTATATTTAATAACTTTTTCTACATTTTTAAGATAGATAGAATAACCTATTATTCTATAGTATGATCTGCTAATATTTCAAGAAGGACAAATTTTACTTCATTTCTTGAAATAATAGAAGAAGTGGAAATTGTTCATTCAATGACCAACGATGACATTACAATGAAATCAAGTAAGTATTTCTCCATGTGAAAAACTTTATCAACATTAGGGAAGTGATCATGAAAACCAAAAATGTTATCCTAGTACCCTTATATTTGATGAATCATATGGTACCTTAGATCATAAAAAATTTATGGCTTTGTGATTGTTGGATTTTTCAAAGCCATTTTGCCTACCACTCTTCATCAGAACAAGACGGTTAGATTTCTCTTCCATATCAATATTTTCACCTATGTTCTCCTATGCGGAAAACCATTGATTAGTTAATTAGGGTAACCGTTACATTTCATACTTCACTTTTTAAAATTATGTTTTAGTATTCCTTTTTACGATGTGGGTTTATGTTAATGAGTTTTTCATGTAGTAAATGATTTATAACCCCAACAATTTTTGAGGGATGAAATTCCTATTAAGGGGGGTAGAATGTAACAACCCTAGATTTTAAGAGATATATTATTTTTAATTTATTTGATGTCTTCTATTGTACACTAAAAAATATTATCGTGAATTATATACAACACCATATTATCTTCCAGTATATGAAATAATATTCTTGGCTCGTGTTACACACAATTTCAAGTTCATTTTGTAGATATTATTCTACGTAACATTAAGTATATATATTATTAATGAATAAATGAAATATGTTTTTATTATGTTATTCATGATAAAAAAGGGAGATTCCACTACATGCAGCCCTAACATGGCTTGAATTACACATAATCATGACCTTCCTCGATAGTGTGTGTAGTACGCAATACCGGGTTTCACTAAACAATGATATGTTATTAAAATATTATATAAACTGGCCGTTATGAATAGTAATACTCACTTTTTGAGATTTTATAAATTTTATCAATCAAAATGGACATCATTTTTTGATACAGAATATCTAAATTAGCGTAGGGTGAATTTTCGGTATTTTTCTGAAAACATTAAATTTTTGATGAATATTGAAGAACACTGAGTTATAGTTTAAAACCAAATTTTAATTTAAATAATTATTTACATTATTTAAATATATTTTAGGTCAATATAGATACATAATACCTATATATGTTCAATTTAATTAATTGGAGTCGATTTATAATAATTTTAGATATATATAAATTTTATTGAACTTTTTTTCGTCTTTTACCCACCTCCTAGGAGAATTTTCAAATTTACATAATAATTAATTTTTCCGCTTCAGTGAGTGGAATTACAAATATACAAGAGACATTTTTGATATCAGTATGTATAATTTGGTTTAATAAATTAAAAAGAATATTTTGTGAAAAGTAACTTTTTTCTTTTATTTACCACGGTTATAAGTAAATAGGGTAATTAAGGATAAAAATGATATTATTATTAACCTGAAATAGTTTCTATTTATATCGTAAAAGTGTAATTAGACCAGAAACAATCTTAGGAATAAAATATGGCCCTTTAGGACCACTTGGATTAGATTAGGACATTTATTATTTTTTAATTCAATGAAGTGTTAAAAGAGTTAAAATCAAATATTAATTAAAAATACAATATTAATATATGGTAAAAGACAATATAAATTCTACTATAAATATTAATTATAAAGATAAAAAAATTTCATACATAATTGTATTTTATTTATTATTTTTAAACGTTAAATCATCTAATTTATTTATGATACAATGATGATGCGGTAATTACTTTATTAAGGAAATATTGACATAATTGATATCATAAATTCCCTAATAAATGTAATTTCAGACTCTTTATGAATTAAAATAATTTTATAGGTTAATATAACAAATTAGGGTTGATTAGAAGAATTTTTCTATAAATAATAATATGGTTATGAATTTAGGAAAAATAAAATACAAAATAGTGTCAAAATTGACATAAAATTGTTTTTTAAACAAATATTATATTATTAATTTATATAATGTTCCTAAAAATATAAGGTTAGTAAAAAAGACTTAAAAAATAATATTTATGACATTAATGAACTAATTTGGGTTCTATTGGAGGTTTATAGTATGTTTATTAACTACATAGTGTAAGAATACAGAAGACACAGTAAAAGATAAATTATATAACATAGAATTTAATCTAAATGATGTGGTTAAAATTTTAACCTAAACATGTATAAAACCTATGGGTTGAGAGGATTTCCACCAATACACACCCTATCCTCGAAATAAGTCACATTGAAGCCATTATAAATGGAATATTAATTTATTATAAAATAATATTTTGAGTTTTTACTAAGGTGCCCCTCACCCATCTTAAAAAAGGATACCCCCTTCCCTCTAATTCATACCTCCAAATCCATTTCTCTTGGCCAAACCCTACAAAAATACCCTCTAAACTGTACTCCCATCATCCTATAAGCCTTAAATTAGTCATAAATCCAACCTATGGAGACCTTTTCCTCAAATCAAAAGGAATAACCCGAAGAAGAGGTAAATATCTCACCACCTATTTCAAGTTCCTTTTTTCATCCACTTCCTCCTTCTTTATTGTTTCCATTCTAAAATAATAAATCCAGTATCTTCTATATATTTTTATTTTATTATAAAAATTTCACAACCATATTATTTATTTTATCCATCCTATTAATGAAAAATTCATCACATGTGGGTACATACGACTTACCATCTCCACGTCGTGGTGTATTTTGTTATTCAAACATTTTATCATTTTGATAGGTATAATAATGAATAAAAATGACATAAATAATAAAAATAACATTATTATCTTTCTTTATACATGATATATTATACAATTATAAACTATTTTAACATCAAAATAATGATATTGTCACTCGGCCGTAGGTACGGACTACCGTCTCCACAAATGCGATGAGATTCATTCTCCATTATAACCATTCAAGAGTGATTATAAAGTATATATAACAAATAATAATGAAATATATGAAATAAAAATGATACTAGATTTAATTACATATAAGTTTCATTTACATAATTCAATTCAATTCAATAAGGAAATAAAAACAGCATTCATGCGTATGTACGGCATATTGTCTCCATAAACGGTGTATTTCATTCCATTTATAAATCTATCATATATATTTATATTCTGAATATATATTATATATAAATCATGATTTAAATTCTTGAATTAATTAAATCATGATATAAGTAATAATATCAAGAACAATGAGTCCAAACATATACGATAAATGATATGATTTTACCCAAAATGCTGCATTAACATGGAATTAATAAAAGAACAGGTAATATAAAGTCATATGTGAATCATATATGATATCATTAATATTGTTATGGTTCCGTTAAAAGTTAATAATATGTTTAAAAAAACTATACAAGAGTTTCTGACACATACAGAAGAAATTTCACCTAAGGTAAGGGATTATTTTGTCTCACTTTTATTTCTATGATACATATACCTTTATCAACAACTATTTATTTTGTATGGTGTTGAAGCCTCCCATGAGGGTTTTATGATTTTTATTATGAAGGATATTATATTTAAATATGCATTTAATTTCCCATAGATTATAAATGTTAATGGATAATTTTTCAAATCCAATTTTTATCAAAGATTTCTTATACAGAAGTATTTACTGGGGTTATGTTTATCATCAATGTCCATGTTTTCTAAAAACGTTTTAATAAATTATTTTCTATTATTCCATGAATGTTTAAAGTCATTTTTACCATTTTTTGACTTTTTATCACATTGTATGGAGAGAATGTTTCCTTTGGTTACCATATAAGGAACTTATTTACTTATCTGACAGTAGTACGAGAAGAATGTTTTTTAACTTATACTACATGAAGGGATTTTTACGGTTTCATAACGCCCAATTTTCAAAAATCTTCATATACAAGTTTTCATGGTTAATTTAAATAAAATCCTTTTAATTTAAAATTGTGTGGCATTTTTTGAAAAGAAAATCTTTTTGAAGAATAAAGGATATTTTCCTCAAGATTTCATTTCAAGTGTTTTATCAAAACTATTTTCCATCTAAGATGACATTATTTAGAATGTTTCTGTTTCAAGTATAATCTCTCTATTATTTACATGGTTTTATTTTTATTATGATGAAATGATATCTATTTGTTTTATATGTATTATGTCATGATGAGATGATTTTTATGAAACCCATTTTATTCTTTGTGTTATGATGAATGATTTATATATATTGTTTTGGCACAAGTATGAATGATTTCATTATGAGATGGGTGGGAAATATATCTCTCTCCAATGAATTGGGTAAATATTTATATCTCATGATATTGACATGGTTAGAAGGACAAGTTAATCCTGTTTAGTGATATTGGATTGGAACGAGGAGTGAACGTTATTCAGTAAGGGACATTTTCCACTATGATGGTCTTGGGAGCAACGCCATTGCTACTATAGAAATCATATCATGTTCTTAATGGTTACAACAATTACATGATTTATTCCCAAGATATTTTATAATGATTAATGTTCCTTTATGTTCTATGCCTTATGTACTGAGAAGCTTTATGTCATTTCTTATGTTCATATTTTTTCATTAAAATGTTTGTGGATATTTTTTAGGTTCTCCAAGTTTTCCATTACTGAGCATTTGAGCTCACCATTTTTAAGTTTTCATTTCCCCAAGATATAAATAATGATTTTAGTTAAGAAAACAAAAAGGGGAAGATATTTATAGGATATGTTGAAGATCATTCAACATGATTAGAATATTATGTTCCTAGTTTCTAGAGGCACAACACTAATATGGTATGTGGTCGTCATTTTTTGTTATGTATTATGTATTCTACAAAAGTAATGTAATGTCCAAGTACGTCAAGCTTGGGTCTCTATAGTAACTCACCTTTTCACATTTTAGACTTGATCTTCCAATGTAATCAAAACATGGGATTCAAATCAATCATCCATATGAACCATTATTCATTGAAAAATGCAAAAAAATATTACAACTCCATCTAAAATTCATTTGTTATATGATCAACATCGTACATCCAACATTTATGCATTGTATTATGTATTGACATGCGGCTAGTAAATTTTTTATTTTCAATAACGAAATTGAAACATTTTAATGATTTCAAAATGTATTATTTAGAATTATAAATTCATTATCAAATTATTAATGAATTTATAAGTACAAAACAATAATTATAGAATATATAAAAGTAACTAATTTTACTATTTTATTAATTTTTAAATATTTATATTATTTAAATTATAATAAAAACACTTATAAAAACAAAATATGTTCAACCTATTGGATGAAACAACTATATTCATTTTCTCTATAAATCCTTTTAAATAATCTCATATAAATTAAATCAATATCATGGGTTTTACGAATACCATCAACATTGTATTTTTCTTTATAGAAATATATTATTAAAAATAAAATACAAAATTTACTATAATGAAAGGAATTCTCTTGTCCAAGATAGGTATCAAAATAAATATAAACCAAAAAAAATTTATTTTCCTTTTAAAATTATTATGAAATTAATATATTAGATATTAAATTATTTTTAAAATAAATTTAATAAAATGTACAAAGAAAATAAAATTATAAAAAAAGACAACATATAATGTGGATTAGGAATTCCCAAACAAAAAGTTGTTTTATAAGGCCCCGACCTTAAACCTTACTTAATATTGAATTAAATGAATAATTCACATTGAAGATATTTTCAGGTTTAGAGTTTTAGAGAATTAGGAAATAACTATTACTTCTCAAAAGATTACAGTGTAGAAACTTCTACTAAGTTTCCATAAAATAAAAACTCCTAAAAAGAAACATTTCTAGTTCCTTGTTTTAGATAGCATGTCTTTTCCTTGATCCCATCCTTGACCCTATTCCACATTATCTCATGTGAAAAACATTTCAAAAACATGGGATGTGCATAAAAAGCATAGTAATGGATATAAAAGTATGAAATGAAAACATTAGTCCATGTATGAAATCGTACATTACTCATAAAACATAATCATTTTAACATACCTCATAATATCATGAATCAATCATAGAAATCATAAGACATAAAGGTAAATTGAGTCATTCATAACATTCTTACGTAGGCGGTAACCATCATGGTTACGTTTGAAATACCCATCACAGTATATTCCCTAAATCTCTCCAGAGAAACCTTAACATTTAACTCCTTCATGTTACCCAATGCATTGGAGAGCTATATCGGGCTCACCCGCACTTAGTTTATCACGGAACCACCCGTCTTCATAACAATGCCCAAGAACCATAACATAATCGTATCACGTAAAACATGCATAAATGAAACATAAAATTTCCACATTTCAATCATAAGATATCAATAAAACACATTCATATAATAAAAAAATAATGAAAACCATTTTCACTACCAAAATAAATGATAAGTAATACATGGTATTTATTTTTCTTTTAAAAAAAATTAGGTTATAGCTTGTAGAGGAATCCAAAACTCAAATAATGGTCACGGCGGCGGAGAAGTCGTTGTCTCCACATACGAACGACTAAAAAACATTCCTCTTTTTGTTTATTAAAATGCTTCGTATAAAAAAATATTCATTTTGAATAAGCGTAAAATTCAACGGGGTTTATACACCGTATAAAAGAAAGTTGTGTAAAAACAAAATATGCCTCAATGAATGGAGATTGAGACGAAGTCCCTTACAAAGATCATTTTTTTAAATAAAATAGATCTATTATGTGTATCCACAATAAGTACACAAAAATAAAGTGCAAATACAAGATAGGGCATAATAATTTCAAGACATAATTTCAATGTAGTAGATTAACCCAAAGAACGAAAATTGGGTTAAGAAGTTCCCTTACATTGTGGCCGATGTGACACGATTTCTCTTTAATCTCTTGAATAATAAACTAGTGTTAATTTCAAATTGCTTAAGAAACTTTTTAAAATTTATTATTCATTTTACATACCCTATTTCCATGTTATAAACTTTATGTAATCATTTAATTTAATAAAGTTTGTTTTGTCGACATTTGGTTAATAAGTCAAAAATGGACTTCTCATAACTACATGTTGTTCATGTGGTCAAAGGATCATTATATCCAGAATTATATTAATGATTTGGATATCATATATATCATATATATCCAGAATATACATATATTTATAATAGTATATAACATATAGAGGTTAGAAATGAAATGTTTCGTTCATGGAGATGGTAAGTCGTACGTACGCATTAACACTACTTTCATTTATATTTTTGTATTTAATGGAGTTAAATCATTATGATATAAGGTTATATTATAATTACAGTTTAGCATCATATATAATAACAATAAATCCATCCTTTATACGTCCAACATATGGCATTAACGAATCAAATCACTTTGAGGGGGTGGTAGTCTGCACTTCCTAAAATTAAATTATCGTGTTTACCCACAATGAATACCATAAAGGTATGACACAAATGAAAAATACAGAAGCATAAAAAAAACATAAACATAATATATCTCATATATAAATAGTGTGACATCTTAATGGCCACCATGAAATGTTTTAAAAGAAAATTGAAAAATCATCGTTTCGTGAGGAAGAAAATCGCCAACCACAGAAACAATATGTTCTTTAACCATTAGACGAAGGTGTGTGTAGGTGTAGCTCTAATAAATCTCATAAAAAACTCCTAGCATATTTAAGATACTGGTTTTCTTACAAAATAAAGGAATAAAAATAGTTTACGGGGTTGGAGAAGTAAAATAAAACATAACAACACAAGAGAAGACACTACATTTAAATCGGGTAACTCTTTTTGATTTGAGCTCAAAGGGTTCCTTGGAAAGAATTCTCCCCCAAGTGATGATTCTATGAGTAAGAGAGGGATTTGGAAAGACAAAATGGGCAGGGGTTGGTTGAGACAAAGGCTTGAGAGGTGTTGGTTAGGTGGTAGAGGTGGGGGCCTTTTATAAGAGGAGGGGAGGGGCACTCTTGGAAAGTTATAAAAGGATACTTTTTTATAAAATGCTTTTTTGTATTTTAAAGGTCCCAAAATTATATATTTCTAGGATAAGGTTATAAGAGTTCTACATCCTCCATTTAAATATGTTTTTGACTTGTTTAGGTCTTAGATTGTATATTATCTTTTCATTTTATTTAAATCGTTAAATAATGAGGTAATCACTGCATCATCATGGTTTCATAAATAATTTAATTTATTTAATGTCTACAAATAATAATAATAAAATATAATGATGTATTAAATCTCTTTATATTTCTAATAAATATTTATAGTAAAAAATATGAATTTTATAACCTCGTTTAAATTATTTTAGTAAAACAACACATGTTTGTGACATTTTAATTTTAACTTTAAATAAAAAGTTACTAATATCATTTTACAAAAAAAGTGGCTCCATAGGGTCCACAAGTTGACCCATGGATTTTCTTGGCTGGTCATGAAACATTCAATAAGGGTGGGACATGTGGCATGGTCATTTCGTATTATTAAAACATTATTTTTACATTAAATTATACTAATTTCCTCTAATCACGATTAAAAAGATAAAGGTTACTATTAACCAAAAATTATTTTAATCCCATTGAACTAAATTTTACTTATTAATGAAAACCATGTATGTCGGATTTTTTAATTTCAAAACACAGAGGTGGTAAAATTTTATTTAAACAAAAAAATCAGTTTTTTAAGTACCACTTAGTGGTTTCACTATTCATCAAAAATTGCAGTTTTTCAGAAAAATTCCAAAACATCACCCTAAGCTATATTTGATATTAAGAATTCAAAAATGATTCTTATTTTAAAAAATTCAAAACATATAAGTTACATTAATTAATTTAATAATTAATTCTCACTGTCAGAACAAATAGTGTGTTTTTATGAAGCAATATATATCAAAAGATTCACAGTAGTTTAATTCCAATTTCAAAGTGAAATTAATTTCAACGACCACTATTGGATTAAATGGTATAAATATATTATAATTTCACTTCAAAAACAATTCAAAAGATAATCAAATAATATCAATAATGTAGATTAAAAAGTGGTTTTTAATTAAAATACAACATTTTTCACTATTCAATAAAAAAATGAACTTTATTGGAAAAATACCAAAAATTTACAAAAAGTAAATTTTGATGTCCCGATTCTAAAGAAAAATTTTACTTGGTCCAAAATAATGTATTTGAGTGACCAAAACTATATTTAATAATGGTTCCCCATCAAAAGGCGATAAGTGGACCTTTAGTGAAAATTAGTGTATCTATGCCTAAAATTGAATTTTTTTCATATTTTAATCCTTTATCCTTTATTTAATAAATGTAAAAACATTTAGAAAACATATACAATCATATATTAGTTATACTTATTCATTCTCGAAAATATAATGACTACGTGTTAACTACCATTTAAAATAATATTACTTTATTACTAGTGTGCAACGTATGATTTCAAAGAAACTCTTTGCTGCGTATCAGGAACACTATCGAACATAGAAACCCCTTTAAAGTAAAATTAATATTTAATTCGTAAATATTAATAAATATGAGAATGTTTTATTCTTTATTTACCTATGATGTTACATCCATCCCCCCTTTTGGGAACAACGTCCTCACAATTTTTTTCACTTATCAAAATAAGTGGGGGTATTTATCCCTCATAGCATTTTCAGATTCCCACGTTGCCTCTTCAACCATATAGGTTTTCCACAAAACCTTTACCTGGTGAATTACTTTATTTCTCAACACTTGGTCCCTTCGGTCAAGAATCTGGACTGATTGTTCTTCATAAGAGAGATTCTCTTCCAACTGAACTACCTCTGGGCTCAAAACATCAGATAGATATGGCATATACTTTCTCAACATCAAAACATGAAAAACATTGTGTACCTGAGATAAAATCAGAGGTAAAGCCACTCAGTAAGAAACTGATCCAACTTTACCCAGAATTTCATATGGTCCAATGAACATTGGACTCATCTTTCCTTTTTTACCAAATCAAATCACACTTTTCCACAGTGAATCTTTGAGAAAAACATGATCTCCTACCTTGAAAGATAGATCCTTCCTCCGGTTATCCACATAACTCTTCTGCCTGCTCTGATCAGTTCTCATGTGTTTCAGAATCAACTGAACTTTTTCTGCCATCTCTTCAAAACATTCTGGTCCCATCAGCTTCCTTTCACCCACTTCATCCCAAAAAGCTTAAGATTGACACTGCTTCCCATATAATGCCTCAAATGTCGCAATCTGTATATTTGAATGAAAACTGTTATTATATGAAAACTCAACCAAATAATGATGTTGGTCCCAACTTCCCTAATAATCCATCGAACATGCACGTAGCATGTCCTCCACAGTCTGAATTGTTCGTTCTGACTGCCCATCTGATTGAGGATGAAAAGCTGTACTAAAATTTAATTCAGTACCCAACGACTTATGAAGGCCTTGCAGAATGTTATAAGTAAAACTGGGATCACGATCAGATACAATGGAGAGAGGAACTCCATGTAACCTGACTATATCTTTAGGATACAAAAGGGAAATCTGATCTACGGAAAAACTATCTCGTATAGAAAGGAAATGTGCAGATTTAGTCAAGCGATCAACAATAACCTAGATTGCATTATTATCTCGAGATGTCTTTGGTAATCCCAAAAAAAGTCCATGGATATTTTTTCCCATTTCCACTCTGGCACTGGTAATGGATGAAGCATCTCTTTTGGTAACTACCGCTCTGCTTTAACCTAATGACATGTCAATCACTTCACAGTAAAATCAGCAATATCTCTTTTCATTACATCCCACCAGTAATACTCACACAGATCTATTTACATACTAGTACTGCCTAGATGAACTGAAAACAGAGAACTATGAGCTTCACATCACAACACTCTCTTAAAATGTGAATCACATGGAACACACAATCTATTCCCAAATCTCAAAAAACAATCATTATCAATGTTGAATTCAGAAAACATACCCTTCTATACTAGATCTACCTTTTTAAACAACTCGTTGTCTTGCTTCTGTGCTAACTTAATTCTTCCTGATAGAGAAGATTTCACTGATACCAGAAAGAAAACAGAAGGACATCCTGCACCAACAACATTTATGCCAATGTTCATCAAATCCTTAACCAAAGGATCACGTTCCAAACGCAATATTGTGAATGAAGCGTTAAATTTTCGACTCAAAGCATCAGCCACTTTATTTTCTTTACCCGGATGGTAATGAATTGTACAATCATAACCCTTGATTATTTCTAGTCATCTCCTCTATCTCATGTTCAATTATTTCTGACTGAATATATTATTTAATCTTTTTTGATTGCTATATATTTCACACTTTACTCCATACAAATGATGCCTCCAAGTTTTTAAAGCGATAACAACATCAGGTAATTCTAAATCATGTGTAGGGTAATTTACCTCATGAGTTTTCAACTGACGTGAAGCATATGCAATGAACTGATCATTCTGCATAAGGACACAACCAAGTCCCTTCAACGAAGCATCACTATATATATCAAACTCACTATTCCTAGAAGGAAGTGCCAAAACCGGAGCATTCACCAAAATTCTTTTCATCTTCTGAAAACCATCATCACATTCTTTTGTCCAGATAAACTTAACACCCTTACGAGTTAGCTAAGTCATTGGACTAGATAACTGTGAAAAATTTTAAACAAACCTTCGCTAGAAACCTTCCAAACCAAGAAAACTACGGATCTCGGTTACATTTGTGGGTCTTGGCCATTCTTCAACAACCTTTGTTTTTATAGGATCAATAATTATCCCATCTTTAGAAACAATGTGACCAAGGAATGAAATTTGCTGCAACCAAAACTCACACTTTCAGAATTTTCCATATAGTTTCTTTTCTTTTACGGTTTGAAAGATAACCCTTAAATGACTTTCATTATCCTCTTTACTTTTATAAATGACCAAAATATCATCAATAAAAACAACCAACATTTTTCACCTGAGTTAACTAATCCATCCCTACAACAAACTGTTTTGTTCTGATTCTGACCATCTAAGGATACTGATTTGAAAGGTCATTTCCCTCTGTATGCCTTCCCAGAAAAGTTGTTCTATTTTCTCTTTGAAAAACCATTCTTAACACAGAAATATCTTAGGTGAACCAACATGGTAATATTAAAATGATATATCATTTCAATTTAACCATAAAAAAAATATTTTTGGATAATCATTTAATAGAATTATAACTCCTAATGTTATCTAAACAAACCTCTGATACCAACTATAAGGCCCCAGCCTTAAACCATACATAATATTGAATTAAATGAATAATTCACATTGAGGATCTTTTCCGATTTAGATTTTTAGAGAATTAGGACATAACTATTACATCTCAAAAGATTACAAACTAGACACTTCTATTAAGATACCATAAAATAAAAACTCTTAAAAAGAAACATGTCTAGTTCCATGTTTTAGATAGCTTGACATTTCCTTGATCCCATCCTTGACCCTATTCCACATTAAGTCCTGTGAAAAACATTTCAAAAACATGGGATGAGCATACAATGTTAAGTAAGGGATATAAAAGTAGGAACTGAAAACATTAGTCCATGTATGAAATCATAATTTACTCAAAAAACAAAAGCATTTTGACATACCTAATTAAATCATGAATTAATCATAGAAATCATAAGACATAATGGTAACATAATGCATTCATAACATTTTTACGTAGGGAGTAACCTTCATGGTTACATTTGGAATACCCATAACATTATATAACCTAAATCTATTCGGAGGAACCTTAACGTTTAACTCCTTCGCATTACCCAATGCATTGGAGAGCTATATCGGGCTCACCCGCCCTTAGTTTTTCATGGAACCACCCGTCTTCATAACAATTCCCAAGAACCATAACATAATCGTATCACATAAAACATGCATAAAGGAGACATAACATTTCCACATTTCAATCACAAGATATCAATACAACACATTGATATAATAAAAACATTATGAAAAAAAATTTCAATACAAAAATAAAAGATAAGTAATACATGGTATTTATTTTTCTTCTTTAAAAAAAGTTAGGATATGGCTTGTAGAGGATGCAGAAACTCAAATAATCGTCACGGCGGCGGAGAAGTCATTGTCGCCGCATACGTATGACAAAAAAAACATTCGTTTATTTTTTTTAGTAAAACGCTTCATATAAAAAAAGATTCATTTTGAATAAGAATAAAAGTCAAAGGGGTTTATACACCATATAAAAGAATGTTGTGTATAAAAAAAATAAGCCATAATGAATGGAGATTGAGACGAAGTCCCTTACAAATATCATTTTTTAAATAAAATACATCTATTATGTGTATCCACTATAAGTACACATAAATAAAGTACAAATAGAATATATGACATAATAATATCAAGACATAATTTGAAAGTTGGAGATTGACCCAAAGAATGGATATTGGGTTAAGAAGTTCTCTTACCTCGTGTCCGACGTGACTCGATTACTCTTTAATCTCCTGAATAATAAACTACTATTTATTTATACTTTCTTAAGAACCTTTTTCAAATTTATTATTCCTTTTATATAACTTATTTCAATGTTATAAACGTTATGTAATCATTTAATTTAAGAAACTTCATTTTTTCGATATTTGGTTCATAAGTCAAAAATTGACTTCTCCCAATTACATGTTGTTCATGTGGTCAAATGTTCATTATATCCAAAATGATATAATTGATTTGTATATAATATATATCATATGTATCCGTCATATAAATATATTTATAATAGTATATAACATTTAGAGGTATGAAATGAAATGCACCGTTCATGGAGACGGAAAGCCGTACGTACACATGAAAACTACTTTCATTTCTATTTTGTATTTAATGGGGTGAAATCATAATTATATAAGGGTATATTATAATTCTATTATGAAATCATATATAATAACATTAACTCCATCATTTATATGTCCCACATATGGCATTAACGAATCAAATCACTTTGAGGGGGCTGTAGGCCGCACCTCCTGAAATGAAACTATCGTGTTTACCCATAATGGAAACCATAAAGGTATTCCACAAATGAAAAATAAACAAGAATAAGGAAAACATAAAAATAATATATATCATATATAAATAGAGTGACATCTTAATTTCCACCATGAAAGGTGTTAAAAGAAGATTGAACAATCGTCATTTTGTGAGGCAGAAAATCGCCAACCACATAATCATTATGTTCTTTAACCATTAGATGATGGTGTGTATAGGTGTAGATATAATCATTATCATACAAAAATCCTATTATATTTAAGATACTGGTTTTGTTAATAAATAAAGGAAAAAAAAGATTTTAGGGGGTTGGAGGAGCAAAATAATACATAAGAACACAAGAGAAGACACTACCTTTAAACCAGATAACTCTTTTTGATTTGAGCTCAAAGGCCTCCTTGTAAAGACTTATGCCCAATGTGAGGAATCTATTAGTAATATAGGGATTTTGAGAGACAAAATGGGCTGCGTTTGGCCGAGCCAAAGGCCGGAGAGGTGTGGGTAATGTGGTAGAGGTGGGGGCTTTTTATAAGAGGAAAGGAGGGGCACTCTTGGAAAGTTATAAAATGTTACTTTGTTATAAAATGATATATCAGATTTTAAATGTCCCAAAATTATATATTTCGAGGATAAGGTGATAAGAGTTCTAAATCCACCCATCCAATAGGTTTTTTACAATTTTAGGTATTATATTTTACATTATCATTTCATTTTATTTAAATCATTAAATAATGAGGTCATCGCTTCATCATCATGGTGTCCTAAATAATTTAATTTATTTAATGTCTAAAAATTATAAAAATACTATCCTGATGTAGGAAATAGTTTTATATTTCTAATTTATTTTTATAGTAAAAAATATGAATTTTATAACCCCATTTAAATATTTTTTAGTAAAACAACACATGTTTGTGACATTTTAATTTTAACTTTAAATAAAAAGTTATTAATGTCATTTTCAATCCAAAGTGGCTCCATAGGGTCCTCAAGTTGACCCATTGATTGTATTGGTCAGAAATGACACATCAAATAAGGGTAGTACATGTGTCAAGGTCATTTCATATTATGAAAACATTATTTTTACCTTAAATTATACTAATTACCTCTAATCGCGATTAAAAACATAAAAGTTACTATTCACCAAAAAATATTTTAATCCCATTGAACCAAATTTTACTTCTTAATGACAACCATGTATGTCGGATTTTTTAAATTAAAAACACAGAGGTGGTAAAATTTCATTTAAACAAAAAAAATCAGTTTTTTAAGTACCACTTAGTGGTTTCACTATTTAGAAAAAATTGATGTTTTTCAGAAAAATACCAAAACATCACCCTGGGCTATATTTGATATTACGAATTCAAAAATGATGTCTATATTACCAAATTCAATTCATATAAGTTACATTAATTAATTTTACAATTAATTTCCGCTGTCAGGACAAATAGCGTGCTTTTATAAAACAATATATATCAAAAGATTGACACTAGTTTAAATCCAATTTCAATGTGAAATAAATTCCAACGACCACTGTTGGATTAAATGGTAAAAATATATTATAATTTCACTTTAAAACCAATTCAAAATATAATCTAATCATATAAATAATGTATATTAAAAAGAGGTTTTTAATTAAAATACAACATTGTTCACTATTCACTAAAAAACTGATCTTTTTTGGAAAAATACCAAAAATTCACCCAAAGTAATTTTTGATGTTCCGATTCTAAAAAAGAATTTTATTTGTTCCCAAACAATGTATAAGAGTGACCAAAACTATATTTAATGGCGGTTCTCCATCAAAAGGTGATAAGTGGACCTTTAGTGAAAATTAGAGTATCTATGCATAAAATTAAATTCTTTTCGTATTTTAATCCATTATCCTTTATTGGATAAATGTAAAAACATTTAACAAACATATACAATCATATATTAGTTATTTCTATTCATTCCCACCAATACAACGGCTACGTGTTAACTACCATTTAAAATAATATTATTTTATTACTAGTGCGCAACGTCTGATTTCAAAGAAACTCTTTGTTGTGTATCGAGTACACTATCGAACATAGAAACCACATTAAAGTAAAATTAATGTTTAATTCGTAAATATTCATAAATATGAGAATGTTTTTTCTTTATTTACCTTGGATGTTACAAGTTTGGTAATATTCCATAATTAATCAATGAATTTTGAAACATGAAAACAATTTCTTCATAATAATATATATCTTTTAACATTTTATAATCATAGATTTTATATTAGTTTCTACCAATATTAAAAATATATATACAAAAAAGTAATTTTATATTTTCACTGGATTATCGAAGGGTTTAATAGAAAAAAGTTCACCGTATATCAAACATTGTGAATTAATGAATTTGGTTTTATGGTATATCATTTATTTTCATTTTAACTCTAATTTATTTTCATCGATCACAATATCATTCATATTATATTTATTCCTTATAAAGAGTTAACCAAAAAATAATGTTATAATATGTTGATATCTGGTCTACGAGGACCATGTTTTCAAATATTTTGAAATGAACGAAACAATTCTGTAATGTTGTTCAGCTACGGTTTGGGTACACATCATCACATGATTTGATCTATATATTTAATATAATTTAAAACTTAATCACCTAAAAAATGGGTAATAAAAATTAAATATTTTTCATTATTAATATATTTTGAGATGAAAAATGGTTTTATTTGAAAAATTATTCATTGTTCCACCAAACCATTCATTATATTTTATGTTATAATAAAATAGATTATAATTTGAGAACTAATCCTAAATATTAATCTCTTTATATTGTTCATTGTTATTCCTTGTAATCCTTGAAAAATTAATGGCCACCATATTCATTGAATCCTTTTTATCTATGATGAAAATGATAAACACCTAAGGGTTTATTATCTATTGGATCCATCATTGATTAATATTCATTTAATTTATCGAATATTACAAACAAAAATTAATTAAATACATAACTAAATTAGAGATGATAAGATAAAATCTAAACCATTAAATGGAAAAATAAAAGTACAAAGACATCATTCTCTTTGGTAGTAAAATTGACATATGTTCTTTTTTTAGTGGAACTAAAAAAATATCTTTAATTAAATTTTTTATCAATATAATTACTAGGATATACTCCCACAACATTGTTTTTAGTAAAAAAATTAATGGGAATAACAAGAAAATAACTATTATGTATTCACCAAGTTTGTCGATTGGGTGAATGTGGGATGTTCTGACTAGTAATATTTCTGTGGAGGTGATATCGACATTGAAGATAGGAAGTTATTGCTAGGAGGAGACCTTAAAAGGCGGGGTTCGATCATGATGTGAGGATAGGGTGTGAGTAATTACCCAATAATTTATGAATAAAATTCCCTTTCGTTTTATTTAAATGAATGGTGTATGAATATATGAAACACAAGAACTTTTTTTATCCAAATAAATTTAAATGACCATTTAATGACTTTTTCGTTGATAAAATATCAGTTGAACAATGATCCCACTTCTAGTATAAACATATGGTTTTAACAAATTCTTTCGATATAGACAAAGGAAGTGATGACCAAAAATAGTAGGATAATACCCTATGAAGCCAATTTATCAGTGCTTCTGTGGTAGATGGAATTTTATTGGATTTTCTCTAGACCAAGACCAAGACAAGGTCCAATAACTTAAGCATGTGTGAATCTTTTTTTGGGAGAAGATCAATCTCATTGAGATCCGGACCCAAACCTTGTTCACAAAACTACCCCATGAAAGCCCCACCATTGCAAACCTTATTATTAGGGAGTATTACAGTGTAATAAAAATATATCAAACAAGAACGTAGCATTATGATTATGTACTATATTATTTTATATAATAATGAATATAATTTCATTATATTATTGTAACATTGTAAATAATTTTTAAAGAACAACTATTGTTTTTGGTTAACTAATAAATCTATTTTGGGGAATTAATTAATTATTTAATTAAATAATATTTTAATAAAATATTAATATTAATTTAATTTTTAAAATTTAAACAGTCATATAATATTTATGAAGCTAAATGTCTTTTTTATTATGGATTGAAAACTATATTTTTCAAACACGTCAGTTTTTAATAAATAACATTTTTTTATTTTAAAAGTAAAATTAAATATATTTAAAAATCATTTAGATAAAATGAATATATATTTTTGGAATAAGGATGCCAAGATTATCTAATGGTTAGTTTTTCATAATTTTCTAAGATAGTCATGTTTTTGGATTAAAATTAAATACAGTATAAAAATACTATATTTTTATGACATCCTAATGGCCAAATAATGATGTAATAACTACAATAAACTATATATCATAACAAATACATGTTTTTAATTCAAAATAATGTAATTTTAGCTTCATTTAATATATTTTGGAAAACAGTATTGAATCCTCAAAGACATATAATATATTTTATCATTTGAAAATCATTTCCTTGAAATAATGACGCACCTCTACATACAAAAAAGAAATATTTTAATATCTTAGTCCCTTTAACTTATAAAATAATTTAAACCACTCCCTTTTTTTGTATTCTATGGGAAAACACCATGGTATGGTTTTTGGTTTTGAATTTTTGATTATGTAGTGTCCGAAACCAAAATAGTAAAGAAATCCCCCTCCATTCATTTATATACCCATCCATTCTCCCAATTATCTTCACTAAAACATCATTAATCATTACCACCATTTTACCCCTACTCCCTAGAGTCTTCAAATTGTTCCCTCAAATCTCCCATGAAGCCTCTCCCAAGACATTGGAGGCACATATCCATGTAAGGGATCTTCTGCTCTCCTATGTTATCAAGAACTCCTTTCATGATATGTCTTCTATTTTGAATTTGTATATATTTTGATATATTCATACATAATACCTTTACTATAAATTTTATTTATAAATAATTATATATTCCTTTCACTCACATTAATACATTCATGACTCATTATATAAACCAATTACCATGGTGAAATTCCATAGGGGATTTCATTCACCTCATTTCTATAAAGAATGTATTTTATAATACTCATCTTAAATTCAATTTAATATGTTAAAAAGTTATGTTATATTGTCCCATTAATATCAATTTCGTGTATAAATTATTAGATACCCTTTTATATATAATAAACCAATTTTATGAATTATTATATAATGTCTTTATGTGTCATAAATTGCACAGCGATTTTTCATACCAAAATCCTCATATAAGTATTAACATATCGATTAACCTATCAAGATTATTTACCTTTATAAATTTATTCATTTTATTTGAGGAATTGAATGTATGTATTACATGTTCTTTGATCATGGAATAAATTTTTATGTTGAATGAATCAATGTTATATGATCTATGTGGCACAACTAAGAATGAAATAGAAATTATTATGAAGGGTTCAACTTAATAGTGCTCCAATGATTTGGTTAACTTTTATTATCAAGATACCTAATTTTGGGATAGGGGTTTTCCTTATTCCATTATTTTAATTATTTCCCCCGAGTTTAGATAGTGGTTTTTCCTGATTTTTTTTATGATGTAGTGTTATAAGTTGTTTCCACATTTCCATGTTATGATTCTCATGTTATATCATGCCTTTATATTCATGTTCCTTTCTGAATTAAATATATGCCTTGTATATCATGTATTATTATCCTCACATTATTCCATGTTTACTCTATTAATGGGATTTATAGATCACCCCTTTCTTATGTATGTCCACAGGTTATCCCATGCAGTGTGAAGTATGACGAAATGTTTTGAAATTGGTTTTCAATATAGATAATGCATTTTATGTTTTAAGTTGTTATGTAATTTCACTAATCCCCTAATACACAAGACCACTCGATATTCTATGTTGATTTATGTTCAATTTAATTAATATATCTTGGTTAATTATGAATTAAATATTAGTGTTGTTATATTTGATATTAGAGGGAGGTTTAGTTATATTTATGATTATTATAAGAAAACCATAATGAAAAATATTAAGGATAAGACTATGTATAAGAAAAACATTCCTAAATTTTGGTGACAATATAATTTATGGTTTATCAAGAAAATGAATCCCGGTCTTGTAACGAACAAGTGCATGTGGATCTAGCATACTTGTATCTTAGGGTAAATTCTATGAACAACACTTTGAGCTATACTCGAACTGGATCAGGTTGACGAAAACAGGCCTTGTTGTACTCCTAGTACAACACTCCCAGGGGATATTATTTGGTAAATTCATAAGATCACTATAAAACATTATTAATTGAATAACAAAATCCCTATAAAAATACATGTTAAGAAGTATATCTTGTAGAACCAATGATAAATCCTAGAAACTCATAAGTTAATAAGATTAATATAATTTATAAGTTATCCCTTTAATTTCATTGGATTTTCTTTAAGTGTTTAACTATTTATGATACTCATCCATTATTTTCCTTTTATTCAGGTCAACAACCATTAATAGGAGGAATCATTTAAACAACTGATGTGACGGGTAATATGAGGTTTTCTACGATGAGATACCCAACCTTATGGGAGTGGTAATAATTAACATTGTTACAACAACCTCTTATTTTACTCATGTTTGGAGTTGAAACATGGATCTAGATGATCGATCGCCCCCCCCCCCCCCCCCCCCCCGCAAGAGAGTGCAACCCACAGTCGAGCGCTTCATATGACAACAACCTTATTCTTTTAGTGCATCATATGATCCGTAATCATGGAGAAATAGATCAATTCCATTGAAAATATATTACCTATATTTCATGGTTTTAAACTAGATTAGGTTATTATTGATGTTTATCCTATGGAGGATAATGCTAATCATTGATGGACAATGATCATGAATATAAAGTGTGAGGAAGAGATCAAAGCAATAGAGTGAATGGAATTACGGAATATGTGTTTTGATAATTATTTTCCTTGTACCATTCCTCTAAATAAGGAAATATATTTAATTATACTCATGATAAATAATGAATAATCTATTTGCATGTACGAAGAAAACAACACAAGAATTTGATGATACACCTCCTATTTTTTCATTACCCCAGAATTCATGGTTGACCACTTATTTGGTGGGATAATTCCGATCCTATAAAAAAAACATTGGAAATACATGACTTTGATAGCTATGATGAAATTTTATGATGTGACCTCAAATTAGAAATGGATTTTGGGGAATCATAGGGGTATTATGGGGATAATAAGTGAAATGTGGAATTTAACTCTAGCATCCCATTGGATAAATCCAACCATGCTCTGAAATTATAGCACCTTGCTTTTCAACGGTGTAAAAAGAAGAACATTAGAAATTTCATCAGGGTAATGAGTAATATCATTAAGTGAGGAAGAAAAAGGAACCTATAAAATGATTGCAGACATCAGAAACCCAACAATGTAATAGAGGAATGGAACAATCTGCTCAATCCTCAATGTGCTGGTCATTTCCACAACTGCATGGAACCATGGAATAATGTAAACCAGTAACCTAAGACAAGGCTTGTTGAAGGCATCTAATAACCTCTAAGGTATTAAGGGAAGGATTTTTCCATACTACTAACAAAGTTAATCCCAACAACAAAGTGTTGATAGATACTATAGTTATTCATTCAATAATAGAAATCATACTTTTTTATTTTGGTTCTACACATTCATTTATATCACAACATTTTAGTATAAATATTCAAATACAACTCCAAATAATGGAAGTAGACATGTCAGGGAAGATAGAAAATGGGAAAATTATGACATCCTAGGAATATAACTCATACTCTATCCAAATTTTTTGATTGAACTGCCCAGTGAACCTTTTTTTCCATTGTGTAATTTTATGTAATTCTAGGCATGGATTGGCTTTCCCTATTTAGAGCCAATATAAATTTTCATGAGAGGTAAAATACTCTCCATATAGAGAAACAAACATTGATTCTATACAAGTTAATATAATAGGAAGAATCTTATTTATAACCATCATCTCAATCATGGATATTATTTTCATATGAGATAATGCATATAGATCAAATGATTGAGTCGAAGGAATGAACAATTCTTGAAGTCATGCCTATTATGAGGGAATTCATTTATGTATTTTCTGAGGAATTTCCTCGTATTCCTCCTAGATGAAAGGTCAGATTTTTTTTTCGAACTTCTACCTATGAAATTAATTATATCTAGGAAACTTAATAGAATAGCTTTTGTGGAACACGAGGAACATAATAAACAACAATAGGATAATATGGAAAAGGATTTATACGCCCAACTGATTCACCATGGGGATCACCATTCCTCTTCTTCATTAAGAAGGATGGGTTAATGCACGTTTTCGTTGATTATTGTCAACTCAATAGAGTCATGATAAAGAACACATATCTTTTCTAGGAATTGATGAATTGTTCGATCTGATATGGGGAGTACAATACTTGTCTAAAGTGAATATGCGATCAAGATATTACAAATTAAGGGTGGAGGAGGAGGATATCCCCAAGACAGCATTACATACAAGGTATAGGCATACTGAGTTCATATTGATGACATTCATACTCAATAACGCTTCAATAATATTTATGGACTTGATGAATAGTGTCATTAGAGAATACATTGATAATTTTGTGTAGAATTTATAAGGGATATTCTAAAATACTCCAAAATGAAGGAGTGGAATGAGGAGTATATAATAACTATGATCAAGACCTTGAGAAAAGATAATCTCTATAAAAATTACAGAACGTCTGAGTTCCAGTTGAAGGATGTTTCATTCCTTGGGAATACCATCACAAACAATGTGATTTATATGGATCATTTGAAGAAAAAAACATAGATATGGCTGAGGCCATCATATTTGAAGGATAATTATATCTTCCTTGGGTTAGCTGGATATTATCGTCGGTTTGTGAGAAATTTCTCAATAATATTAAACCCTCTACCAAGATAACTCACAAGGGAGTCATGTTTTCTTGGAGTGATGAATATGAAGAAAGCTTCATATAGTTGAAGAAGAGAATTATCAATGCCAATGTGCTCACACTAACTGAAAATTTGGGATATTTTCATAATCATCTGTGATTATTCAAAGATGAAACCGGGATGTGTGTTAATGTTAAATGGAAAACTCTTTGCCTATTCCTCAAGGTAGTTGAAAATTAATTATCAAAAGTATCACATGGATGAACTAGAGCTGGCGTCTGTGATATTTTCATTGAAAACACAAAAACATTATCTCTTTGGGGAGAAGGGTAAGATATATATTTTTCAAAAAAGTCCCAAATATATATTCACGAAGAAATAGATGAATATGATCTATTGAATACGGTTAGAGCGGATCATGAATTATGACTATTCAATTCACTGCAGTCCTTGGAAATGAACATGGTAGGGAATGATCTAATTAGAAAGGACGCTTCAATTATATAATTTATGAGAATTGAAAAGGATCCGATCTTATTAGATTTGATAAATATGGACTTTTGAATCATAAATAATGGAACATCATAAATTCTTTCACAAATTATTGCTTAACCATGTCATTTGGAAAGGGTAAAGGATGATCAAAAGGATGATGTGGGAATTAAAAAAGTAAGTGGAAACTATTTGAAAACAGTAATACTTAGTGTTCAATGTTAGTGAAGAAAGAATTCTTATATTTGTATGAAGACTATGTGTTCCGTAAAATCATAGGTTGATGAATGATATTTTGGATGAAGCACATAGTTCAAATTTCTTCATTAACCTAGGAAACACCATGATGAATCGAGATATCCCAGAGAAGTACTAGTGGGATAATATGAAGAAGGAGATTAAAAAAATATACATCAAAGTTCTTGGAATGTGAAAAACTGATGTTTGAAAGACATAATTGTAAGTGGATGCTGAAACTATTACTCATACCAACATGAAAAATAGAGGAAATCACCATGGACATTGTAACAAGACATCCAAAAATATCCAAAGAAAACAATTTTATCTGGGTTTTTTTGGATAATCCTTAAATAATTTCACACTTCATTTAAATTCGAGAATATTTATCAATGGATAAACTAGAAAATATATGCATTAGAAGGGTTTTAAGACCTCATGTAGTACCCATATCTATTTTGTCCGATCAAGAACCAAGATTGACCTCTATTACTTGAAAAAATCTCCAGAATGCTCTGAAGACTGTGTTGAACTTCAGTATACTTATCATTCTCCAACCGATGTCCAAGATGAGTGGACTATCCAGACACATGAGGAAATGTTAAGAGCTTTCCCAATGGACTTCCAAAGAATATGGGACCACCATATTCATTTGGTTGAGTTCTTTTACAACCACATTTTTCATTCAATCATCGAAATGGATCCTTATGAATCCCTTCATGGGAAGAAGTGCAGAACACCATCATGTTGAGAGGAAGTTTGGGGAACCCAAACTTCTAGGACTAGAAATAGTTTATGTAATTATATAGATGTTTATGACCATCCAAATACAAATTAAATAATCTTAGAGTTGAGAAAAATGTTGTGCTAATAATCATCGACGAGACCCAACGTTTGATATTAGGGACATGGTTTTCCTCCACATATCTCCATGGAAAGGAGTGATGATATTTGGGATTAACAGAAACCTCATTACAAGGTACATCAGCCCTTTTTAGCTCTTATATCACATTAGAGAAGTGGTATATCGACTAGCACTCCCACCAATGCTATCTTAAGTACACGATGTATTCCACGTATCACTCTTAAGGAAGTACCTACCAGACCCATACAATGTTCTCAATCCAGATATGTACCACTAGATAATAAACATTCTTATGAGGAGAATCCAATGAAGATATTAGATCATAGAACCATATTACTATGAAATAACACAATACTCCTCATCTAGGTGTTGTGAAGAAACCAAACATTTAATGTAGAAATGTGGGAACCATAGGAGGTGATGAAGTAGAGTTACCCACATCTATTTTAATATGGGAAAATAAAATTTCGAGGGAGATGTTTCCATAGGGTTGAAGGTTGTAATGACTCAATAATTTATGAATAAATTTCATTTTTTAATAAATTAAATATCTTATAGATATTGAAAAAACATATAATCCTTTTTATCAAATTAAATTTAAATAATTGTTTATTTCCATTACCAATGAATATATATTCTTTGAATAGTGATAACATTACTAGTGTAAATATAGGGTTATAAAAACTCCTTTTGTCAAAAACCAAGAATGTGATGGCCTCAACCAGTATGATTGTTCCCTATGAAGACCATTTGTCAGAGCGTCCTAGGGATATAGCATTTTTGGGATCATCCCTAGACCAATCCCAATTAAAGATCCCACAAGTTGATCATGATCAAAACCGTTTACGGGAGAAGTTCAAGCTCATCAAGATCACAACCCAAAAAAATGTTCTTTGAACACACCCACATAATCCACACCATTATACTCCTTACACTTTGGGGGTATTCCGGTGTATTAAATGGATATGTTACAAGACCCAAGAATTTTAATGTGTACATTAACTTTTTTATAGAACAATTAATATAGTTTCATTCTATAATTTTTACTTTGTAAATAATTTATAAAGCACAAATAATATATTTTTGTAATTAAGAAATAAAGATTGAAGAATTAATATTTTTTTAAATAAGTATTATTTTATTAAATTATTATTACTAAATTATTATTTTTAAATATAAATGATCATAAAATTTTTGTGATGTCAAATGTAATTTTCATTATGGTTTGAAAACTATTTTTGTCGAAAACTGTTAATTTTTAATAAATATATATTCTTATTTTAAAATTTAAAATAAAAATATTTAGGATATTATTTATATAAAAAGAATATTAATTTTGGAATAATCACGTTTAATTTTTCCAATGGTGAATCTTTTAGAATTTTCAATATAGTCAATTATTTTGGTAAAAATTAAATATCGTATAAATATATGGTGTGTTTTATGACATCATAATGGCCCAATAAAGTGTAATAAATACTATAAAGGTATATTCAGACAAATACATGTTTTCCATTCAATATAATAAAGTTTTATCTTTATTTTATTTATTTTTCAATGCCTAAGTGAATCCTATACGACTAATAATATATTTTGATATTTTAAAATCATTTCCTTGAATATATGACTCAATTCAACATAAGAATGAGTAATATTTTAATGTCATATACCGTTATCCTTATAAAATAATTTATACAACTCTCCTTTTGTAGAATACATGGGTAAAAACAATGGTATGGTTTTTGTTTTAGAATATTTTATTGTGTAGTTTCCAAAACCAAATATAATAATGATATCCTCTTAATTTAATATATAAAACCACTCAATATACCATTTATCATCACTCAATCATATTAAAAATTCACTACCCTATTCACCCTACTCTGAATAGGACTCCCAAGTCTCCCCCAAGATCGTAATAAGTTAATCTCAATTCATTTTAGTCATATATCCATGTAAGGGATCTTCCACTCTTCTCCATTATCAAGCACCCCCTTTGTGATATTTATTTTAATTTCAATTTGAATATGATGGGATATGTTCATAAATATTCCCCTTATTATATGTTTGATTTATATGTAATGATATCTTCCTTTCACTCTCATTTGTCCAATTATGATCCGTTATATTCACGAGTTCCCATGCTGAAATTCCATAAGGAATTTCACTTTCCACATTCCCATTAAAGCACTATGTTTATATTATGTATCTCAAATGACATTTTATATGTTGGGATATAATGTTCCATGATACATTTACTGTAAATTTAATTTATAAAGGATTAGATACCACTTTCTCTCTCATCAATCCATTTAATGAATTGACATATGATGATAATATGATACTGAAATTGCAACATGACTTTCCATGCCAAAATCATCATGTAGTTAATACCATAACCATTCAACTATCACGGGATTTCACCATTATATATTGGTATTTAAATTGAAGGATATGAGATAAAAGGTAGAGTCATTAATTGTTTCCAATTATTCTTCCAAACAATGTTTCTTCCATGTGGGAGTGAGTTAACGTTTAATATATCTCATTTTTGTCCATCAATTACGAATGAAAATAATTTATATGTTATTAAATCAAAAATAGATCAATGTAAAATGATAAATAAATTATGAGGAAATTAAAAAACATGGTGGTTATAAACCTAATTAAGATAAGTACCTAGATCTAAGTAATACATGTTTTATAAACATAATGATTCATCTATATACATGATCATCTTATAAACCATCATAAAATATTACTTATTAAGGAAATTTCAATAGTAATAGCTCTATCAAAACAAAATCTTCAGGGTTTTACAAAAAAAAAATCAACCACACACATAATATAGTGACCCATTAATTTTAGTGATATTTAAACATTTTTTTATTTATAATTTTCAATGAAATACAATCAAAGGGTTAAAAATTATATTTTATTTGGAAGACAAGGCCCATAATTAGAAAAAAAATATACAGAATAAAATATTGTTTTAATATTGCATAATGAACTCATAAAATCCTTTCATCTCTAACATATGTATTGGATAACCTAGGGAATACATAGATAGAGGGATGATCTAAAAATCCCAGTACGAGAATAAGTATAGAAAACAAGAAAAACATGTGAGTCAAAAACATAACATGATAACATAATAGTTTTAGAACCCGAATAAACATGTATTGGATTGTCATAAATAACATGGAATCATAAGATCATGGAAATATTTTAATGTGGAAGAAACACATAATATGACATAAACATGATTCAAGTCTATCTTCCGAGAAGATATCACATAGTGAACAAAGTCCCATAATGGACTTGGTTTACTCCCTAATCACATACAAAATTCCTCAAGTGAAAGAAATTACTCAATTAAATGGAGTTCTATATGTGTTCAAACATCTTAATATGTACATGAATATATGTACCACACAACAAAATCAATCATAAGGAATTAAAATAATTTTTATCAATGAATGAAAATGGTTTTCATAATTATGTCAAAAGGAATAACCGAAGGGCGTATCATAATGGTCTACATGAAATATGTGAAAAAATAATTATTTAACATTAATAAAGAAATAAAATTGATATATTATGACAAATTATGTCTAACAGAAATGTAAACATATGAAAATAGTGGTTAAGAATATTTGTAAATATGCCACTTAAAATAGGTTTTAATGGAAAATTTAATGAATCATTAAAAGGGTGTAAGAGAAAAATGATTTCCAAAAATCCAAAAGTAAACTAAAAATGGGGTTTCATTGTAAAATTTTTTATTTTTTGTGTCTAAAAAATTTTTAAGGAGTTTACATAAAATGGGGTATGAAACAGAAAAGTTCCCGTTAGTCAGGTTTTCATTTCAAGTGGATCTGAGGAGGAAACCATTTAAAACATATTTCTCCACATAAAATAAATATGAATTGATATATATATATATATATATGGATAATATAAACAGAATATAGGAAAATTATTCATTATTAATTAAGAAATATAATGAAGAAAAGAGAGAGATTGTGTATACCAAATGAAAAATGGGGATTGAGAGAGATCTCATACCATATGTGATAATGTGTTATGGACTTGAAATTAATGCACTGGATAATCAAATATGATTAATTAATAATTTAATTCATACCCAAATACAAATATATATTAATCATTATTATTTTATTAAGTTCATTTAATTCCATTCTATGAGTTATAATGTTTGATTATGTAGTTCTGGGAGTGTTCGTTTCACTATTTTTTGGTTGGTCAACTTATGTATATTTATTGATGTTATTTTCAAATTAGAATAATACTCCCAAGGTTAAATTATATGGTATTAATGAAATTTAATACGTATATATTTTCTTATATATCATTATGTTTTCTAAATCTAGGATGATTCATTTTATAAAACGTTAATGAAAAATGATTATTTTATTTATGGTAGTTTTTACAACCTTCACGTTGTTGAATACTTTTATTTAATATTATTTCAATATATTAGTTTTATAACACAGAATAAGTTAAAAATAAAATACTATAATCTTCTTAACCATAATAATGGTTTAATGACCTGTGTTGAAAATGATAATGGAAAACAAATACACATCATCCCCGAAGGCAGGGAATCAACATAACAAGGATGTTGTTTTCTTTTCTTAAAATAATTGTATAATAGAATAGATTTGATTATTTCTATTCCATTAAAAAAATAAAATTCCATTTTATAAATTATACTAGAGTTATATTGAAACTATTGTCTGGGGTTATGATAAGGGATAAGAAATAATGAATTTATAAGAGATAGATTGAAGGTTCGTCTTCTTAAATGTCACCCCATTGGGGACATCCATAAGAAACATGGAATTAATATTTTAGTGAGCCCAAAAAATGTAAGACATTGTGAAGAGTATTGGTAAGGAAATGGGGAAGAATATTTAAAAACCCCAAAGCATAGAAGGTGTGAGGAGAAGGGGTGGTATTTACAAGGGGAGGATATGAGTATTTATTGTTATTATATTAATTAGTTTATTATGTTGGCTTATGGATATTAATGGAGTCGATTCTTGTAAATATTTATAGTAACCATTGAATGTGAGTTTAAAATAAATGTTTATTATATATTCTATGACTCAAAAATTCAGTCATTTACCATAGAATATTAAAATATATAAATTTTCATATTTCCTAATTAAAAAAATTATACATTTGAAAAAAAATGCACCATAACCATTGTTTTAAATTTATATTTTATAAATGAAATATAATTTCTAAAAAATAATTTTCTAAAAATGATAAATTTAATTTTTACATAAAATCAACATTTATTAAAAATAATATTTATTTTATTATTGGAATAAATTTTTCAATCATTTGGGAAAAATATTAATGTTCAAATAAAATTATTTAATGATTATAGAATACATAATATTAATTTTTAAATTCATTTAATATAAATAATATTCATTTTATATCATTATGTTTATTAGATGTGTGTTGAATTTTTTTTTGTTTAATGAAAAGTTCACACATAATTTATCATTTTACAAAAATTTATTTACTAGTAAAATGATATAAATAAACAAATGTTACATTTATAATAGGCCTAAATATTATTTTACATATTTTTAAGAGAATTTACTACTCTAACAACCATATTACTATCCCTAATGGTTTGATTACGATTCCACTGGTTAGATTACTATTATAATGGTATGGGATCTATAATTTCTATATATAACTATAAGTACATTCATTATTAATTAACATTTATTTTATCTTAATGGTATATACTTCAATAATCATATTAAATATTATATTATTAAAATTATGTTTTATTTCTAAACAATCTTCATTCATGCGATCTTCTAGTGGATCGAGTAGATCCAAAGTTTCCCATTATTATTATCTTATTTTACATTCAATATCCCACAATAATATCTTGAATTCTTATTGGTTGATTTAATTAATAATTTATTACTATTTATTTATCCTAATACTTTTTTATTTGATACTATTTGTTAGGTATGCCATAATTATAATAAATAAGGTCCATTTATAATATTATGGATCATTACACATAACATCTAACTACTTAATAAAAAACTGATAAAATCAAAATCTATTAAGAAATGAGTTATTTCACATTCCTAAATTTTAGTTATTTCAATATCATCATTTCCTCATAGTTAAATCTTCATTTATGTACATCATTTTAAAATAACATTAAATATTCATATATAATAATTATAATCTCAAAAAAATATAAACACATAAATCTAATATCCATTAAAATGAATTTAACTACATCATGAATATTTAGAAAATACAAGGAAACAATTTAGCTCACCAAAATAAGGGAATTGGATGTTTTTTTGTGTAAAAATATTTAACTGACGAATCAGCAAGTATGTGAATATAAAAAAATATTGAATTGAGATTCCCCAAAATAATAGAAACAAAAGAAGTAATTTTAAGAACATTACTCAGTACATGTTTTCTTGTTCATGAGTGGGTCATATCAGTGTAAACTAGAATCAGTTTCCCAACACACTAAATTTAATGGATGATAATTCTAGTGGGGGATGTTGGCCCCTGAAACCCTGTGGTCACATTGTTGGGAATCTGTTTGAATGGATAACATATACACCACATAGGTCATGTATGGACAATTTAGTAGACTCACCTGATCTTATTGGCTAGTCAGCATAGGCAATTCGACCCATATCAGTGTGCAGATGGAGTTATATTAATTCTAGGGTTCGAATAACTGATTTACATTAATATACTCTATGTGATTTGGGATGAGTATCCATTGATCATTAGCTAATATAATTTCATGTGTGATACTTATATCCACATACCCTAAGGAGAATATATAGTTATCACCTTACAAGAGCCATGAATTTTCAATTATCATAGTCATATTAGAGTTGGTTATCTAGAGAAAACATTAATATAAATTATGATAACATGTATTCATTTTTTTATTAATATACCCTATATCACTTCATGACTGTTATTCTACGTTACACTGTATGTGATAATTTTCTTATAAGTATATTTCACTCCCAAATTTTTTAGTAGTTCCCCATTGTGATGAGAACATAATGTCTCTACAATATAATTATTAAATATATGTTCTATTGTTGGTTGAAATCATATTATGGTGAAAATTGTTATAGTTTTTCATTGTTGGATACTCATCAGAATTTGAGACACCTTCCAATGGTGTATTACCTTAATAATTTTTAGTGTATGAACTATGAAATCCAAGCCCCCTAGAAATAAATCTAAATTCATATGTGTCATTGCATTTTCCTATTTTCGAAAATTTGTATCGGTATATAGACATTATGGGTATTATAAATGGATGGTATGATACATATAGATTAATTTTTTAATAAAAATCATGATGATATATTTTCTTGGGGAATTAGTGTATCTTTGGTTCATCTTGAGTAATATTTCATTATAAAATAATACGAGATATAATTTTTATGTTTCTTCATCAACCGATGTTGACATATCATTCCCTATAATGAAAATGATATAAAATATATATATATCAATTTCCGTGGTTATCTATTAGAAAGTTCAATTTCTAGAATGTCAAGGAAAGAGACATTGGGAAAATAGTGTGATCGAACGAGAATGAAACATTCTTAATCAGAGTTATTGTGATAACATGATTATAATATGTAGTAAGATTATGTATGTGGTTTTATGTCAATATGATATTAACTTCTTTATCATTGTGTGCCTTAGTGTGTTCCTAAATTCTAGTCTTGGATTTTGGGATGATTCTCCTAATGCCGCTATGAAACCGGACTAAAGGGTCTCAAACTAAGTGCATTTGAAACCATAGTTAAATAAAAATGTTATTTATTTTATAATTGGATGAATATATATTATTTCATCACGTGGTTTAATAATTATTCATGTTTACTTGATCGTATATATTTAGTCACTAGTTATTATAAAGAATATTTTATGGTCTAAATCTTTAAAAAATAATTATTTTTTATATATTGAATACGATATTTATTTATTTATTAGATTAAAATTTAGGGATATTTATTTGTTAAATAAATAGTCATTATTTATCGTCCCTAAAATATGGTATAGGAATGGAGGATCATGTTTAGTGGTCTGTGGAGAAATAATTTATATTGAATATTTTATTGAATACATAATATTTAAATTAATTTGACTGATTTTCATGTGTAAAAATAATAATTATTATTATTATAATAATACTAATAATAATAATAATAATGTTATAATTATGTGGTTCCACAATAATAATGAAAAATGGTAATGGTTCATGTGCAATTATTCTTATCTATACCTATCAATATATTAACCAACTAATATTATTTACTTAGGGATTTAATTTCATTTCATTGTTTTTAATGAAAAACAAATGTAATCCTCTCAAATCCCAAGAGATATCCCTATTGAATAATTCTCTAAAAAAATATATTGATCCACCACCACCACCACTCGAAAGTCTATAACTTTCAAATAGAACCCTTACATGAAAAGATCCAGGGGGAGATAAGTGTTGAACGATGAAGGCATCACATTCTACCACGCTAGCTCACCAATTTTCATATGATAATTCTCGGGGGATCAAGGATGACATACAGATCGCCACCAGAGGGAGTCAACCCTTGATCACAATAACATAATGATGGTATAACATAAATAATTTTTTAGATATAACAACAAATAATGAATTTATCATAAGGTAATTCATGATGTATTTAAATCAATTATAAATAATATATAATGATTTGTTCTAGGTTATAACATTCAATAATAAATTATTATTTTATTCTTCAAAATATATCATTAAATTTACTTTAGTGAAATTATAATATTAATCATCAATTATGATTGATATATGAGTCGGTCATGCCCCATCTACACTTGTTTTGTTCTTAGATCTTTAAGTGGTATTAGTGTATCCATAAAACTATTTGTAATTATTTATAGAGAAGTTATTTTTATGAATTTATCAGTAGTTTTAAAATCTTGTTTAAAATTTCATTAATCTAAATCACAATATCTAAAATTCTTCTTATTCATTAAAAAAATAGAATAAAATCATTTATTTTTATGAATAAATTTCCTTTGAGTAACTCATCCAAAGGTTCATGATATTAGTGACAGTTAAAAGAGGAGTACATTCTATGTATCCAATTGGTACACTCCATTTATCTGTGTTTAATTCCCCCATAATTAATTCAAAATTATTTAGATCCATTACATTTTATTACATGTATTATGTATTAGACAAACTAGGTGATGAATAAGCCATCATGGTGTGTGGTTATCTTGACTAAAGGTGGTGTAGCATCCATACATGAAGTGTAATCCATTAGTCAGTGATCGACAAGGTATTTCTATAGACATCATACATTATAGGTGATCTTTCAACTTGGCTATAACACATTGTGTATCAAATTTACATATCATTTACTCCATTATTTTCCATGTAATGATTAAATACCAATTCCATAGGCATTCATCATGGATAGATTGTGACAAAAGTTATATGTTGTGTATATGAATAGTACACACTATATATATTACCTAATTACACAAAATAAAAAATTAATTTATTACTCTACTTAATCCTTTTCAAAGTATGTTCTGTGTTGTCATTAATTTTATATTACACAACATGTAATGGGTTATATATATATGATAAATTTATAATTAATTTTTTCATAATGTAAGAAACTACATAATGTATAAGTTGTTGTATACTCATTACTCTATGTGAATTGGAACATAACCTGATATTCACATAATATGTGATCTATGTGGCCATTAAGTTGCTGTTACATTCCATGAGATTATGTGTTTGGATGTGTATTCCACATGTTTCACAGGCAAAAAGTATTTTAATATAATACAAGTTGAGTAGTTCATATAGGTATTCACCTTGTTACCTCCCTGGTAATTTTTTTAAATAGTTGACTTTAACTAAATTTATTTAATTTGACTATGATTGTGATGGAAGAGAATTTTAAGAAAAATATAGTTTATAATTAAGATAATTTTTTTAATTAAATAATATAATTAATTAATGTAAAAACGAAATATATTAAATAAAAATGATTATAATTTAATGTTATTTTAATTAAATACATAATTATTTTCATGTCTGTTGATGATCATGATAATATATCGGTACTATGTGTGTAATTTATTTCTTGTTAATTTAATATTTAACTAAATTTATAGCTTGTGATTTATCCCTCACTCATTATATATAGGTTTTTAAGACCTTGTTTTATTTTATATTAACCACTGAACTAGTACTATAGTTCCACTCCATTACATGTAAGAAAAATAATATATAACGGATGTATGTCCCATGAAGGTGGTGGAAGTTCAGGATTAGAGATGAGTCAAACCAAATCCAAGATAGATACATTTGTGGATAGGTGGATATTTGTAACATTAACTCTTTCATGGTTTATGGTGTTTATTATAAGTACATGGTTATTTTATTATCCACCAGATTAAATAAACCAATAGTAAGATCTCATAATCATATGAATTTTTTATTTTTTTTCTCTCACGTAAGATAGTTATTTCAATTTGGAAGTTTTTTCACAATCACATGAATTAATAAATTAATGATAATTTATGATAAAACTAAAATAAATTAAATTATGTGTTAATATTATATATGACATGTTGAATCACTTATGTAAATCGTCATAATCATAATAGTCAAGTATAGAGTTAAAATATAGAACATACAAATAATGATAAAATTATATATATATATATATTAGGTCAGTATAACCTTCCACTACCTATATTTAATACAAAACATAGTCAAAAGTGATTGATCGGCCAATGTTGGGGTGATTTCAGTTATTGGGAATTTATATCATGAGGTTTTTTTTGGATTAATTAACTTAGTTCATATAAATGTTTGACTACCAAACAGGAGTTGGTGTAACTAAGATAAAAAGTAGGAGGAAATCCAATTTACGGAATTCAGGATTGGGGAGTCAACTAAAAATGTCGAGGAACTATGAGTTAATGTAGTTTTTGTTAGAGTTGGTGTCCTAGGAATAATTTTTTGTATTTCTATTACTTATATATTTGACATATTCAATAATAATAAAACATATTATTATACATTCTTCACTATTCTACATGAATATTATTTAATAATTTCATTGTGTATATGTCACATTGATAAGGTGATATCATATCCCTACTCTTATGAGAACCTTGAAGTGTTATGATGATAATATTAAATAATGTTCTATGGTTTTATAAAATAATTTCAAGTGACACATAGTATATAGAATATTAGGTACAAGTACTCATAAGTATATTAGGATTCTCCTCACCATTTGTTCACTTTCTAATAAAAAAGATGATATAATATGAGAGTAAAACCCCAATTAATAATTCCACATATATTGTTGTCACTTAATATTACTATTTTTTATCATATGAAATAGTCTTTATCCTTTACAATTAGTTTTTATAAGTTTCATGACTCACATAATTATATTTAACAAGGAAAAATTTGATGACATATGTTCGTGGTGAGTCATGGTATGTTGGGTGTGTCACAGTTAACATGTAATCAATGGATACGTAGAGGAAAGATTTTCCCTGTCTATTTTTAACATATAAGATATCATGACCATTTTCTTAAATAGAAATGACTAATTAAATTCCAAGTACGTGATGAAATTATGTGTTTATTTCATATTTTCAAATAATGACATATCATTCATATATATCGGTGAAATGGATGTGAAACCCGCTTATTGTGATATTAGGGAAAGGGGTTATTATTACAATGTAACTATTCATATGTAGTCATCATCATTGTGAAATTATATTCATTCTCTTGGGTGACTTAACTATTTACGGTGTAGTAATCGTGGACATTAGGAAATACCACCTAATTACAAGGGAAAATAATTTTAGAGGGTCACAAAATTAGTTTTTTGAATGATTTTGATTAAATTACAAATGAATTTAATTAAAAAAAATATTTTACATGACCAATGAATAATTTTATTTATGTTTTATTGATCATGAATATTTATAAATGAATAAAATATTTAAATTAAATTTTTATTCAGGTGTTCAATAAATCATATAGGAGTTTGAGAATAACATGAAAGTGTTTGGTGAAAAATATTTATTCAAAAGTCGATTAATGAATACTCATTACTATTCTAGTAGGAACACAACATAGAATAACAAGAACAATAACAGAAACAACAATAATAATAATAGATATGGGTTTTATTAAAATAGATATTTTTCTTTAAGGACCAACATGTAATTGAATAATTTTTTATCCTAAACCCTATCTCTTTAATTAGAAACATCTGTATATTGTGTTATTGGTGAAGTAAAAAATATAGATTTTTTTCAAACAAATCCTATCTCAAAATTTCCTTCACTCTCTTAGTTAGGAATGAAAAACATAGCATAGATTCATTCCTTAATTAAGTAAAAGTGAACACCAAGAATAATGTTGTAGAATCTCTTTTCCATGCTAGCACCTGAAGATCGATTGGCATTACATGGAGATCAAAATAAAACATTTAGATCACCATTATAGGGAATATATCATTATATACACATAGTGCAATGAAGAACAACTGAAAGGGTATTTTTTGATGGTCAAAATCTATATCAAATAAAGGGTCCTCACATTATGTGTTTGTTACATTAGATATTATATGATTTAATTATAAAATTGAGGTGTGAGATCTTCATATCGAATTTTGATCATATCAATATTAAATGAAAATATAATATATCTCCCACCACCACGTACTTTTTCTACACTGGTAACGAACAAGTGATATCAAAATAATGTTACATTTAAATCGATAATTATTAATTTGATTGTTGATCAATACGCACTAGTAGTTTAATTCTCATTTTATGATATTTTTAATTAATAAACTATTAATTAAGATGTTATCAACTATTTAATCAAGTTCATTCACTGTTTCATATTCTTATATGTATAATAACAGATTAAAAATGATTGATGTTTCCATCGGGAACTACCAAATTGTTAGTTAGAAAATTTTTTTACATTGTGAATTTTCACAGTACATGATGTGTAACTAACTACACACACATAGTAATATCATATGATACATGGAATGAAACAATTTTACTTAACATGGTGTATATCATGTCCTTTTCGACCAGAGTATCACATGATTTTCATTTTAGACGATGTGTATACAATTTCAATGCCACATAGTCTACGTGGGTTAGCTATAATGGCCCCAACCCCAGTATCCCATTGTTGGTGCCATTATTTATTATATTAGTACAATAAAAAAATAGATCAAATCCCAAACGACAAAATAGTTTATCAAATTTGGAAAAACATATAAATATAAAAGTTTTAAATTACATATTGAAATGAAAATAAATATAGAGACTCCATTGGGGACAACCATAAACTATTATTTTCTCCCTACAAGTAATTGATAATATACATATTAAAATACATGGTAAAATATAATATAATAAAGTAGTTAGCTTAGTTATTCAGTATGTTAAAGTAATATAATTTAATAATAAAGTAAGGGGAATAACTAAAATAACTCATTATTTTAAAGCCTAATATTGAGCATAATTTAGAAGGAATAAATGAAGAATGAATAATTCTAAATAAATAATCTCATGAAACATAACAATGTATAAAATACATGTCGAAAAATATCATGATTTATCAATTACTAAGATCATATTTAGTGAATTTTTAATTCCAGACATCTAAAACATATCATCAAGTCCTCGTCCAATACATCTGAAAAGAAATTGTTAGGGCCTCGTTCGAAATCCATTTTTGTTTTTACTCCTATGACCTAACAATGCATATTGGGTACATAGAAGGACCCAATCATCACATGATATGTCCAATGAATTTTTAATATGTATGAATTTATGTATAAACATCATATACATATGAAATATAAATAGCATTCCCAAATATGTAAACATAATCACTAACCATTCAGAGTAGTATGGTGAATAGTATCAAGATAGCACATCGATAGTCATACAGGTAATAAACCATTTAATAAAATATGGTAGATGATAATCATAAGATTTAAATCTAAATAAAGATGAAATTTCAACCCATGTGTTCAAATATATGAAAATACATTAGTAAAATTGTTGAGGAATTATTGAGAGAAATACCCCTTTTTTACATTTCATAGAAGAGTTCATTTGGAAAAATCATTGGTAATTGTCATTATTGTTTTTATAAGACAAGAAATTAAAAAAACAGGTTTTTTATGACTCAATGATTTAATTTATAAATATGTGTTTATTAAAAATAAAATGGATAGTACTATAAAATTGCTAAGATATCGAGATGATCCATTTAATTGGTCTTACGTATCAAAAAAATTGAAAACGGGTCCTTGTAAAACATGTAATTCCCATAAAAAACATTAATTGATATGGATACATAAGTTTAGAATCTATAAAAATAATTTATAATAATTACATATAAATAATAAATAAGTACCTTGGTGTATAGAAGAATAAATCAAAACCTGAATAAAAATGAAGGCTTAGGAGGAAAACTGTTACCTAATGTCTGAATGTGTAAAAAATTTGATATTAATGTCCTAGATAATATAATTAAATCCATTAATTAAAAAATTAAGACAATTTTATAAATTAATTGTATTCATTATTTTTTTAAGTTCATTTATGTCAGTTTTTATGGTTTATATAGTTTAATTACATTGTTCCACTTTGTTCGTTATTTTTTTGTTTTTAAGATCAGTTTGAAGGTTTATAAGTAATGATGTCCATGTAAAATTGGCATAGTCAAATAGAATTGTAATTATATTTTATTAAATAAAATGAATAATATTAAATGGTTATATATTCAATGTGGTTATTTTATATCAATATTAATCATTAGATAAGTCATTGGTGATAATCGTTTAGTTTATTTTGACTGTTTTTTCGATTATGAAAAATTATTATTTTTAATTAAAATCATTTTTATGTAATGGTTCCAGAAAAATACATTGTATTTAATACATATATTAAAAAAAATTAACCAAAAAAATGGTTTTATGGCATGCTTTTTTGTGTTAATGGGAAATGATGATTTTTTTCCATGATGTCTACAAATTAACACATCACAAATGATGTTTTCATTTATATAATACAAGATAGATAGAAAGATTTTTGATGATGGATCTTATATTTACATGATATAATTACAAAATATAAATGATACCTAATTATTCAGGTCACTATGGACATCAGAGGTGAGGGATGGTTATGAAAATAAAATAAATTAAAATGAAAATAAAATAAAATAATGAGGATTTTTACCTCTTAATAACTTATCCTTGAGAACCTCCTTAGGGGTAATGGTTTTGGAATTTTGAGAAAACTAAAGATATAGGTATATGGGGAAGATTCTTCGTATGAAAATTATGTAGAAATGTTATAAGGATCAAACCATGGATGTTTTAAGGATAAATGGCGGTGATGTGTTGTATTTATAGTGGAATAAATTAGTGTTTCTTGAATATTTTTTTCTTTTCCTAATTATTTTGTCTCAATATATGGAATAGTTTGAGAATTATCATTAAACACATTAAATTAATAAATAATAGTTCGAAAATATGGTTATTAAACCATTCGTGACTCATGTAATATTATATTAATATTATCATGTATATATACAATAAATTAACATCTATTATTATTCAAAAAAATATTGTATATTAGAAAAATCCAAAAAATTTACCCTTACCATTTTTCAATGTAAAAAAATGAGCATAATTATAGGAGAAAAATTACAAAATATCTGAAATTTAATTTTTAATTAAAATCATCATTTACTCAAAAATATTTATTTTATATTTATAATTTATTTTGTAACACTCTGATATATTAATTGACATCTAATAATATAATACGTAAATAGTTAGAAAAGAAAATTTTAATTTATTAATACATTTTATGAAAAACAATTATTGTAAATTATTTCATCAATTATAAAATTGTAATTAAATATTTATTACTTAAAAAAAATTTGACACTTAATTAACAATTCCTTAAATATCAATTTCCCAACTCTAATATAATTATACAATACGTACATTAATAAGATCTCTAGATTTTATTTATACATTAATGGGTGAGGTTATTACTCATTTGGTCAGATTACTAATCAAAAGGTTCAAATTACTATTCTTATGGGAATGTAACTATTTTGTTGGTATAGGTTACATAACATCTATAAATATAGCATATATCATTAATTTGTCATTTATAAAGATTTTATTTTGATATCTAAGATATTATTTAGTACATCCAGTTTTTGGAATGTACCACTTTATTTATGATTTTTGGGTATATAATGTATAAGGATGATTATTGGGATAACGTGTAGAACCTGTTGAGAGTTTTTGGGGCTAATGGTATCTTTCACCGGCTAAGCACGCTTTTTCCATACCAAGCGTAAGCCTTGTAGAAAATTTTCAAATGTGAAAAAGTTGGACATAAGGATTTGGCAAGATCAGTACATGGTTTGGAAGCCATACAAGGAGGTCTTGAAAAGACTTTCTCAATATAATAGAATGATCATGGTTAGCGCACGATATTCCTAACCAAGCGACTCAACCGTGCGTGGGTTTAAACCCACCACCTTAAAGAGTGGATGTTGGTAGGACTTTCCATTAATCTACTTTTTCCCCAAAACAGACCTAAAATGTGATTTTTGTTCTCCAAAGGCCTATGTGGGTTCTCTCATTGATTCATTGGAAATATGACGGATCCCCTTGGTGATTCGAAGCCAGACTGTTGAGGTATTTCATTGTTCTTCACAGTTCTGGTCACGTTCCCTTATATTGACTATGATCTTGTTGTCTAGTCCTCTTAGTTTCTTAGATATATGCCTAGTATGGGTGGATCTAATATTTTGGATGAATGTTATGATGATATTTGGTCTTTTATTGATAGGAGAAGTGGTATAAGGTGGTTTTATGGATTTTATAACCAGTTTCTTGAGAATTCTTGGTCCGTTTTAGTTTTCATCAAAATGGTTGAAGTAGGTAGTCTCACTATAAACTCTTATTAGTATGACTAATTGTTATGATTTCTAAATTATTTTTTATGATGTAAAGATCATGAATTTTCTATTTATGAATTTATGGTAACTAAATTTAGTGACATTTTGGTGAACTTTAGAAATATTTAAAATTGGATGTTCTTCAAAATTGTTCTTCTGTTCATGATTTTAAAGTAAAATTTTTTAAAATGTGGATTATTCGGAATTGTGGAACATGGATCTGATTATGATTTTTTTAAAATAACAAGGATGTTTTATTTGTTTGAATCATTTTTTTTGCGATTTCCCTATTGAATGGCTTTAAAAATAATTATTTTATTAAAATGGTTTAAGAAGGTTTTTTCATACATGGGTTTTGTGATTTCATGTTCACTGTGACCCTAAATAATGAAAATGTAGCTTATGTAAATAAGGTGTGTGACCGTAGATCTGGTGGGGGGTATGTTAGTGGGACATATGTTAATTGAATGAGTGACCGACCATGAGTTGGGAACTATCAAATGAAGCATGAATGGGAAATTTTTTATATTTAGTTGTAAACTATTTTTGTGAAATTGTTTTATATTAATTGTTTTATATAAACGATGCTAAACTTTATATTTGAGTTGTGTGAGTAGGTAATTCATCAGTGAAATCATACTATGTTTTACAATCACATATACTCTCATTCATTGGTTCTTTTGAAGATACAATCATCCCAGACAAGGGAAAATGTAGATTATCACACACATTTTTAACCACTATGTGATACCTGGGATATTTTTTGAATGGGTCATGAGTCTTGTGAAGCATTGTTTCTTGTTTTCATAATTGGGCTGATTAGTTTTCTTTTCGATGTTACATTGATTGTTATTTTTTCTTCAACTATAGTGCACCTTGTATTGGTTTTTATATAAAATAATTAGATGAGTAGTCTTTTAATTATTCAATAAAAATATATTGAGTTGTTTTGTTATCTATTTATAATTTAATGGTCACATATTTTAAAGGGTAAATCCTCCACCTCATTCATTTGAAACCATTAGAAATTTATTACCATACATTGAAATCATGGGGATTTTGCTTAAGGCCAAGTATCATCTCACTACCCTATCAAGACGATGAGATGGGAAATGATGTTACAAATGGTTTCAGCTTGTTCAGTCATTTCCTAAAAAGTGGTATTCAGTTTCTAGGTCATAGAGGTCAATTTATCCATACCTATTTCTTCGGTTTGAATATTATAATGGAGTTGGATTATCGTGAATTGAAATTTGGAGCCTAAAAATACACTCATAACATTTTTAGAATTAACTTCTTGTTACTAGGTAGTTGGGTACATAAGTGTGTAATTTAAACATAGAGGATATCAAAAATATTAATTCCACGTGTTTTTCCAATGAGATCAACATGACATTCATTCTAGATAAACTAATTTTCACAATGATTGAATATTTCATTTATAGAAATTATTTATGATTTATTTCATTGTTTTTATTTTTGAAAAAAAAAATCAAATGAATGTCATTGAAAACAACATGAATAATATATTTTGATAACCGTTTTTTTAAATCAGGAATGTAATTTTTCAAAATTAGTTGAATGGGATGAAAATGGTTTTGGAAAAAAATTGTGATATATGACATGATAAAATGTGAAATGATAAGCCATCTATTTCTAGTGAGTGAGACCTATGGAGTTTGTTATTAGTTTAGAAGAGGGCACCGAGTAGGCGTCGTAGAAACCAACCAGAATAATATATGGATAATGTGGTTACATTTGGTCCATATTTGATCCTAGTGCTCGTTCAGAGTATCATTCATGTATTATATGCTATAGACATGGAGAAGTTGATGGATGAGACAAGGTATGTGTACTACTCCATCTAGTTCATAAAGCATAATTAACAGATTGCCAATGATGATTATGAACCTGAAAAGGAAGTGTTGTTGCTAAATATGATGGATCACATATCATATTTCATTAGAACACTGATATCGATGAATTTCAAAATAGAAACGTATGTGCTTGAAGATATTTCACGCCAATGGTGGGAACTAGTGTTGCATGGAAAAATAGAACAAGGCCTGATTTTGGAGTATTTTGTAGAATTATTCCCCAAAATATTCTACCCTCACTCATTCAAGACCTAGAAAAAGAAATTTTTCTTCAACCTGAGGTAAGAAAATATATCTATCACTGAATATGTGGATAAATTCAAGAATTTAGTGCGTTTTTCACTAGAGCTTGTGGATAGTGCATACTTGAAGGAAGAAATCATTCAATCATGAATAAGGGATGCGATTTGATTGTAGATAATATTACTATGTATTACGAATTATACTAAGATATTGAAGTGAGAGACATTGTCTCAACATGATATCACAAGAGATATCTGAGGAGGATTTATGATGATACATGTGGTAATTTTTGGGAAATAGAATTCTAGTATAATGAAGAAGAGGGTCACCTTTTTTCATAGGTGGGAGTGGGAATCAAAATATAACAACAATAGTAGTGAACCTTCATCCACAACCCATGAGAAAATAAGGTTGTTTTTGATGTGGTTCACTTGTCAATATAAATAGATAAAGTACAACACAACCTAGATCATTCCATAACATCATGAAGATGGGGCATCATTAGATCTATTATCACAGTGCTCGGAGTTCAGGTTCTCAAGACACTTATATGGTTTTGTAAGCATCATATACATTGACTGGGTGAGGATAGATGAATTAGAATAATCAGTAGAACATTGATGGACTTGGGGATTCTTGGAACATGATGACTCCTCATCATGGTAAATCATAGTAAGGCAACACAGAGCAGAGTGTAGTGACAATGAAATTTTATGGAGCTGAGAAGGTAATTATAGATGATTAGGCTGGACTATCTATAGTGAGAGTTATAATTCTTATTAATTCTACAGTTACAAAAGTGTTGTTTGATTATGGTGCCTCACATTAATTCTTTGGATCATGTGTTTTTTATTTTTAATATAAAAAATTTGAGATGACGCCTCCTTTGTTAAAACGTCAAACCCCCCCCCCCCCACAGTTAATGATATTATCATGCCTTTGTGTGTAGAAAATGTTCTATAACCATTGCTGGAGATTAGCTGAAATGAGACTAATTGGTGTTATAGATATATGTAATTGATTTAATTATAGGTATGGATCAGATGGAATTTTTCAAGACTCACATCGACTTTTATAGTAGAAAAGACAGTTTCACAACTGAGGACTGTGTCGAGTATCTCTGTAGAGGAAAAACGGTTGTAAATAAAGGTTCAATTGGATGGTTGGAACCAGTAGTGGGAACAATATCGTACCGATTTGTGGTGTGGAGTTTAGAATCAATACAAGAGATAGAGGATAGTTTTATTCTAGAATTAATGTGGAAATTTCCGGATGTTTTTGAGGAAAAAAATTTAGGGTTACAACCTATAAGGGAAGTGGAGTTCACGATTGATCACATTCCATGAACTATTCATATTTCACTTATGTCTTATAATATGACTCAAATATAAATAATTGAATTATAATTATATTTATAAGAGATGTAATTTAATGGTTTTGTTAAGCCATGTAGATCTATGTGGTCACCACTAGACTTGTTCATGACGAAAGTAGATGAAATAGTATGGTTATGTATGTATTATTGTAAGCTTAACCATGTTATGATCAATAATATCGTTACACTTCCATGAATTGATGATATATTTGAACAATTTAGGGGATACAAGTTGTTCTTTAAAACTAACTTGCAATCAAGACATCATCAATTTTGAGTTCTGATGGTGGATATTCCAAAGACATCTATAAGAAGTACATATATACTCTTCGAAATGTAGTCATGCCTTCCAGTCTTACGAATGCACTGGTAATATTTTTTTCAATGATGTATTAGATATTTTTGAGATACCTTGAGTCTTTTTTATGGTGTTTGTGGATGAAATATTTATGTATTCATGGACATGGGAATATAATAAGAAACACTTAATGATGGTGTTATAAATCATGAGTGACCATTGATTATATCAAAGAGTGATTTTTGGATACAAGAGGTACACTATCTTTGAAACATAATTTAGGAAAAATGTGTTTCAATGGATCTTGAAAAGAAAGAAGTTGTTATCTCTTGAAAATCCCCAAAGAAAGACTTTGAGATACAATGTATTATTGTTCTAGCTGGTTATTACTAGTGCTTTATGCATGACATATCATCACTGACATCAACGATGATGTATTTGACTAAGAATAACATTCCACAATGATGGAATGTGGGATTCCAAAAGTTGATTCAAGAGAAAAATGATCATCTTACATAAACAACTATATTGATTTTTCCTAAATTAGTATAGTGATATGTGGTGTACTACGATGCTTCATGATTTCGGTTTGGATATTTTCTCAAATAAGTAGACCATGTTGTTGCTTATGATTAACGGTAATTGAGAGTGCATGAGCAAAATTAACCAACACATGTTTTTGAGGTAGTTGTGGTTGTACATGACTTGATGACTTAGAGTCATTATCTCTTTGGTGACAGTGTTGTTGTGTTTAAATATCATAAGAGCATGAAACACATTTTCTCACTATGGGATTTGAATATGAGGCAAAGTAAATTGATGGATTGTCTCCAGATATTTGACTTTGACATTATGTACAAAAACTAGTAAATGAGAATTACATGGCGGATGAATTATGTAGAGAGTATTATTCTATGATTGAAAACTAAGATTAAGATGGGTGTTAGTTGATGTTGGTCCTAGATGATATGCACATGGTATGTGAAAATTGAGGTGATGTTGTAAATTTCATACTAGTTTCCCTGATTCCTAATTTAGTAATGACGATCAAAGAAGTACAAACATCTGGTTAATATTTTCTGGTAATGAGTTCCAAAATATATGGTGGGAAGATATTTTATGGATGTAAACTTGATAGGAGTTCATTTTTATGGTTTAGTGATTGGATGGTTGTACCTAAGTCTTGTTAGGAACCACTTCAACATGCTCAAAACCATTCCAGATGGGTTATACATCTACGAAGAAAGATTATGTATAAATAATTGAAGGAATACTTTTGATGGATAAGAATGAAAAGTAAAGTGACATTGTTCATTTTGAAGTGATTAACTAGTTAACAGGTTTAGGTAGTGCATCAAAAACTAGTGGGTATGTTGTATTCATTACCAATTCTTGTATAGAAATTGGGGAATTTAGCCATTTATGTTATTTATGGTCTCCCTATAATGGATTGGAAGCATGTTTCATTATGGGAGATAGTTTATCAACTCACAAATTTGGCTCATTTCATGCTTATTTTTGAAACTCATTTGTTGTAGGATCTTTTTGAAATCTAAATAAGAGAATTTGTCAAGAGACATAGATTAATATTTAAATCATGATAAATAGAGATCCAATTTTCACATTTTATTTATAGAAATCCATAATGAAATCCCTTGGGCCTCAAAGGACTATGAGTATGGAATATCACCCTTAGATGGATGGCTAATCTGAAAGGATTGTACAAATGTTGGAATTATTTTTGTGGGCTTGCGTAATAGATTTTTGTGGCACATGGGAAGATGATATACCATTAGTGTTGTTATTATATAATAATATCCTATATTTACTCCATACATATGACTCCATTTTAAGCATTGTATGGGATAACTTTTCATTGTCTGATTTGTTGGTTAGAAATAGGTGATACTTCACAAGTTGGGTCAAGAGTTTTCCATGAAACAACAAATAAGCTTCTGTTCATCAGAATGAGAATGGAAATGGGTCATAGTCATCAGAAACTTTATGTGGATCATCCTTGAAGAACGTAGTCCTTTGCGGTGAGTGATCATGTTTTCATGCAGATATCTCCTTGTCTTGGACATCATCATTTTGGGTAGCTGGGAAGGTTATATCCTAGATACATTTGAATTTTCGAGATATTGGATTGGGTTGGAGAGGTTTTATATCAGTTTTCTTTCAACCATAGATCTTGTCGATACATAATGTGTTACACGTATCACTATTGAAAATTTATCTGCCTAATCCTAACCATGTAATTAGATTGGATCATATTGACCTAGAGACAGATGCTTCATTGGTACATATCTTGATGAAAATTTTGGACAGACAAGAGAATGTCTTTCAGGGAAAAAGAATCAGTCTAGTGTGGGTTTTATGGAATCATGGTCATATTCAGGAAGATACTTGAGAATGTGAGAAGGAAATTAATGTGCAATGGCTAGAACTCTTTCCGGGCAAGGCTGGTTTTCTAATTTCTGATCATGGAAATACCAATGGTGGGAATACTATAAGAACCTAGATTTCAGGTATTTAACCCTTTGATTATACATTTTGGAAATATAATGTATATGGGTGAATGTCGGGATATCTTGGATAAAATGTGGAGTGTTTGTGGGGAATAAGGAATGGTACATGAGATGCTTATAGTTTTTATAAACTACATGCAAGACAAGTAGAAACCATAATAATGTGAAAATGATAGACACATATCTTTGGAATAGCTGTATCATGGTTTGGAATCCATTTTAGGAGGTCATGAGAAATATTTCAAAAGATTGTGTTAGGATCACAGTTCGTGTATAGTATTTCTAACCATCGACAAAACCGTGTGCTGGATGAAAACCACCTACTTAAAAGTGGACAAGTCATCAGTGCCATTAATCAAATCCTTTTACCCCAAAATGGCCATAACACTGGAATTTTATTATCCAAAGTCTAAATATGGTTTTCACATCGATACATAGACAATCTTGAGGCTTCCTTTGGTGATTTGAATATGGATTCTTGAGGTATTCCATCATTCTTCACCATTCATTTCATGTTTCCATAGATATAACTATATCTACTTCTCCACTCTTCTTGTTTTCTAAGATATAAAACCTTTATAGGTTGATAAAATATTGAGGATGCCAGCTATGGAGAGAGTAGGTCTTTTGGTTGATAGGAAAAGATAACCAGGGTTGTTTCATAGATTTCATACATGGCTTCATGAGCGTTCTTCTTCCTTCTCAGTTTTCATTAAAACTGTTGAGGTAGGTGGCTTCATTCTCGATTCCTCATAGTAAAACTAATTTTCATGAATTAAAATTTATATTCATGTGATTAATATATAATTAATTGGTTTTTAATATTTTTTATTAACCATTTTTATTAATGGTTTGGGGAATTGTTGAAGTAAGGAAAATTGGTTGTTCTTTGAAATTCTGTTTTTATTTCTCGAGTTTAATGTACATATTTTTTATATGGGTATTTGTATAAATAGTGACATGTGGATATGATTATGTTTTTTAGATAATTATTTTTATTAAAATGTAATGGTTTTTTGGTGTTTTCTTGTTTAATGGTTTTTAATAAAATAGTGGATTAATTGAAATGTTATAATCTGGTTTTGGTATACATGGTTTGTGTGAGTTCTTGTTCAAGTTTCTCTTAAATCTAGGACTTGTACCATTGGGGTACAAGGTTCACGAGCCTGTATTGTGGGAATGTGTCATTGGGACACAAGGTAATTGGACATGAGTCAAGTCATGAGTTTAGAACCATCCAATGAATTAGACATGGGTGTGTGTGTTGTGAACCATGGAATGAGTATTCCAAAATGATTTTGAGAAATTGATTGTAGACTTTGTTTGGATTCATTTATAGAAATGTGACTTTATAGAAAATTGGTTAAATTAACATTTGTGTACTTTTGGATATAAATAGATTATATAACTTGTTTGTATTTAATTATAATCTCTATTTGGAAATAGTTTGATATTAGGTGATTAATATAATTTTTTTATTCATTCTATCCTAGTGGCGTGATAAGGGAAGTCGTTTAGTAATTCCTACTAGTTTTTAAACTCACCCTTTATTTGGAAATGTGTTGATTTTATAGATGTTATCTTTTAGGACATTGTAAATGGAAATGTATCACAATTATTTCAGACCACCTTATCATAATTTGGTTGTTTGGTGATTAGAGCATATAGCTTGTGGATCATGGAGTCTTGTTGTTGTCATTGAGATGATTAGTTGTATTTATGCTATGACGTTGATTTTTTTTCATTCATTTACCTTAGTGTGGTTTGGATATAAATTATGTGGTTGAGTTATCATTCAGTTATTCATTCATCATATAGTGATTTCTTCTATTATAGTTTTGTGGGATAACAATTGTAGTTCATAAAGGGTAAATCATACCCCTATTTCTTTTGAAACACCTTGGAATTTCTTTCTAGACTTTAGGGTCTTGGGGATGTCACATAAGGGCATGTGGAATATCACGCCATCTCAATATAATGAGATGGGTCAGGATGTTACAAATTTTAAGTGATTGAAAATATATAACCATTATAAGTTAAACATCGCTAATGGAATTATGCATCATTACATTGTCCCATCTTACAAAAATTTCAACCTCAAAATATCAGGATTATCACCTCATAAAAAGATTTCTGTAGTTTTTCATCATATTATCCTCGAGTTCCCACATTTATCTCCACTTTCATTGTTTTTAAAAAGTACCTTTACTAGTAGAGTCATCTAATTCCTCAACGCCTGCTATTTAATTCCCAGAAATAGGATAGTATCTTCACAGTTAAGTAAATCTTGTTCCAATTCTATTCTTTCAAGAGTAGGGACATGAGTTTGGTATATCATTTAATTCCTTAACAAAGAGATGTGGAATAAATTTTGTACTTTATAATGTCTATGAAACATCAGCAAAAAAATATTCTACAACACTAATTCTCTCCATGATTTCAAAATATCCAATATACATGGGGTAATGTTTTCTTTTATTTGGAAATATTATAACTCACTGCGATGGAGATATATTCAAGAAAACATTATCTACCACTTGACATTCAAATCCTTCCTTTGATTGTCGGCATAGATCTTTTTTCTACATTGAGTTTCATTGATATGTGATTCAATAGTTTATACCTTCAGTGTTCTTTACTCCACAAGCTATATACCTACAATATTACATTAACAAACTTCATTCCGACAAGTTGGTGTATGAAATCTCTTTCCATAAAGTACATTATATGGGGCCATTGTAATACTATAATTGAAACTATAGTTGTAAGAAAATTATACCTTAGTTATATACCCATCCAATAGGTCTTTACATTCACGTGATCATGATATATGAATTTCTTATAATGTTTAGGTCATCCTTTCTAACTGCCCTTAAGTTTGATGATTATAAGAAATACCAAAATGAAGTTCAGTAGCCAATGATTTTTTAAATTATTTTCCAAAAATAATGATGTAAATTATGGATCAATATCAGAAATAATTTAAATAAGTTATATATGATGTCATATAACATCATAAATATATTGTTATGCAAGTTGATCTAGTGGAAAATATTATCTTACAACTACAAAATGTGTAGATTTGGTATGTTTATCAAATATTACCAAAATTTCCTCAATTTTTTTCTGTTTTTAGTAATCCAATGAGAAAATACAAGTTATTCCATTACATTTACATTTATTAATATTAAGAGGATTCAGAAATTCTCTGGGATGTTTTCTTTTATCCTTGACCCATTGATAGTCTAAATATCATAAAACAGAATCATAAATTTCATGATTTTTATTATCCCACAAGAAGTGTTTAAAAAAAAATTATACATCTTACTGCTACGAAGGTGTATTGTGAAATTGGAGCAATGTGAATCATCTAATAACTCTATTTTAGAATATGTATATAGGGAAAACATATCCTACTCCCAAATTTCAGAATTACGTCTTCGTACATGATGTCTCCCATCATCCCATCATTCATGGATTTAATTTTCTTTTTAATATTTTTATCATCATACTAATAAAACTTAATTCATTTTGATAAATTTGTATGGTTATCCAATGAAAAAATCAATTATGGTTCACCTTCTTTGAACATTATGATATCCATCTTTACTATAAACATTTAAATAGGACACCATTCAATTGTCATTATTTGGTACTACATGAACATTTGTGCTCAATTCATCAGAAACCTTGTTTTCAAATCCTAGGTGATAGTGTATTGAACAATCAGAATACTTGAGTATCTAGAGCCATCTCCTTTGACACATATTGCATTATTTCTATGATAATAAATGTTCCAAGATATTGTGATATGTATATAGATTCAATTTTTCTCTATAGAGATAGTGTCTCTATAATTTCATAGAAAAGAATACTATCTCTAACTCAATATCATGAGTTGGATAGTTAAATTCACGATTTTTAACTACCTTGATTCATAGGATATAACACTATCATTCTTTATATTGATAGAACTTTGTCCATTTATGGATCACTATAAACCAAAAATCCACTATCTCCTGAATGTAGAGTCATGATTGAGTAATTTACTAATCTCTTATTTAATTCATTAAAACAATATTTACTGTTTTTTTCCTATAAAAACATAACCCCTTTTTGTGTAACATATGTTAACGGGTAAGTTCAGGAACTACCAAATGTAAACTGATAAAAAAATTAAATTATGCACCTCATTTATGTTTTTTGGAGTAGGTCAATCCAAAAATGAATTTTTATTTATAGAATCAAATGAGATTACATCCTTACAGATAATATTTCCCGGAAAAAAATAATCTGAAGTATGAATTTACACTTTAAACCTTCCAATATTACTATTTTGTTATTAGAGTCTCTAAAAAAATATCCAATTGGTTATCATGGTACCCATAACTTTTGTAATAAATCAAGATACCATTAATAAATACAAGAATTAAATCATTAAGAAATTCCTTTAAAAATCTATTAATTAGATCCATGAAATTAGATTGTTCATTAGTAAGTCCAAATGGAATTACTACAAAATCATAATGTCCATACTTTGTTCAAAGTGTTTTCAATGAAATTTATTCATATATCATATGAAATTTATGATATCCAGTTCAAAGATCAATATTCAAAAAATATTAATCTATATGAAGTTGATCCAATAAATCATCAATGCAAGGGATGCGATATTGGTTCATTTTTGTATTATCATTGATTTACCCATAATCAATGCACAACCACATGGATCCTTCCTTCTTATTTTCAAAGTTAACAGGGGATCTCAATAGAGAAACACAAGGCTGAATAAATCTCTTATCACTCAATTACTCTAGTTGTTTATTTATCTCCATTAATTCTACAATGGTCATTCTATAGTGAGTCTTTAATATAGGAATTATAGTAGGATTTAAATCATTAGGGAACTCAACTTCACACTCTATAGGTTATGTGGGTTAATTATATGGAAATACATTAATTTATTATTTCTAAATAGTTATATATTCAAATTGAACATCCATAGAGGAGGTTTTCTATTCCTCCCCAACAATTTCATTTATCATATATACTGATGGTGGATATAGATATGAAATAAATGATTATGTTTCTTCTCTAAATATAATCGATTATAGATTTTACTCAAAAATAGGAAAATAATTACTCTTTCAATATAATTTCAAATCATATTTTTAAATCTAGTCTATACTAAGGATAATATCAATTTCAATCATATGATTTTTTAATAGTATTGAAACTAAATAACAATTGTTTTCCATAAATGCAACAACCAGACACATATTTTTTGCAATAATACTTCCCTTATGAGTTTTAATTGACAACTCCATCATTAAATCAAAAGAGAAATGTCTCCATTTTTATTGAAAACTATGATGTTATAAATTAATGTGATGATAATGAATTATATAAATCATTGGATATGTTTGAGGAAACAATTAAAGTACCTACCACCACATTATTTGGAACCTCAACCACTGCAGTTGTGATCACATAATTTTGGACTTTCTCCCTTGGACTTTTATAAGATAAGAACCCATAACACATAGGGTATTCAATTACATAATATCCCATCACCTTACAATTATAAAAATGAAATTTTATGGCTTCTTTCTTTCCATTGAAATCACGGGCTTGGTGTCCTTTTCTCCACACATGTAATAAACTACCATACCCTTTAGGAATACACCGTGGTGTTTACGCCCACAATTATCACATGATGGAACATTTCGTTCTTATTCTTCCCTTTATCCATTATTTCCTCCACCACCCTAGTATTCTCTTTTTTTCCATTAAGTACATAATAATTAAAAAATTGTTTCACTGTCTTGACAACACATATGTCTATATCTTTATAAGATGAGAAATTATTGAAGAGTAGTTCCCTTCAGAGGACTCATTTTAAACCATCGAAGAATCGATAAATCTATCAACTTGGATTATGTATATAGTCCTTGACACTACATGTTAAAATTTTAAAGTTAGCTTCATACTTTACAATTTTTACATCCTATTTCTATATCATACTCATTAATTATCTTTCCATATACAGTCACTGTTCATGAGGAATGTATTTTTGTACTAAAATTTGCTTAAAATAATTACATTAATTATTTGAAAATTCTTCCTCCTTATTTGTTCTTTGAGTCAATGACCACCATTGATCAAAATATCTTATGTGATGATAAAATTCCATGATAACCCACTCCCTTTCATTACTTACAAGTGTTTGAAATATATTCTCTAAGGATATTATCAACTACTCAGATAAAAAATCATATGTAGTCCCATTGAATGATTAAGGTTGTTGTTGCATAAAGAGGTCATAAATTTATCCTCCACATTGTAAATCAGGATTCTCTATATGGGAAAATTTACTATTCATAACTCAATTCAGTTTTCCTATTATAGTTATATGTTTCTCAGTACATATAGCTACTCTAGTATGCATGTCATTATCGTGAATAGTAGAGAATTCCCTACATGGGATACACATGTTGATAGAGTTTTCATTCATTATACTAGCTACCATTTCTAAATAGTGGAATAGAGTAAATTAGTTTTGAATCATAATGTACTATTTCAAATTAGTGATAATCATAAGATAAATTGAATGTTTAGGCATAACTAACCTCATAATCCTAATCATAGTTCCAATGGGGACACATTTACATTTTAATACATTATAATGGTTTGAAAAAAAATGTGAATTATCCAAAGAATATACCCTAGGAGTTCAAAAATAGGTCCACAGTAAGGCCCATTGGACTGTACTAGTTTAACCTGTGTCAGGATTGCAACAATATGTTGGATTTGTTACCCTAGCGTACATTTGTTCCATAACTACATAATCTTTTAGTATCTATACTGGTATGAATTTCTATGAATATCCATATAATATCTAACCAACCAAAATTATAGTATTCTCTTCTAAGATTATCCTCAATTTCTATCATAGGCTTATGTTTCAAAATCTATGATTTCTAGATGTAGTATTAAAGGATTGCAAAAAACATACTATGATTCCTACTATAAATAACCTGACACTAATAGCCAGTAGATAATACCTTTGTTTATTACAATGGATGATTAAAAAAGATATCACATCCGAATGGACTGAAAACTTTAGTATAATTGGAAAATCATACACATACATATTCTTTTTATTACAACTTTAAATAAGAAATATCATAACAACTCCATTGATGACATACATAAACTCCTAGATTATCTTTGAAAGCCATTGATAATATACATCTTCAGATCCTAGGAAGAAATAAAAAATATGAATGGAGTGATATCAGATTCTTAGTGGGGGTATGTAATATAGTTTTAGCACAAATAATAAATCATGGTGAATAACTAAATTAAATCATTCAATTAAAACATAATCTTGATTATAATATAGCAGGAATACAAGATGAATAAATATTTACAGATAAATAATCACATGAATCATAACAATGGATATTCTAACTGTCAAATAATATCATGATTTATCAATTTAATATATCAATATAAAGAAATTTATAACTCCTTACATCTGAAAAATATCATCAATGCATTATCCATGCTATCAGAAAATAAATGGTTAAGGCCAATTCCATTTCCTTTTGGGCTCACCAAGAATACCAATCCATTAAGAGGATATATAGATCCCCACCAATACAATTATTTGTCTAATAAATTCTTCATATGAATGTTATTAAACATAAACATTATATACATATACATTTTATAGAACTACCTCTAATCTCTTAACATTATCACTAACCATTATCAGTATTATGTTGAATTGTATCATGATATCACATCAATAATAAAACATCTGTAATAATTTTATTAAAATATATTAGATGATATTAATATGATCTAAATATAATTAAATCATAAAATTCAACCAGGTTTTTCAATTATAATAGAATACTTTAGTAAAATCATCGAGTAAAAGTAAAGAGAAATACCCCATATTTACTTTTCAAAGAAGATTTATTTTGGAAAATAATTTATATTTTTCAATTTTTTTATAAATCTAGAAATTAATAAATATAGTTATTCATGAAAAATTTAAAATTTTATAAAACTAATAGTATCATAAAAATGATTATCGATGGTACTTTAAAATGGTTATGAAATAGAGATGTTCACATTAATCGATCTTGCATATTAAGAAGAATAGATAATAAAACCTTATAAAACATGTAATTCACATAAATGAATGATTATATTATTTGGATACATATTTTTGGAATAGATGATCAAATTTTTTAAGAATTATATAAAAATAATGATGAATTAAATCTTTTACAGAGGAAGAAAACATAACCTGAATGAAAATAAAGGTTTTGGAAGTAAATCCTTACCTTATGTGCGAAAGTGTTACAAAATGTTCTAGATGTCCCGAATAAAAAAAATTAAATAAAGTAATTAAATAATTTGAAAACTTTTGAACATGAATTTGATTCATTATATATTTATTATTTTCATTTTTGTTCTTTTTTACGAGTCATAATGTTTTATTCTCATCATTTGGGACAATTCATTTTCTTAGTGTTTATGAATGGTTCACTTGTTTATATGTAATGAAGTTAATGTAAAATGGTAATAATTATTAGGAATGGGATTAAATTTTATTAATTTTCATATATAATATTATATTTTTATATAATTATTTTGGTTAATTGAGATGAGGTCAAATAATTTGTTATGTTGTTGGTGATAATCGAATAGATTATTTTGATGGTTGTTCGATCATCACTAACTAGTTTTGTATTATTATTTAACATCATGAGTATAATTGTTCTAGATCAATAAAAATGATTTAATATGTATATAATAATTTTATTTAACCATATAATATATTATTACTATACATGATGGTGTTATTTGAAAATGAAGATGCATCATCCATGATTTCGGTAAATAGACACTTCACCATCGATGTCTTCATTTACAAAATAAATGAGAGAGACAATGGAGTTTGGTGATGGATATTCCATTAACATTATATAATTACAATATATAAATGATATTGGATTTATTACATAACATTTTATAGGTTACGTGATGTATGTATAAGAAAATAAAATAAATTGAAAAGGAAATTAAAGAAAAGAAAGAGGATGTGTACCTCTTGAATACTCCTCGTTGAGAACTTTATTAAGAGGATTGATTTTGGTATTTTTTAAAACAAATGATCTTATAAATGGGGAATAGAGAGAGGATTTTTAATGGGATAAAATTTTATAGGGATCAAATCATGGATTGTGTGAGGAGAACAGGTGGTCATAGGTGGTATTTATAGTGGATGACATATGTGTTTTTGGAATATTTTATTCAATTAATTATTATTTTGGCTCAATACTATGAGTAGTTAGTTAAATATAACTAAATATAATAAAATAAAACTTGGAGTTTTATATTATTGTTTTTACATCATTCATGTCTTATGTAATAGTTTATTGTTTTTTATAATGAATATATATAGTAAATTATCCTATTTAAATATTCTCCAAAAATTCAACTATTTTAGAGAAATACCAAAATTTCAACTTAAAAATTTTTAGAAATTTTGAACTCAAAAATGAACTCCATATTTTGATTATAATTATATAAATATGAGAAATTTCGGTTTTAATTAAAATCCTCATTTACATGAATAATAGAGATTTTAAACATATTACTGAAATTATAACACTAAAAAACAAGGTCTTATAAAATTAACTTAAATTTTTATGAAAAAAAATTAATTTGATAACACATTTTAATTAAATAATATTTCATTATTTTTTTTATTAATTATAAAATTTGAAATAAATATTTATGACTTACAAAAATACCAACTTGTAATTTAATAATTTTTAAAATATTTATTTACTAATCTTATGATATAATTATTTCCTAATTAAATCTATATTATTCCAAAATATTAATTATATTTTGATTGGTGATATTACTATTCAGTTAGATATTTTATTATTCATAAGGGTCATATTACTATTCATATGGTCAAGTTATTATTTCATCGGTATAGGTTCCTTAACATCTAGAAACACCTATTATTTCATTCATTATTCATTTTTTATGTTTTTGTTGTGTTCTATATGTGATTATATATGATTTACAATATATAAATATAAGAATGAAGATTTCATAAATAGAATTATGGGCCGTTACATTAGCAGCATAAATCACGCAATCTGCGTGGTCGTTATACATGGTCAAACCACATAAGACTAAAAACAAGGATCATTTATGATATATAATACCTCTATGAATTGTAAATGTTGTAGAGTTCATAAATTCTCACATTTGATATACAAAAAAATTCATCATTATTTTTATCTGGATGAGATACATGATGTGAAGTTGGCAGAACATTTCATGTAATCTTTTTACCAAGAACACATCAATAACTTTTGAGGTTTTCATGTTTAAATGACATTTAGATCACATGGTGTGTAGAAGTCCTATACATTCCATGTAATCCACCATGATACACATTGAATACCAAATCTAGTATATTGGGAATATGGTAAACGGACACACGGTATTTGTGTGTGTGTGGTATGTACAGGTTGTGTAGTCTGTCAGAGTCAAAGTGCTAAAGCCCTAGGTGTGTGACCCCGATACCTGAAAAAATTGTTACATGTCATTTAACTAGGTATTAAAAACAATGTATTCTTTAAATTACTGTATTAATTCAATTACATTAAATTGGTAATTAAATCATTACAACCATTGATTTTCTTTTGATGTGTTTGATAATTTAATTTGGGGTTTTATAAATTTATAATTATAAAATAATTTATTTTTATAAAACTAAAACTTTTCATTTTACAATTCATTATATATTATATAATTTTTTTATTATTATCTTCAATGAATATGGTTTGTCATTAAGATAGAAGGGATTTAAATAAATAAACAACTAACCAACTAATTATTCAATTATTGAAAGCGAATTTATCATAATAAAAAATAATGCATAATGAAATGAATTTTATCTATTTAAAATTTTGTATATGTTTTATGTATGATAGTTCATGTTCGAGAACAACACCAGGGTATGTGTACAAATATTTTTAATTTAATTTATTTTTTTGGTTTGTAATTATTTATTATTAAGTTATATTTTTGACTTGATATTCATTCCTCCCCCCATTATATGGTAGGAACTGTGTGTCCAAGGATATTAATGTAATCCCCCATTAAAAAATCCATTAGTTCCCCTCGTCTATGTGTGATTTATAAATACTTGTAATTATTGGAGTTTCCAGAGGAGCATTGAGGAAGTTCAAGAAAGAAGAATAATGATGGAAAATAATGTTTTATATAAGAGAATATGTGGATTGTTATAACTCATGCCATGACTGAAAATAAGAGTTATTTCCCTATGTCATAGAATAATTTAATGTCAGATCATTATAAGAACCATTTAATAAATATCATTGATGGTTTATTTCTTTCATTATGTCTATGTTTTTTTTAATTTTTACGGATGCAATACCATGATCAAATAAATGAACAGCTTTATTTGCACATATATAATTTATTTAAATTAATTATATGTATATATTTTTTACATCATGGTTAATTAATTATGTAAGATACAATTGTTTTTAAAAATATATGTAAATTATAATGACAGATAAAATTTCTAAATAGTAAATTGTAATCCCTCAATAAAATATTATGTTAGACCTGGTCTCACATTACTTGTTTCGGAATGAAATAATTTGAACTAAGTGTTTTACCATCCCTTGTTGGGACACATACATTTAATTAGGACTTTATATAATGGTAATGGGTTGAACCAACCATCATACATAATGATAAGTACCCCTCACTAGGCATGGGTTAATTTAGAGGAATGTTTTGAGGAATTCCTAGTTAGGATTTGAGGAAAATGGGGTCCACTCAATGAATTAAGGAGCTGGAAGTCCACAGTTAGCAACGAAATGCAAACCTAATTGTTTTTTCAAGTTACATGATCAACCCATGTTGGGGTTATTCAATGTGTATATGGATCATTTGCCCTAAATATTCTAGCAACTATATATTCCAAGTTCAACAGAGATGGGTATTGGCATTTTAAAAAATTGTCATAGATTTAATAAAAAATAATTAATTTACTATTTATCAAATAATATGTAATCTTTATAAATGTCATATAAAATTATCTTTACTTTAAGAATAAAATTTAATACTTATCATCCATATTATCCCTATGACTAGTATTGGAGAAATACAATCTCTTCACGGGTATTAAATTTCAAGAGTGGTTTAGATACCTTCTGGTTGTGCTATGCCATGAATAAAAATATTATTTTCTAGATTATTCAATTCCTAATCCTCCTAATAAAAAGTCATGTGATGAAGATTTAGACATTTATTTAAAACTTCTGAGCAAGAAATTCATTCTTCTATGTTTAGTGCTTTTATCAATGTCTTGTGATTATAGGAAGCATAAAACAACATAGGGAAAAAAAATAATTGATCACCTATATGGCCTTAACCAAAAGAAATCTATATATGAATGGTTTGAGATTTCAAAGTCACTCTTACAAGGAAATATAAGAAATGGTTTCCCAAATGTTATTGATATAGTAAAGATAGTTATCTAAATTAAACTAAGAGTGGTTCTATTGATTAAAATCACCAAATTACTAGACATTTTTTCTATCTTTTATCATTCTATAAAATATTCTCTGGATTTTTAGAAAAGTTTGTTAAAAAACATTAAGAATTATCTTCCAGATCTTCTCAGTGTTTCATTCCATGTGAATAAGGAAACGATTCATGAATATCCTTCCATCATTATGCATTGAAAAGGGAATGGGAAATTAAAGAGTCCTATGTCAAAATATTATTCATTACCATATAATAAGGGGTATATCAAGGGAAAATCAAGGGAAATAGATGTTGTCTATTTAGCATGTGGAATGAAGGGACAATTAATGAAAAACTATACACGACCAATGAACCAAGGAGAAACTTGAGGTGTATTTTTTATTGAGTTCCATTTATTTGTTCCTAGAAATTGGGTATTAAATAAATCTTATGGTTCTCACATATTTATTCAGATAAAAGAAAAAAATAGATTTAGAGATACTGACTGAGGGGAGGTAGATGCATGATTAACTGTGTGAGCTAATCTTGTTGTTGAATCTATCCGGAACAACAACATCACATTACATACTATGATGATCTTAGTTTTGAAGGTTTAATATTATTTGAATTTAGTTACCAATAAATTATATATATATCCATAATTTATGTGGATAAATTTAATTTTATTTTCAGAAATTTAATATTATTATTTTATAAAGGTAAAAAAGTTTATAGTAAGGTTCATTTTAATAATTTTAATTATGTGTTAGATTACCCAAACCAAGTAATGGTAATTAATAACAAAACTACATTACATAACTCTTACCAAACCATACTATGGCATCACTATCAAGGTTATGTAAAAAAATGCATTACTAAATTATACCAAGGTATATATATATATATATATATATATATATATAATTTTGAACTTAAACCACTATGTCTATGTCATGCATGTTTAAAATGTAAAATGAACAAATCCCCATTTAGTGTAAAAGGAAAAATAGATAAAGATATTTCCTAATTAGTTTATAAATATTGGTTTAGAAATATTTCTATCAAGGAAAGGGGTTGGTAATCTACACAATAACATTTACTGATGTTTTTAGTAGATAAGAATATGTTTAATTAATGAGGTATATGTCATAATATTTTGAAAAATTTAATGATTACAAGAATGATGTTGAGAACCAACATGGTAAGATTATTAATAAACTCCACTCAGTATGTGGTGGAGAACATCTTAATCAAGACATCATTGATTATATACGATATTTTGGGAACTTATCTCAAATCACTCCTTCTAATTCACCTTAGTATAATGATATAAATGAAAGGAGGAATCTCACCTTGTTGCACAATGTGATATAAATGGAGAGTCATGTGAGTATTCCATTATCATTTTGGGGATATTCATTACAAAAATAAGAACATATACTAAACCAAGTGAAAACTGAAATTAGAAATGTTATAAGACACTATTTATGGAATATATATAAATCCCAATTGTAATAATTACATGTGTGGGTAGTACATAAATTCTGAATTTCTCTTCTGTTGTAAAACATTAAGCATGAGGCACATAGTGAACCATTATTGGATAAACCAATGAAACATTGGTATATTACCTATATGTCATATACAAAAATGTTAATTGTTTATATAAATGACATCTTTCATTAAAGGGATTATATCTATGAAGGATATATTGGGCGATTGATAAAATATGATTATGTTGTGTCTCATGGTATAAATGTGTTTGTAGAGGAATAGAATCCACAAATACTTATGGAAGACTAAACCATACCACCGGAATAAATAATTTGTAAGAGTTAATAGAAAATAGATAACTATAATTGTATGGTTTTGTAGTCATCAAGGATGGTGAATCATTATTAATTTATAATAATTATCCAATAAACATTGTGGAAGTATTAGGTGGAAACATGTTTTCAAGTGGAATGAAGCCATGAATTCAAAAATCGATTCTATGTACCAATGATATTCAAGGATTTTGGTAAATCCACCTATGAATGTAATGACCATAGGTTAGAAATGGGAATTCAAAATGAAACCAGATAGGGAATAAAATTTGGTACCTATAATGTATGACTAGTTGTGATAGGATTTGAAAAGTGTAATGGCATTAACTATAAATAAACCATTTGACCATTTGAAATACTAAAATCCTCCAAAAATTTTTATGCCATTATTTCTTTCCATGACTGAGATATAAATAAAACTGTTTTTGAAATAGATATCCTTAATTTTAACCTTATGTGAGAATTCTATATGACACAAACTAAATCTTGTGTGACTTCAATGAAATCCAACAAGATAATAAAATTGAAAAAAACCCATTTATGAATTTAAGATAGAAGCTATTTCACGGAACGTTTTTTTATGAATCCATAATGGAATTTTTGGCAATTAATTAGTTTGATGTTTTATTCTAAAAATAGTTTAGTTGGAGGGAATTTTTTTATTGTAGTATATGTTAATAACATGTTACTTATTGAAAATAGAATACCAGTTTTAGAGTCTATTAAATAATGGTTGAATAAATGCTTCTATATAATGTACGTGGGTGATGAATCATAATTATTTTTGATCTAGATCCATTTTTATTGATCCAAGAGTTTCTAAACCTATGAGAGATTCTATACATTGAAAATATGATGAAGATATTTCACATAGAATAATCCAATAGTGGGATTATTTTTATCTTCACATGTCATTCATATTTTAGGTAATAGTTGTCCTTAGACACTTCAGGAAACAAATAAAATGGGAAGGATTCAAAAAACATCAGGGATTGGGTTAGTCACATATGTTATACTATTTAATGTGAATGATTCCTCTTAGGCATGAATTGTGGTAATGACTTATCAAGATTATCTAGGTAACCTCCATTGGATGACAATCATGATTATCATTAAGTATTTGAGACATATTAAGGATATTTTATGGTTTTATCAATCGTATGAGTTACTAGTCATAATAGGATACTATAATACTAGATTCTAAATATATCAAGATGATATGTAGTCAGAAATGAGATACGTCTTCACTTTGAATAGAGGTGTTGTGAGTTGGACGAGATACAAATAGCATTTGGTCAATATTTTACATAACTGTATGAAAATATTATAGATTTTGAGAAATCTAAAGAAGATGTTTTAATGCATAAATTCATCCAATAGATTTACATGGTACTTATTCGAAATAATCCCCTCACACTATAATTTGATAATACTGTTGCAATGGCTCTCTTAAAAGATCTAAGGTCACATCAGTGGATGAAGAATATACTTTGTAAGTATCATATGTTGAATTATTTTTCATAAATGGGTGACATTTAAGTGGGGAAAATTTACATGTATGAAAACATGGTGGAACCCTTGACAAAAGCCTTGAGTCAATATAAACCTGATTATAATATGGGTTCTTTAAGATTGAAAGTTATATGTATTTTAATATAGTGAAACTTTTAGTTTGATGGAGTTGGTTTCATAGGAACAACTCTTTTTACTTTTGATACCTGTATATAATATATATTGAATATCAATAAAAAATATTGTTAGATATTGTTCATTTTTCTAAATAAATCAGATGTAATAATTTCAAAGAGTATAAACTGCATTGATAATTTCTTAGCATTCCCCGACTATGAAGAGAATGGTAATGTGTAATGATGATATTCTAAAATAAAATTCTATAGTGGGATAATGTACTATAATTAGAAACATTATATACGTAATTTTAGGCTCATGTACTCATAATTGGATTAAACTTCTTCTCATGATTTTTTTATTCATTAATATCCAAGATGGGAGATTATGATAACATACCCACAAGTAGAATTTCCACATGATTTAGTGTTATTAAATATTACTATATATAAGTGAGTTTAATGGTCTTTATATTTTATGATTATAATTAATTCATGTAATGATTCACACACATAGATTTGATGATTAAACTATTATGACATATGTTTGTGGAAGGGTACGGTATGATGGGTGTATCATGATTTACAATTCATTACTGGATAAGTTGGGAAGGGATTTTTACCTTCCATATTTATATAATTTGATGTATCAACCCCTTGATTGGAATATAACTACAACATTAAATTCCATGACTATGGTAAAATGAATCATTTCTTTTATAGAGTCAAAGAATAAAATTTCAAGCATATAGGTTGGTGAAGTGGATGTGTAACCTACATTATAATCAATTATAAAAAGGGATTATGTTATATAATGAGCATTAATACATTATTTTCATCATTGTGACATTAATTTCTTTCCCCTGGGTTCCATAACTCATTACGAGATTGTACTATTGGACATTAGATAAACCCACCTAGTTCTAATGAGAATGAATCATAAAGGATCAAACACAATGAGTTTTTGATGAATTGATTAATTTATAAGTGAATTTATTTAATATAATACAAATTACATTTTTAGACAGAGAAATATTTTTATTCAAAAAATTTTAATCAAAAAAACGTAATGACAAATAAAACAATTAAATTAAATAATTATTCGGTTGTTCAAAAAATCAAAGAGGAGTTATAATGTTACAAGACCCTATCTTGTTCAAAATATGAATCAAGAATATTGTTAAATAATATTTTTATTACAAATTTCTGCACATAGAGAATAATAATAATAATAGTAAACATAATAATATTATTAGGATTATGACATAAGGGTTTTATTAAAGGTTATAATGTTATTTATGGCCCAACATGAAATTAGATAATTATTTTAACATAAAAAATATATCTATAAATATAATATTATGATTATTATGTAGGGATTTTAAAAGAATATAGATTTTAAGAACACAACAAATTTTCTCTTGAACCCTCCTTCTCCCACCCACCCATGAATGAGAAAAAAAAAAGATTCCTTCATGATTGAATCATAAGTGATCAATAAAAATAAACCAAGATATTCTTTTATTATATGCTCTGACTTGAATATTTATTGGCATCTCTTCAAGATCAATGAAGAAAGTGTGGATCAACGCTAGATAGAATATATCATTGGATCCTCATGGCTAAAAAAAAGGAAAATTAAGAGATTTTTTTATTATGATCAACTACTACATCAATGAAAGAATCCTCAAATATAGTTTTCTTTTCATTAGATATAAAATAAATTTATTTTAATTTTAACCTAAAAGATCCTCACTCTTGGTTTCAGAAAACAATATATTAAAATAAATTTAAATATATCACCCACCATTATACTATTCTTCTATGTCTGGAAAGAAGCAGTTGGAATTTGGAATTCACAACTAAAACCATTCAAATTGTTTAATAAAAACAACTCTACGTGATGAGAAAGAGAATATGGATACATTCTACTAGAATATACATGTAATAATATAATTTTTATCCAATTGTGGGGAATAATGATTATCAATAAAATTTTAGGAGATTAATAAATTTAATAATTATTAGTTATCAACTTTTATCAACTTATGTAATAAACTATGTTATTCAAATTTATACAAACACAAATAAATTATACATAAAACATATCATTTTGATCCGTACTGTGGATAAACTTCTCACATGCACAAATGTAAAAGAATGGGAAAGGAATTTACATGTTATATTATTACATGAAAAGAAAATTACATATAATAAAAGAACGGATTCCAAAATCACTTAGTAAAGAGGCTAGTTGGGACAAGATGCATTTTTAAGGTAGACATTTAAATGATGTCACTTATGGTCAATATTTAATACTATCATACAAGACTAATGATATTATAAATAAACATAAGCACATGGATTCATATTGAATGTTTTATCACATTTGGGATGTAAATAAGGAAAATGGGATAAAAGAGAGTTATCAGATATCCAATGATTTATTTACAATAATTATTAGAGATTCATGACTATTTGGGCCTATTGCAATCAGTCTTATTGGATATATTTAATGCATAATAATATTACGTATTAAATTTTGAGATCATTTGTGCATATATATCATATAGTCTGGACAACCCAAGACAAAATCAATTTTTATTTTCAATTATATCATGATAAAAATTATAATAGTGTTTAAGAACATGATGAATTTATCCTCTAAGTTGACAATAACACATTTCATGAAAAACATTACGATTATTTTGGTGAATAAGAAAATGTTGAATAAGGTAAAGGGGATTAAGACTCATAAAAATTATAGTTCTTTAGAGAACTACCCATTCAATGAAGATTAAGATCTATATACACAAAAATTAAAATGATGTAGTATGTTTTCCATGAGGAAATCAAGGATACCAGAGGAGGAACTACACCCTGAGGTATGGGGTATCTAATGGTGTTTTTGTATCATGTTCAATCTTTCAATATCTAAATATTGGGTATTAGATATAGATTTTGGTTCCCACATCTATATCTAAATATTGGAAGAAGGTATTTTAGGAAATATTTCTAGAGGGTATGTGGATTTAGAGGCTGCCAATGGGGAGAGGTTGGCTTATCTATATATTTTAGACTACTACATTTTATTTTCAATAGGATTGATGTCCATTTTTATGGAAAGTTATTATGTACCAACTATTACTAACAACATAAAAGTTTTTCCTATCTAGATACAAATGGATTATTTTCATATTTTTTAATAATACTTATGTCTTTTAAAAATACAACATATCTTATAGTATGAAACATTTAAATAATGGTATTTTTGTATTAAATTGTGAAGATAATGGATTATAGATGGATAAAAAATCACATTTTCCTGACTCATACAACACCCTATTATGGAATAAAAAACATGTTCATGTAAATGATAAGCATTGTGAATAACTCTATCTGGAAGAATATTTTGAGTCTTTTGTTCGAAAACCCCTTAATATATTCCATTATTGTTTGATAGGTAAAATGACCAAAACACAAAATTGTTGATAGGGTTAATGGGGCCCTGAAAATCTTGGATTGGTATTCATTAATGTGCATAGGACTTTTTCTTTAGAATTTTGAGGTGGTATTCTTACTTCATAAATTTTAAAAATGAATTGTGTAGATAAGAAACGTCTACATGATGCAGTATAAGTCTTAGCCCTTAAGGAAATTAATATACTTAAATAATGAATTATAAAATCAACTTGTAATGAAGATAAATAAGTATTTATTTGATTGAGGGGGGTTAATAATCTAAATAAGAGTTTATCAACATTTTATTGTAGTTTTGGACTATATATCAGCTCACTCTACATTTCACACTATAGTGGAATATTTTTATATAATGGGGGAAATATACCTTACTAGACATGGTAAGGTCCGTGATGAGTCATGATGAGTTTACATTATCATTTTGGGGATATTAATTAAAAAATATCGCATACACAGTAAATAGTATTCCAACTAAATTAGATAATCGAATTTCCTTTGATCTATAGACTTGAATAAAACATTATTTTTCACATACACATCTATTATGTAGTGTTTAATTTATTAAAAACTTATCATGAAACAACTTATCACCCCTAGGGGAAAAGTGTATGTTTATATGGTATCCTTAAGAAACAAAGGGATACTACCTATACTACACCTCAATAAAAGTGATTATGACAAAAGAATAAATATTTTTAGAGAGAGAGATATCATCTAGAAGGAAAGTGGGAATAATATTGACTCTGATGAAGTTCATCCACTAGATAATGAATAATTAGAGTAGAAACATATTCCATTGGTCTCAATAGATGATGTTGTACCAAAAAAGTACTATTTAGGAAAATGATAGATGTAAAATATCCAAATTGATATGGGTTTTTAGTCACAAAATATAGAGAATAATTATTGGTTGGTGAAAATGGGCCTCTATCATGAAAAGGGGCTATATAGATATTTGAAGATGTAATGTGGAAGGAACCCATGAATTATGAAATTTATTCTTTGTATAATATTTTTTTTGGGTTTTGTTAGATCTTATAGTTGATGCAAATCATTTTGGGTGGAAATAGGTATTCAGGAGAAATTTTGAAATGGGATGTATTGTATGTAACTATAAAGTAATGATAATGTCTAAAGGGTTTTAAAAACAACATAGAAATGATTATTACAAAACCTTTTAAAAAATTTCCTTATCGAAACAAATTAGAATTTTAATTTTTGTAGGACCATACCGTGAATATGAAATTTGTACGTTGGATGTAAAAAATACTCTATTTAAAGGGAAAATTATGGATTATTTATATATGAAAAAACTATAAGGGTATTTGACTCTAGGGGATTCAAAAATAATATTACTGTTGTATAGACCCACTTATGAATAAATGAAATCATCTAGGTCATAGAAAATTATATTTGATAAGGGTATAAAATATTATGTATTCACTAGGAATGAACGTGTGCCTTGTGTTTATAATGATTTTAGTGGGAATTTGGTCATTATCCATGTTTTATATGTTGATGAAATATTACTTAATAAATGTGACATACCAGTCTTACGGAATTTCGAGGATTTATTTAAAATTTGTTTCTCCATTAAGGTTATAAGTGAAGTGTCCTATATTCTAGGTAACAAGATAATTATTAATTGACCTATGAGGATCCCCGGATTAACCGAACTTATATACATTGACTATATACGTAAAATATTTAGTATGGACTAATCCAATAGGGGATTAGTTCTAGTGTCACATGGTAAATATATTTCTATGATAATGTTTCCCTGTATAAAATATGATAAATACAAAATGAGTAAGTTCTCATATGGTTCGGTGATATGATCAATCATGTATACCATGTTATGTACTAGACACGATGTTCATCCAAATTTGTGATTGGTAGTTATATGTCAAGATGATCATGGTGAATAACATTGGTCAGTTGTTAATGAGATATGTAAGTATATTAGAATAAATAATGAAATGTTAATAGTTTACAAAGGAGACGAGGAGCTGTTAATCATTGGTTATACTGATTATAGTTATCAAATAGAAAATAATGATCTTAAGTCATGGATTAGATATGTTTTTTACCTCAATTAGAGGTTCTATGAGCTGGATAGTACAATGTATCCATTTTCCACTGATTTCAAAATATAGTCCAAATACATGAAGACGTAGGATATAGCCAAAGTAGATGGTGGGTTATGAAAAATTTTACAGGATCTCGATGTCATACCTATTATTAAATACCTTATCACATTATATTTTTATAATAATGTAGAGGTGGATCTTTCAAAATAGAATTGGACACACCAACAGATTAGACACATACTCCATATGTATCACCTATTGAGTTATTTTTCTTAGATGTGTAAATAGTAACTAAGATAAGATTCCATGGAATAAAATGTGGTAGAATAGTTGAATAAAAGAATATTTTTTCATGAGAATTAGAATCAAGAAATTTATTGAAGACTGTATGAAAATAGTAGTGGGATCTAGTGCAAGTGGTAGTTAACGAGACTTGGTTCCATAAAACCAATATTTTTATAATTTATGATAAAATGTATTTATTATTAATAAAATTATGAAACTGCTTAATAGAACATGAATTTTATTCTATGTGACTCATAATGTGATAATTTCATTATAGTAGTTGTCTCACTAAAATATCAAAGTAGTTCACTAATATGATGAGATCCCAAAAGTGTCCCAAAATTATTCTTTAATATATGATTTATAGGTGGATAAAATAATTAGTGGGACAAAAATTATATATGATATCAGGGGTGGATTAATATATGAAATAAAGGGACATTATCATAGTATATTACATTGGTAATTCTCATTGTAAGAAATATGAAAATGATTATGAAATTTGTACATGGAGATTTAAGATACGTAGATTGCACCACGAATAATATTTCATTAATGAATAATGTGAGGAATTATTTTTCCATTATGTTCTTTAAAAAAATTATATCTTATACCCTTTTAAGGAATTGATATAGGCTAAACAAATCCATGCCATTGTGTTCTACAGAAAATATTAAATTTTCTGAATATCAAGGAAAGAGACACTGAGAACATTGGTTGATGGCACCAGCATACAACCTACACGATTAGAGATGTCATGAAAAATTGATTAAATTAAACAGTATGAATTTGTATGTTATTTTATGTCATTAAAAAACTAACTTCTTTATCTTTGGGTGCCTTGGAACATTACAAGATTCTATCCAATGACTTAGGATAGCTTCACCCAACGCCATTATGATGGTGGCCTAGAGGGTGTCAACCAATGTGAATCTAAAGCCATAGTTAAATAGTAATATTATTTATTATATAAAAAATTTAATAAATATTATTCCCCTATATATTTTAATTATTATTCAGGTTTAATTGATGACATACATTCTATTAAAAATTATTTTAGAGATTATTTTATGAGTAGAACATTTATTAAATATTAATTTTCTAATTAGTGAATATAATACTTATTTATTTAATAGAAAACAATGTAGTGAATTTTACTTATTAAATAATTTGTATATATTGAAGTCCCTATAAATATTGTGGAGTAATGAGAGATTGAGATTAATTGTCTCGTAATAAATAATATATATTGAATATTTTTTGAGAATGTAAAATTTAATTTAATTTTCTAGAATTTATCATGTGAATAAATAATATTAAAAATATTATTATTATAGACATGGGGTTTTACAATAACAAAAAAGAATAATATGTTCGTTTGTGAAATTATTAATTTATAACCCCTGTATTATAAAAACCAAATTATATTATTTTCTTAGGGTTTGGATTTTACTTTGTTGTTTAAAATAATGTACATATAAAATCATCTAAAATCCATATAGATCCCCCTCTCCATGAATTCTATCATGAATGGAGACAGATAATCCTCTACCACCACCCTAAATTGTGTTGAGATCAAATATAACCCTTTCCATGAAGTGATTATTGTGTTGATTAAATGTAAATGATGAAATCATTAGGATTCACCATGCTAGCACAAAGAGGTTCCAACATTGATTTTTTGATGTTTAGGGAACACATGTGGATCACTGCAGAAGGGAATATACCATTTATTACTAAAAAAAATTGATAGCACAATGTAGATACATTGATAGATCCATAAAAATCATTGAAGGGAAATTATTTAATGGATTAAATATATTGTAAATAAGATGCGATGAACCTATGTCTTGGACTCGATTTTCAATCATCAATTATTATTTGATTAACATCGAATGATAATAGAGTTTTTTACAATTAAATATATGATTAATCATCAATTATTAAAAAATATGGCTTAGAAAATCCCCATCCAAAAAATCCACAATTATAAATACCAAAAAATTGAAATAAACCAATACATCAAGTACTTTAAGCAGCAGTATGACATCCGTCAGTGCACTACAACATGACACCATTTTCACCAGGCCATTGAGACTAACTATGGTGGAGATATCATTCTAACTCCCACTCTATATCCTAGGATAATAATCATATATTATGGATACTAAAAGGCATTATAGATCTACTAATAGATATGGAATATATTCAAGAGAGTGTGGTCAGGAAGAAAGTTAGAAGAGGGATGGAGGGATAGAGGTTGGGAGTGAGGGAATGCAGATGATATTGAAATGGATCACTGGTAGGTGTACCTTGAAAATACTTTTAATTATTCCCTCATACAGAGTCCATAGATCCATTTGATGTCAAGACATGTGAAATTAGTATTAAATAAAGGGGTTTTAATTACCTCCCAATAACTCAAGATCTGTACATAACTTTTTTCTCTGAGATGCAACACACATAGATGAAAATGTCTAAATAATTATAATATTTAAGGAATAATTTTAAACATTCTACATAATTGGATATTTAATAACAATAATGAAATCTCATGTAAAATGTACTAGGAATGAAAAATGAATGCCTACCTCAAATATACAGGGACATGCACTTCTCTTATTAGAGAATTGTATCTTTTTAGATAAATATTCATTACATTACACAAAAACACTTATAGATTTTAATAGTTTCATCCCTTTGGAAACATGTAAATAAATATTATTAATTCAAGAATGATAATTAGTGTCTCCCCTATATATAAACCCTTTTAGTAAAACTACATAAATCCAATTATATATAACATAGTTAAAGGAAACATAAAAAATGGAAAATTAGATTCTCAATATGGGTACACAAGAGACGTATATAAGAATTAATAAATATTATAGGGGTGTGAATATGAGCCAAAACATCAGAAAAATTACCATTCATATAAAATATAATAATCTTGAGTTATATAATAATGATTGGAAGACTATAAGACAATGATCATAAGGGAATAAAATAAATTGATCCATGAGAGAAAAACATTAGAATAAGACAAATAATTTTGGGTTATACATAGTTATAGAAAATTTTATATAATGTATAACCACCAATAAATTCATAACATGTAAGGCTTCAGTTAACCAGCCATGTACCTACATAAGGGTTGGGTTAAACTCCCATGTACCCTATTTTGTAATTGTTATAACCTCCTATGTGCCCTCATTTGGTACTGGGATAAACTCTAGGGTACTCTTTGTGTTCATGTAACATTAATCATTACCCAACACATTAGGGGTTGATATGTGACCATCACTTTTCATAAGGTAAATCGTATATTTTTATCCGACAAGATCATAAAACATTCATCCTGTCATAACTCATCATATGAATAAGTTTTTTAATCATTTGAACATATCATAACTTCTGTAAAAGGGAATGGTTTAAAATTTAATTCATTATTTATTTATAGAATAACCAACGAAAAAATATTCATGTTTTATAAGAAATTTATGATTGCATAACCTGTGGAAGAGAAATGGGTTTCATAAACATATTTTCATCATAAAATATACATTGATAATAATAGATTGATTTCCACAGATTATATTCCTAGAAAAGAATATGATAAATCAAAGGAGGTCATATTTTAAGGAGAATGTTTTTTGAAATATAACATGGATGATTTCTTGAGGAAAATAACTTTTATCTGAATTTTTTTAAGATCATTAAACATTTTTAAAAATATTTTATTTGAAATATGCTAAAAAAATAGCAATATAATCTTGAAATAAAATATTTTTCATGATTTCATTGAATTTGGTTCACACAATGCATGTAAAAAATGATATTTTTCACGTTTTAGGTAAAATAAAAACATGTATTGTTCGAAAAATTACATGAATATTACATTCTATTTTTTTGTTAAAAATTCTTACATGGGTAAAAATATCTTCAATAAACGATTTAAATAATTTTAAACAAATTTATAAAATATTTTTTTTTAAAACATTGTACTGGAATAAAATGGGATCTCAACCAATCAAGATGATTTATCTTAACAATATTAATTAGAAATCATTATTAATAATCATAAAAAATGAAGGGAAACAATTTACCCGAAAGGTGCAGGCCCAGGCTGGATGCCCAGTCCGTAAAAATTTAATAAAGAAAGAGATGTAGTACAAAGTACAAAGCAAAGAAAATGAAATTACCCCCAACAACATGGCCAATCTAAAGATGTCAAAATCTCTAGCATCATCATCCTCCGAGACGTCTGGGTTCGCCGATTACCACTCAGAATGTGATGCATAGTGACTTTATAAATGATGAGATTGTACTAAAAAACATTACCACTTTGGTAACATTGAATCGAAATCACAATGAAATAATAAAAAACAATGAAACATAAAATGTGATGTTAATAATTTATTTCATGATATTATTGGGAATTTTTTCTTTATAATCACATCATGAAGGAATATAGGTTCATAACATAACATTTGCCTCAAAGAAAAAAAAATCAACCAATATCCCTTAATATTTTGGTATCTTTTGAATCATAAAAATCATTAATAATCTCTCATAAAATAGATTTTTAAATACCACAAATATTTATAATATTAGTCATAAAATAAATTCATGGTATGTATAAACATAACATTAAATTAACACGTTGTTAATATGTCTAGTGTCTCACTAAAAAATAAATTCGAGATTGAAATCCCTTACCTTAAAACATGAATTTATTTATAATCATTTGATCCTCCTATATTAGAAATGTAATTTTATTATAATAATGATATATAAAAATATTTATATATATAATTGCATATATTATTTAATTGTTTCCTATTATTAATTTTTATTAACAATTCTATGTAAAATTTACATTTCAGATAATAAGTACATTGTTTGACTTATATGTCTTCATTTTTTATTTTCTTCTGTATTACTTTGATCACGGTTCCAAAATATCCAAAATAATAATAATAAAATAATTAAAATATTTAAAAATGATATATATTTTTAATTATAATCATGAATATTTTTCTGAGAAATGAAGTGCATTATAATAATGGATATGGTTGGCCATATATACACAAGAGTAACACTTCCATTTTTAAGGATCAATAAGGAAAAGAGGTAAGTAACATATTAAATGTATAAAATTATAATAATATAATGAATAATATATTTTAAAATTAAATTTTATTATACATATAATACAATTTCCGTGGTGATGAAAAGAGAGAATCACATCACATTCTGTAGGCGGATTTCCCCATGTACATGAATGAAGTTATCTTCTTTTAGTGAGTGAGAAGGAACAAAACAAAATTATATATTATCTATTTATAATGATAAATATATCAATATTATAAAAACTATGTAATTTATATATTATATATTCACTAATTTTATTCATATTAGCTTCCATGTAATGTTTTAGTGAATATGAATCACATTTCTTCATGGCGCGGTTGTCCATCATACACACGAGCGACATTATTATATCTATAACAGAAGGAAATGTAAAACATAATATATGATATAAATAATAAAAATGAATAATTATGTTAAAAATATTATATATTTACTTTATATCGATCATCAACCAAAATTGTGAGAGGTTGTAATGGAAAAATGGATGACATCGTTTCGTGAGGTGTTAGTTTTCCGTGCACAGGAATGATGATTTAAAAACAAATATTGATCAAGTACTTGGGGTAGTAGGTCATTACATTAAATTAAAAAATAAGAATATTTAATAAAATATTGGTATTATATATTTCTAATTTAATAATTATTTTGGAAAGTAGAGGATGAAATAAAATGAAAAACAGATTGAATAATGTTACCTATTTTTCGGGTATCCTCCTTTGGGTTGCACAAAAATACATACTGGTTTGTATTTTTCAGAAATTAAGTCATTGAGGATGAAAGGAGGGAATATGGAATGTGATTTGGGTAGTTAGTCAATGAATAAATGGTATTATGAAGGGAAGTGGAGAGGATAAATTGTCGAATTTTATAAGTGAGGTGTGTGACACAAATTTAATTTCATGAAAGAATGATCTCAACCCTAGTTTTTATGTCACTAGGATCCAATAATGTATTAGTATTGATAATAGAAGTCATATGTTCAACATATCACCATAAAAATTGTGTTTTACTTGTTTTTGGTTATTTGTAACGTTTATCTTATTAGTATAAACACCTGGTAAGCACATTTTCTATTTAACCACATAAATTTCTTTTTTTGTTTTCACTTTTAATTTAGGTCCAAAATTATGTAGGACATATTATATAATATTAATTATTCTGATTAAAATATTTAATCCATTATACCAAAATTCTTTTCATAGAGGTGGAAAAATTTTATTTAAAATTAATCGTACCAATGTAATGAGAATTTTTGATTTTTAAGAGAAAATGTTCAATAGATTAAAATGTTTTCTATAAAAATCAATAATAAAAAAATTATAAAAAAATTTATTATTGAATATATAATTTAATAAATTTTTATTTAAACCCAATTCAATATATAAGATAACTTCATAAATAAATCAAATGAAAAAGAAGTTTTCAATTAAAATTTAGTATTTTTCATTATTTCTAAAAACATAATATTTTTAGAAAACCCAAAAAATTCACCCAAAGATAAATTTTATATTATTAATGTAAAAATATTTTATAATTTCCCAAATAAAATTTATATAAGTGGTAAAAATGTAATTTTAATTCTAATGCATTAATGGCAACAAAAATATTTTTTTGAAAATAGAGTTTTAAGCATAGACATGGATTTATTCTTATGTATTCTCTCGAAGAAACAAAATAATAATGTTAAAAGTATTATGTAATATATAATATAAAAAACTTTCATTAAAATAATTCCCCAAAATTCATTCTATTAATTTATTGAGGTAAAGAATATTTAAGTACATAAAAATATTTTAATAGAAATATATTTCCATTTTTTTCAAAAGGTTTTTAATATAATTTCTAATAAATTATTAACAAAAGAATTCCTTATTTATAAAACAGTATACCATATATTTTTATAATGTAGTTAATCCCATTAATACCATCCATTACTTTAGATATGTGATAAATATCATATTAAATAAAAAATTAAATAGTGTTTCACATTTTTTTAAACTATATGTTTCATGTTACACAATAAAAAATCATAATAGTGTGTAAAATTAGAAAAACATAATTTTACCTGTAATAAATCAAAAAACAGTGCTATGTGAGATATGACAGATAGAAAATAGTAACTTTATTTGAAAAAATAATTCACAAAATCTATGGGCGTCACATTCTACATCCCAAAAAATGTTTTTCACCCACCGAATTCATCACTTAGGTGAAAAACAATCTGGATAATTCTATATAATTACATACTTATGTCCTCATAGAGTTTTCATAAGCTTGTGATGTTCCAGAAAAACATTGATAATGTTAGTGAACCTTGTTTTATAAAACATTAACTATTCGTTATAGAATCTCTACCAATCAATCCTCATAATAAGTCTCATGATCTAGGGGAATGATCATTGAGTTCAATAGATGTGATATATCATACATGTATTTCCTCATGAGTTATTAATGGAAAACATTTTGAACTAAAGAGAGGTTTATTAGAAGTGTAAAATAAAAATCCCCTACCTTGATATGATCATTTATATTAATAGGAAGATATATATAGGGATCATTATTTCATTATTTAGTGCATATAGAAATTCATAGAAAGACCTTATATCCAACATAAAATTATAGATCTCATTGATGATAATCAACATAACATTTCTATTAATATCGTGAAATACTCATTTTCTTCTAAATGGATCTATCTTTTAACTTCATCTCATCATCATTCTTATGTGGCAATATTTTTCTATATACAACATCAATTTAGTGTGTATAAAGGGATTCAATATGGGCCATATAGATTTTTGAGTGAAATATATAGTTATTAGGAAACTCATCTAGAAGGTTCAATAATACCAATCAACTTTAAAATCCATTGGTTATGATCTAATAAAATTCGTATATGGTTTAAATTGTTCAATAAATGATGAAACTCAAATATATATTAAAATATTGCTGAAGACTTCACAAAAACATTGATTCATGATTAGATATTGATCAGATAAAATTGAATTTCGTACTCCATGAAACCTTACCACTTTATTAATGCGTATCTGTTAAAACTTATACTAATAGAAATATTATCCGATAGAGATGATGAGTGATGAGTTTTTATGATTATCAATTCAAACCCATGTATCATTATTTCATTTAGATGTTTTGAGGAGTGTAACGACAAAACCCATGGGGATGTTGTTTGGTCCAAAAGGCTGAATACCCTTAGAGGGGGGTGAATCAGGGTATGACAGATTAAAATAATTTTCCCTATTGATATTGTCTCCCTGTTAAGAAATACTCTCTTCTCTCTCTCATTCCTACGACAATGTATAAACATAAACTAATTCATGAACATGACACATCGATTTTTACATGTTTCACCCTCACCGGGCTACGTCCAAGGAGCATACACTGTCGATGTGTCGATGTACCAATTCACTAAAAGCACACTGATGTTTACAATGATCGGGCTAGATCACTTCTACACCCATGCTCGCTACATTTACAAGGTTTAGGTTCAGCTCACTTTTTTCCCAAGGGTCACTCCCTGTTTCTCTCTCTCTGGCTCACTACCAGTGGAGAGGATATCTTATTCCTCTTCCTTTGCTCACTACTCTGGAAAAGATCCACTCACATTTTATAGAACATTATTTATCTTCATTATCACTAATCAAATTTGCATCCTAAACTATTGATAGAAGCTCTGTTGACATTCAACTTTTACCCACAGATTAATCTCACTTTGCACCGAATGCACTAGACAACCCCAATTTTTACACGCAGCCCTTACAAAAACTTGCATGTAATTCCCTTGCCTTGCGCGAAATTGTTTTTCAAACAACTCATCTTTTATGCACAACCACCAATTTTTACATGTAGCCTCAAAACTGCCTTGCGTGTAATATTCCTGCCTTGCGTGAAATCCACATTTCGTGCAACAACACTTTTACGCGCAACACTTGCCTTTACGCGCAAACATAATGTTTACCTGCAACCTCTTTGCGAACATCAATTTTGTACACCTTTTCTCGGGTATTCTCTAAGTCATCAACTACATGAATGAGGGGGGTAACATGATATTTATAGGCATAATCGACCCCAGTGTGCAAAACCCATCATTTGCACGCAATCCTCTTTAAGAGAAAAAACACACTATCCGTGCCACACTGTATTTCTCACCTTGCTCTAATTTTTCATACACCATAGGCCTTTGCCAATTTTTTATCTTCTGATCTCAAAACACCTCTTGTGCGAAAAACTTCATCTCTCGGTTTTTCATATCACACACATATTTCGCACACCACACAATTATTTCTCACATCCCGCTGATTATTTTCACCACACTTAATTTTTTGTGAAACACTCCAATTTTGTGCCCACCTCCCATTATCAAAAACACATCTCTCCATTCTATGATTTTCATGACCAAAAATTGACAAACACTAGATAACAGTGCAACCTTGTATCTGATCTTTTGTACCGCCTCCAGATCGTCGATTCCTTTGTTGAGGTTCCTCAATAAATCATGTATTGTTGGAAGCATCCATTGAACCCGAAAGATCATCATTTAATCTCCCTTTGTCAACACACTCACACACCATGCTCTGCTTTGTCAACAAACATGACATGGATTCCCACACTGTCAACAAACACAATCACCTCAAAAATGATTAAAAATTCCTTGAGGGATTTTTTCCAACAATCACCCCTTTGGGTTTGTGGACAACTCTTCTCATAAAGATTCTCTGCACTTGATATCTTATTAAGGATCCTTCCGTCTGCTACCACTATTGGCCTCTTGTGATTCTGATAGAATTCAAGGATTCACTTAACATGTACTCTAAGCCCACATGAGCATATGCTCGAAGTGAGAAACAAGAGTAAATTAGAATTTCATGAATGAACCACTTAATTTCTAACACCAACTGTTGATACCAAAATGATACCAATTACTAAACGGAAACCAATTGTGGATCACTGGAAACCATTTCTCACTATCACTCCTCTGCTTTTATCATGATCTGTAGCTGTCGTATCGTGATATCTATGATTTGATAAATCACTTCTAGAAACTTCAAATTTAATATTGTTTCCCTTTCTCATTTGTCCCCCTATCTCTATGATCCACCTGTCAGCTTCTCCTCATATCATTCATGATTTGTCAAAAAGAAACACTGTATCCCCCTTGAACAATCACCATTTCCTCTTCCTTTGTCAATGAACCCAATGGTCAATTCGTTGCAGCCTATAATAGAGTAGATAGATCATATTAGTAGGTTAAGAAAAAAAACACATCATACATCGGGGAGAGGGGGTTTCACATCCACACTCTTTTATGTGAGGGATGTTGACTGAAATCCCATAGCCAGTCGATGTCTTTCAAAATCATCCTTGGATAAAGCCTTTGTTAGAATATATGTAACATGAATCTCTGTAGGCACATACTCCAACTTCAAAATCCCTTTCTCCACCTTCCCCTGAGATATGAAGTTTGTCTGCTGCAGTGACTTTATTCTTCATGTCTGAACTGAAGCTGCCTAGTCAATAATGATATTCTTTCTATCAACTTCAGCTCAACTCTTTTTCTTCTTTGCTGACACAAACTTGACACTTTCTTGTTCATCATCAGTGTCTTCTTTAAAATCAGCATCAGCCACTTCTGCTCCTCCTGCATTGCTTACTTCCTCATCAACTTTCTCAAGAAACTATTCACTAATCCATTGAGTATTCTGATCATCTTCATCTATAGTGACATCTTTTCTCTCAACAATTTTTCCTAGACTTTTGTAGAAGAATTTATACCATTTGATTTTCTTTATTATCCAAGGAATATCCCCTCATCTCCTTTGACTCAAATTTCATGTGATTTTCTTTCATGAGAATGAAAAACTTACTTCCAAATATTTGAAAATATTTCAATGTTGGATTCTTTCCGTACCACATTTCAAACGGAGTCTTTCTTTCCTTTGGACACAACAGAGCCATGTTCGAAATATAGACCGATGTCAGAACTACTACCTTCCAAAATTTCTCTGGTAGGTCCATTTCAATAAACATTGTTCTGGCCATGTTGTTGATGATCTTATTTCTCCTTTCAACTACTCCATTCTGTTGTGGAGTTCTTACTGATGAATCTTGATTCCTTATCCCATGTTTCTTGAGATAGTCTTCCACTTGACTGTTTGTGAATTATGTACTGTGATCAATTCGAAACATCAGGACATTCCTCCCATGAATACATCCTCATTCTCACCTATAATTCTTGATACAACTGAACACATCTGTCTTTTCGGTAATGTCAAATACCCAAGCCATTCTACTATATTCATCAATGCAAAGGACATAGTACCTTTTCCATTTTATGGCTCATGGCGAGATAGGTCCACAAACATCAGCATGAACCAATTCGAGCACTCTAGTTGATTTATGTTCTTTTTTATTGTATGTATTTCTAATGATCTTCACTTGTTGGCAAGCATCTCATGTATGAGTGCGATCATGTGACAATTTTGGAAGGTCTATATTAGTATCACGCATTATAATATCTTCAATAGATGATTGACCTAGATGACCAAGTCGTTTATACCACAACTTGTTTTATTCCTCTCTAGATAAGAGACACATTTCTTCTTCCACACATACAAGGTAATGATTTCCCTTTGTCCTTTTTCCCTTTTGAACAACTGATCCATCATTTCCTTTCACAACACACATTTTCTTGGTAAATCAGTTAGAGTTCCAAGAGTCACATAGTTTGCTGACACTGAGCATATTATGACTGAGGCCCTCTACTACCATGATATCAGCACGTCTCATTCCTTTTCCCCCAAACGTAGCCTTTTTTAACCAATAAAATTCACCCATTCATCATTCCCAAACATGAAAACTCCTTCTTTGTCATATTTAACGCCTGTAATGAGATACATGTTACCTGTAATATGGTATGTGAAACCACTAGAAAGGATCCATACTCCTGAACGATATGAAGCATTAAGGGAAATTTCCACAACTACTACCTTCTCATCCTTTTTCTTTTTGATACATGTCTTCGACTTCACACTAGTTGTGGTTTGGATATGTTGATCATCCTTAGAGTGTGACGGACCAGCTTCATCCTGTAGAGCTGAAAACCTATTTTGTGTTTTTATCTCACTTTTAGATTTCCTAACTTTCTACTTATGACTGCTCAAGTTTTTTTGGCACACTTCTCTATATGGTCAAAGTGATGTACCTAACCATGTGCCCAAATCCTCTTCACCAAAAAACAGGGTATTTAGAAATATGTTCTGTAAAACTATTATCTGTTTGGCTGTCACCTCTTTTCATGATCTCTTAGATATCTCTTGGCTATGAAACACACATACTGTGAATGTACCATCTTTCCAAAACAATAACACATGATATAAGGTGAATTCCTTCATGTTACTTTATCACTACGAGTTTCCCCTTGTGGTCTATGAATATTATGATTCTTCTTTGTTCCCAAATCAACCTTCAATCACGGGACGAATTCTTACGGTCTCACATCAATTGCCACAGATTTTTTCTTCTAATCAAGCCCTGCATCAGCCATAACGTCTAAGCTCAATTTCTGCTTATTTTTGACCGAACAACTAGGCTCCTTTTTCATATTTTCAGTCTTCAGAATGACCTACATTACCATGATGATTTTGGAATCAAGGGGTTTTCCTGGTCTTTAACATTTCTCCTTAGACCAACAACTTCTTCTTCAAGCTCTTCGATACGCTTGATGCGATCTTTCATTTTTCTATTTAAGCCATCGATCTCCATTTTCTATTCTTCAATCATGAAATTATACTCACTAACTGATTCTATGTTATTTGGTGTTGATAACTTTAGTTTCTCAATTTATTCTATCAACATAGACTTCTCTTCTTCCTGATGTTTCATATAGATTTTGGAATAACAAACAACTTTTTTAGCTTTCTTTGATTTGGGTCTCTAAACATTTATCTCCATAAGAGTGTCCTCTAATTCAAATTTCATATCTACTCTTCCTTCCACTTCTTCTTCTTCATCATCACCTTTGGTTTCGTTCATTTATTGAGATCTACCGACGATTTCCACCATTTCATTTTTTCCATGATCATTTCAGTTCTCTATATCCTCAACCTCCTCGGCATCAGACTCATCTGAAATGTGGAATTAATTTAAAAGGATACTTTTCTTCTTAATGAAATTTTTCTTGAACTGTTTCTTTCCTTTCCCATAGGCAGATGACTTCTTCTTGGGAATTTCGACTTTATCAACATCATCATCTTGATGGATCATTTTGGAACATCTTGCTGCAAGATGACCAACCATTCCATATCAAAAACATGCTAGTGGAAGATTCCATTTAAGCTTTCCTTTAAAACATTGAAGATTTGACCATAGGAATGACATTACCTAATCTGTCTCTTCTTCTTCCTGAGAGTCTTCAATGGTGATATTTTTCATGGCCTTGAATGCCACAACTTTAGATTTCCCCTTTTCCACAGCATCATTATCATCATTTATCATTTCATATTCAACAAGGGTGTTGTGTAGGTTATCCAATGTCAACTATTTTTAGTCTTTATCTACTAAAACAGAAACATTCAAATTGAAAAGAGGTGGATGTTTCCTCATTATGCGCTTCAAAATTTTTATTTCTTCAATAACTTTTCCAAGACCTCGCATGTCTTCCACTACAACATTTACTCTGTCAAAGAATTCATCTACAGACTCATTCGGGTTCATTTACAGTTCTTTATATTTGTTCCACAACACTTGCATCTTTTCCTCTCTAACTTTTGTATCCCCTTCATATATATTCCTTAACTTTTACCACATGGCATGTGATGTATTGAAAGACATTGCCATCGTATATAATGAATTGGATAGGGCTCCCCCAAACGCATTGATTGCTTTGGCATCATCATCTAACTCTCAAATCTTATCTTCTGATAATGCACCACTATTAATATCAGTTGTTATACAATGCATTGTTGTTATGAACACATCCATTCCTAATGATCGGAAGTAATGTTGCATCTGATTCTTCCATAGTTAAAAAATGTTCCCTTCCAATATTGGAATCACATTATGATTGGTAACCCCCATTTGAGAGATAATCACATATATTAACCATCCTCTAATACCAATTGTTAGGTAAACAAGGATGAATACCCTAAGAGGGGGGGATAAATCAGGGTATGACTGATTAAAACAACTGTTCCAATTGATCATGTCTCTCTGTTAAGAAAGAATCTCTTTTCTCTCTTTCCTTCAAAAAATTTTACACAAAAACTAAAGCATGCACAGGACACATCGATTTTTTCATGGTTTACCCTCACTGGGTACGTCCAAGGAGCATACACCAGAGATGTGTCGATGTACCAATTAACTAAAAGTACACTAATTTTTACAAAGTTCGGGCAAGATCACATCTATGCCTAGTCTCACTACCTTTACAAGGTTTAGGGTCAGCTCACTTCTTTCCAAAGGGTCACTCCCTATTTATCCCTCTCTAGATCACTGCCGGTGGAGAGGATCACCTTCTTCCTCTTCTTTTTCTCACTGCTCTAGAAATGATTCACTCACAGTTTATAGACCTACAAGTCTTCTGATTATCACTAATGAAATTTTCATCCTTATCGATTGATTTATTCCCTCTTGACATTCAACTTTCACACTTCAGATGATGCTCACATTACAACGGATGCACTGGGAAACCCCAATTTTTACACGTAGCCCTTACAACAACTTGTGCATAATTACCTTATCTTGCACGAAATACAATATTTGTGCTACTCCTATTTTATGCGAAACCACCTAATTTTATGTGTATCCTCAAAACTACCTTCCGCGTAATTTTCGTTCCTTGCGCAAAATCCACTTTTTGTGCAACAACCCTTTTACGCGCAACACCTGACTTTACACACAATCTTACTGTTTACGCGCAACCTCCTCACAATCTTCAATATCAAGCTCCATTTCTTGGGTATTCTCTACGTCTTCACCTCCTTGAATGAAGGGGTCACTTCATATTTATAGGCATAATCAACCCCTGAACAGAAAACCCTTCTTCCATGCTCAATCCACTTTAGGCGCAAAAAACACACTTTCCGTGCCACACCATATTTCGTGCCATGCTCCAATATTTTGCGCACCTCATGCCTTTGCCAATTTTTTATCTTCGGATATCGAAACACCTCTTCTGTGAAAATCAACATCTCTCTAATTCGGGCATCCCGCACATATTTCACACACCACTCAATTATTTCTCAAATCCCACAGATTTTTCACGCCACACATAATTTTTAGCACACCACTCCAATTTTGTGCCCACCTCCCTTTTCCAAAAACACATCTCACCATTCTATGATTTTCACGCCAAAAAATTTTGCAAACAGAAGAAAAAGGTGTTACCTTGTATCTGATATTTTGTACCACCTCTATATTTTCCATTCCTTTGTCGAGGTTCATCAATCAATCATGGATTGTTTGAAGAATCCCTTGAACCCTAAAATCATCATTTAATTCCCCTTTTTCAAAACACTCATACACCATGGTCTGATATGTCAACAAACAAGACATGGAGGCTCACTTTTTCAATAAACACAATCAACCCAAAAATGCTTCAATAATACCTTGAGGTATTTTTTCCCAAAAGATGTCTTCCCATTTCCTTTCTTGAATGGATAATGTTCATAGAATCTTTTTAGGACTTTTCCTCTTAGAATTGGATGTCAAACATACTAATAAAATAAACTCTGAAATATATAACTTTCTGTTATCCCAAAAGACTTAATATTTCATATTGGATAGTGATTGGTGATATAAACTTGATTACCTTCAATTTTTGGATCAATCCCTATAGCCTTTTCGGATAAAATGGATTCACACCCAGTTTCTGTGTTATTTGTTTTTAGGAAAGTATATTAATAAAAAGATAATATAACATCAATAAACCATAATTACCAAAACATAAACTATAAGATAATCCCAAAAGAACACCAATACATTTAATTATATGATCATTAAAATAAATTCGTCATTGAAACCAAAGGGTTGTATTGAAATAAATGTCTCATAAACTGCATGTATTCTCGATAAAATATCATCCAAAAAAACCTTGTGAGGATTTTTTATGAATTTGAACTTATGTTCAACCAAAAACTTGTATATCAATGATATAATCCGAAAAATTTATGTTAATCATTCATGGATACCTATATGGTTCCAAAAATAACATAATCTTTTGATGATTCATTATTCTAACAACCAAAATTCAAAGGGTAAAATACTTTTACCAAATAATCCTTGAATCTCAATACATTAATAAAATTATAATTCCAATTAAATGATTGACATGGGAGAAATAATTCCTTGATATATATGTTAACTATAGTGTTAGGACATTGAGAGTGATATCCCCATTCTCCAATAATATTAGACATTGAACACATCAAATATTTTTCACATTATGTACTTATTTCCGTCAAAGATAAAATCTTCCCGTCCCTTTAAGATATTCTTCTAGGTTCTTATTCCCATCATATTGACATACAAGAAGCTGAATATTCTATCATCTATGTCCAATACCAAATGAAATTTTATAACAGTTCATCTACGACTTACTTGATTCTTTAGGAACCTCACCGAAGTTCGCTTTTTAGTCATATATCATGATGGATGATTAGGCATAATAAATGTATCTATATCACTAGTACTCATCAAATTCGGTTTCTCATAAACCCAAAATTGTTCATCTGATTCATTGTTATCATGATATCTTATGGTCCCATCTATTGACTAAAACCAAATATAATATAGTGATAAACAATACTCATTATATGGAACCAAATGATATTGAAAATTAATTTTTGTATGTCTAAATCTTGATATATTTATTTTCAATTCATGAAACACTATGTTTAACCTAGGTTATTTGTAGTCATCATTTATTTAAATCCTTCTAGATGGATTAGAATGGTTTTTTAGTTTAAAAATAATATCCCTCATATGTTTCAAACCATGTGTGTAGTATGTCCCATTATCATGCACCGGGTGATGATTGAGTCCATCTCAATGCACCGTTTTCATATTTATTAACCCTAAAAACCTATATTATAGTTATATATCCACATTTAGTATCTAAATAGGGATTTAATTTATTAAAAACCACACCCTCTATCCTTTACCGAAATTCTTGGTTATTTTCATAAACATTGACTCATTTGAGGACTTATCCTTAGAAAACCATCATTATATTATTACAAATATCATTAGGTATTTTTGTAAATATTCCATATACATGTTTCCAAAGGTTAATTGAGTCATTCCTCTTATTACAACTATAGAGACCCAAGCTTCACATATATGGTTATTACATCAATTTATATGAATACTTATTAAATTACACCAAAAAACTTTAGAGGATTGTAACTATTCAGTTCCTTTTGAAACTCAGAATAAAATATTCTTAATTCATAAAAAATCATCAATGAATACTATAAATATATCCCCCTTTATTATTCCAACAAAAACCTATCTTCACATCCTAGGGAATGGAATCATAAATTATTTGTGAGCTCAGATTCTCAATAAGGGTTAACAAGGGAGATACATAAACATAACTTGAGAATTAGGGTTTGAGAACATGATTATAAAAATTGAAACCACAAAACCTATATATCCATGATCATATTCTTGATTCATGAAATAAATATTTCCAATTCCTAAGACATGAATTTTAAGGGAATCAATGAACATGTTCTATGAGATCATAACATTATTCTATGACATTGAATTGTTAGTTATACATAATCCAAGAAAATATTCTATCAAGTTTATTCACCTATATGTTCATAACATATTAGGATTAGGATGACAACCCATGTAATTACATCATGATTGGGATGATCTAACAAGTAACATATTTTAGGTTTTGTATTACCTCCCATGTACTATATTTTGGGATAGTGATAACAACCCATGGACCCTTTGAGATCATATAACATTAATCATTGATTATTGGAATTTTTCACTATACCCATGGTTCAAAACCATATGTAAAGCCCAAAATACTGTGGGTATAGGCTATACCCAAGGTTCTATGAACTGTCAGCAACTGATCCATCAATATAGACATATACCCATGGTTTTCCAAACTGTTTCTATAGACCCCTATACCCACAGTTTCTAAACTATTGGAATAGGAAATCTAAATACACCTACATATACCCATAGTTATGTCAAAACATAGTTATAGGTCATTATATGAGAAAAATATCTCAACTATAATTTGATACCTGAACCAACAACAAACTGGAGAAAGACTTTATAACTCTCCTATAGTACAATTCATATTCATATATACACACATGTTTATAAAAATCTATATGGAAAAAATTTAATTTATATTAATTTATTTAATCTTATAAAAATTATTATTATTTTGGAATTTTAATGGGTCACCCTATACCCACATTTTGGTCAAATCGTAGGTATAAGTCCTTATTTAAAGAAAAAACCCTATTGTGATTTGAACCCGGCACCAACAACATACATACGAACGACATTACCACTATCATACAATACATTTTATGTTATTATATACATATATATATATATATATATATATTTAATAATGTTAATTTATTTATTATTATTATTATTTTGGAATATTGATGGGACAACATATACACATGTTTTGGTAAAATCATAGGAATATGTCCTTAATTAAATAATGAAATATGATGGGATTTGAACCCTACACATAAATTATACAGATTAATGACATTAAACATATCCTACAACAAGTTTTATGCACTTATATTCTAATATATAAATAAATATATATATGTAAAAACAGTAATTTTTATTTATTTATTTATTATTATTATTATTGTCAAATATTAATGGGTCACCCTATACCCACAGTTTGAATGAACCATGGTTATCAGATTTCCAAAAAAATTTCCCCCCATACAATCTATTATCATGATTCAAAAAAATCATGGGTATAGTGGTGATTTATATATTGGTTTTTTTGAATTGTGAGTATAGGTTCTTCAAAAAAATGTTATTTTTTCCGTTAATCCTACACCTACAATTTTGGGAGAGCTGTGGTTAGAGGTCCACCTAAGAATTCTATTCCCATTATTCTCCCAAGATCGTTGTTATAGGTTGGTCTAGATATTTTTTCTCCAGTTCGGATATAGGGGAGACCAATACACACAGTTTTTCTCAAAACAGTGGGTATATTTCCATTTTTATGTATTAATTAGATAATTAATTGGAGGGGAATATAGGTCTTACCCATCTCATAATGAAAATAATACAAATTTATGCAACAAGATCATAAAACATTTAACACATTATAACTCAGGAAATAGCATGGGATTAATAAACATTTTATCATACCAAAATGTGTGGAAAATAAAAAGAATTTTGAAAAATTTCATCAATTAATAATAGAGTAACCTGAGGAAAAAAGAACTGAATTTCATAATAATTTTATCATGATATATCCTATGTAATAAAAATTTATTTCATAAATACATAGTCTTCATATAAAATTTATATAAAATATAATAATTTTATCCTGGATTCATATCCACAATAAATCATAAGTTACATAGAAGGATTTCATCTTATATTGAGAATGACATTGAATGATAACTTGAATCATTTATTGATAACATAAAAAGTCGTTGAAAATAAAATTTTATTAAATAATTTTTTTTAAATACATTATTTTAAAAATATCCTTCAAAACATTAAATATGGTCTTTAAATTATTTAGTGATCCTGTTAACAAGAAATATAGTTCATGTCCTTCATTTTAAGAACAATTTTATTGAAATCATGATTATATAAATATAGGAAAACTATGGGAAAACATTTATTCTCATTAAATAATCCTAATAGAATAAAATTAATTAGTTTATTTGAAAAAATATAATAATTTTTCATCATTATAATTGTAAACATAAACAATGCTAATAACCAATGAGATTGTACTGCAAAAACATTACTACTTTGGTAACATTGAATTGTAACCCCAAAAAAGAATAACATTATATGAAATAGGAAATATAATGATAATAAAAAATTTAATTATATTACATTTCCAAAACACTCTATATATTCCTCATAAAAGATGATAAGTGAATACAATAACATATGACTTAAAGAAGGAAGATTTAGACAAGAAGCCATTACCACTTGGGTATCCTTTGAATCATAAAACCCATGAAAGAGATATCTTAAAAGAGATATTTAAATCCGTTTAATGATAATGATATGAATCATAAAATAAATTCATCGTACATATATACACCACATAAAATAAAGTCATACTGAATATGGCTTGTGTCTCATAGTAAAATCAATGAGAGGCGAAAATCCTTTAGCTTAAGTCATGAAATCCTTCATACTCATTCAAAAATACTATATAATAAATTTTATTTAACTACAAAATTATTAATGAACCAAACATATATATTTATATCATACCATATATGTTTTAACTTTCACCATTAATTACCTATTTAGTACTAATTTATTGTTGAAGTCACATTTTTTGTGACAACCACTTTGTTTTTCATATATGTATTGATTTGTTATTTTTGGACCTATTAATTTAAACATGGTTCAATTATTTATATAGTAATAATATTGAAATAATTATAAATAATTATATATTAATTATACAATTATTATCAATAATTAAATACAATTTAGAGAAATGGTGTACTTTACAATCCTGGAGACAATAGATTGTACGTATGCATGGGTAATATTTCTAATTTTCCATGATAATTTTTGAAAGGACATGTTTAAAATATTATATTTATATAATGATAATAGTAAAATATATTATACATTATTCCATTAAATATAATTATACATTTTATCAATGAGTCATGGTGATGAAATGAGAGAGTCACATCACTTTGTGAAGGCAATTGTCCACACATACAAGATCAATGTTATCTTTTTTTAGTGATTGAAAAGTTATGAATGAAAATAATATATTATAATTTATAAATGTAACATTTTTCATTGGAATCAGAATTATTTTATTTATATGAAAAATAAGTATTAAATTTATCTTTATCATATTCGATGTAAGTCGTTAATAAAAAATCATCACATGGCTTCCTGAGGCTATAGTAGGTCGTTTCCACGAGCGATGTTCTAGTATCCCCTATCGAATGTAATGTAAAAATGTTATATAATTAATATTGACTAATATGGTATAATTATGTTACTAATATACTTTATACTCTTAATATCTATCATCACACCCAACTGTGATAGGTAGTAATTATAAAATTAATGGCATCAGTTTGCGAGGCAGTATTCCACTATACAAAGTAATGAAAATTTAAAAACCAATTCGATGGAAGTGGGTATGGGTATAGGTAATTACCATTAAATAGAAAAGTATAATTTTATGGAAGAAAATGAGGTTATTATATCATCATGTTTTAATAATAATTGGATGAAGTGGATGAATAAATAAAAAAAATGCTTGTCGATGAACATTACCCTTTGTTCGGGTATTGCCCCTAGGTTTGCACCAAACTTCTTCCTAGGTTGGATTTTCATCCAAAATATGTTTTATATGATGAGATTAGTGATTCTTGGAAAGGTATTTTGGATTGTATTGGCCAAAAATTGATTTGAATTTATGAAGAGGAGAGGATAAATGGTGAACTTTTATAAGTAATGTAAGGGGCACACATGTAATTTTTTGAAATAATGAATTCCACCCATGGGGTTGTCATGTAAAAAGAATCAAATAATATATAATTATTTATAAAATAAGTGATAATTTTGAAATATGCCTATATATATTTTGGAAATGTTTTGGGGTATTTTTAACTCCTACTTTTTTAATATAAAACCCATCTAAAACCCATTTTTACCTAAACTACATTAATTGATTACTTTTTTTTTTATATTAATTATGTTGAAAAAATAATTTAAAATTTGCATAATATATAAATTATTATATTAAAAAAAATTGAATACAATTCTCAAATTTCCATTCAAATATTTTCAAAATTTATTTTAAAATTAAGCCAACAGGCATAAAGAGAATCAATGGTTTTTAAGATAGAATGGTCAAAACATTAGAATTTTTTTATATCAAAATTAAATATAAAATTGATTCTAATGACCATAATTATATTATTGGATTTATAATTTAATTAATTATACCTAAAAAAATTTAAAATATAATTATCATTATAAATAATTAATGTAAATATATAATTTTTAATTAAAATTAAATATTTTCACTATTAATCGATTTTTTTCTAAAAATAATTAAAATTCAATATAAGATACTTTTAATATTCCAAATTCAAAAATTAATTTTATTTGTTCAAATAAATTCTCTATAATTTTGAAAATTTAATTTTCTACAATTTTAAAAATTATGTCTTCCAGGGTGATAAAAACGTTTTCTTATAAAATGTAGTTTTAATTTTAAAATTGTATTTATTCTTATCACTGTAATAAAAAAGGAAGTAAAAAAATTTAATCATTTTATTGAATATATAATTTATATATTTCATTAAAATCATTCATCAAAATTTATTTTTTAATGTATCGATGTTGAATTCAATTATTTACGTAATAATTGTTTATTTTTAGTAATCAATTTCTTTTATTTTTGAAAGGTTTTTAGGTCAGATAATAAATAATTATATATTGATGAGTAAATAATATATTTTTTATAATTATGTTAATCATATTAAAAGCCTCCATTCCATAAACTTGATGATAACTATCATATTAAATAATAATATATTTATAGTTTGTCACGTTATGATTAAAAGCAGTGTTGCGTGGAACATAAGCTAATGTTGTTATCTTCTAGAATAAAAAAATGTAGGGGTGTGTGTAACTCAATATAAACTTGGGGTTATGTGTAATGGAAAATATAGAAATAATTAAACTTATTTTAAAACAAATTTCGTGTAATATTAGGTTGTAATATATGAAGATATGTTAACATTGTAATATATGACATTACATAGTGAATTACATAAAATTCCCTACAATAAAGAAAAAATCCTATATCCTATAGATTTATAGATAATAGTGTATAATATAAAATTTATAGTAATTATCATGGTTTTAATAGACTTATATTTATCTGGATATTTTAAAGACCCATAACCAACTCTTTTTGGGGAATAAAATGAAAATGAAAACAATGCTTGACTAGGTAAAATCGCCCAACAAATGAAAAAATATGGTGATTTTTTCTCCATTTAGATATTTTTAAGAGATATATATGATGTATACTACTTAGATGTTTGAGATTAATTAAAAATGATGATTAATAGTGTATATAATTTTAAAAGGAATAATACACAAATCTATGATGAACTTGAACCTGAGGGCAAGCCTCGTTCTCCTCGAAGAATGAAACCAATAATTTTTTTTCAAAGGATGTTTTAAAATTTATATTCATTTTTATACCCACCAGAGGTTGGAAATGTAAAAAATAAGGGATTTCAACAAAATTCAGATAAATCCTTAGTAAAAAACACATATGATCAACATATCAAAAGAGGAACCCAACATTACTAATAAAATCATATGTATCATCAAAAAATACAACAAAATTTAAATGGGTTTCAAAACCCATGTATGAGCTAATTCATCTTCAAATAAAACCCCTAGATCTATAGAGATGAATTATATATATTTTAAAATAAAATTTCGTTCAAATTTTTAAATTTTATTTCAAACAATACATGAGATCCATTCTAAAAAGGAATCCTTGTAAAGTTTCTTCATATTAAATATAATCTTGACAATTTATTTCATTATTAGAGGAATCATTAGTATGTTTTTAATGTCTCCTGAATGGAAAAAATATTAAAACTTGGAGTTTTATTCTTATTGACTTTCTTCATCATATTATTAAGCATCATGTTATGATAAAATATTACTCTTATTGGATGATTTTTAATTTTCGTTTACTTTTGTGATATTTATTCCACTATAATAATTTTACATCTCATTCAAATTTATTATTCATTATTATTTATCATCGAGATATTTTGTAAAACATTATTAATATTTCTGTTATTAAAAAATTAAATTTATATTTTCATTAATAATAAAATTTTCCAATATTCAAACCTTTAGAAAAATGGCCTGTGTTTATTTAAAATCATTAAATCATCCTTAACAGTGGTTTTATTTTATTGAGTCATTTTTGAATCATGTATTTTAATTACATATTAATCTTTTTATGTTGTATCATTATTATCATTCACTTACTCATTCAATGTTGACCATGTTCTTATCTAATAAGATGCTAAAATATTTATTAGTTTTTTAATGGTAAAATTAAATTTTTTTTGATCTTCATGTGAATAAAAATAAGCATCAACCATATCTAGTATAGTTCTCATCAAATGTATTACCATTTTATAGTGTTCATGAAATTATCAATAACATTAAATTAGGATAATAATTTTATTTACTCGAACAAACATCAATTGAACTATTGCATATATAGTCATCAAGATATTCCCAAATAATTTAAAGAAATTTAAATCCCAGATTATTTAACATTCATGAATACTAATTGAATTTAATATAGTTATATCCTTATTAAGTAAACTATGTTGAAACCCATAAATATTATAAATTCTTATTCAGTTACTGATAGAAACAAAGTACGCACTTTCATAATGTATTCAATAATATTATTACACTATAATTTATATCTATTTACAATTATTGGTATATTAACACTATTCTCCAGGAATTGAGAAATATCTAAACCAAATGATTAAAGATATAGAACCATCCTGTCTTTTTATAATTTAATTAATTTTTAATTTGAAATTATAAAACCATTATTATTGATAGAATTCATACTATAAATAAAAAACACGTCTACATAAATGATAAATTATTTAGGAAAAACTATTAGATACCTAAAAATATCTTAAAACTACTTCCCGAGGACCATAGTGATGAGAAACGAAACCTGGAATATCATTCCATTATATCAGTTGTTATTTTTTGTAAATCAATTAGAGAAGAAGTTTAGAGATGGTGTTGTGATTTGGAACCCCCAATCACCAGAAGTTAAACTCCAATATTCTTAAACTATGGAATAAATATATGGGAACTACTCAAAATATAACAACCCTATGGAACTAACATACCAAATCATCGAATTAAAGATGATCCTATGGAACCATACACTATTTTTCGAGTCAAAAACTCAAAAAATAATCATTAACATGATATAAAGAAGAAAATGAAGAAGATATTTAAATTGTTCAAATTTTAATATTACATTCATTGGAGAACATTACTGCATCCTTTCATATAATTTATTTTACAAGATTACATTCATGATTAATATATCATCTAACTAAATCATAAATATCATGACATGTGTATAAGTGGTCCCACCCTATATTTGTCACATGGACAAACTGATCAATATTTTCCCCATCATTTCAATACTTTGAGTGTAAACCATTAATCATGTAAAAGTTAGCATACCTAATGATCTCTTATTCATGACCATTGACTTTCAATGAATATTAATGTTACTCTAATATTTCATAGTAATGAACCTAACATTTTCTTTTTCCAAAAAATCCATGAACGTTTATGTATCATCATTAATGAGTGTTAGGTATTCCAAAAAACCCTAGAATCCATAATCTAGAGAATGAACAACTAAACACCCATATTATTGAAATTTACATTATATCCAACCTTCATACTACCCCTAGACTTGTGACTCCACATACACTCAATAGGATAACTAATCCATCGTTAAAATTTTATCCATATATCCATATAGAATTTAAATCCTGAATGAGTATTCACGTTTCATAATAATTTACCACTTGAAGACTTATTATAATGAAAACTATATACCAGTAAAACATAGAGAAATCCCCATCATTTTAAGATATATAACTATAAAAAACATCCCCATCAACCATCTAGAGACCCTAGTACCATTGTGGAATAATGTTTCTTTAGAACTTCCGAGACAAAAACTTTTCTAAATTTATAATCTAGATTTTGAATCCTACCAATCTTATAAACCTATAGTACATCATCGTCTAGTATCATCGATATGAAATGATATTTCATGTTAATGTTATTTATCTTGGACTAAAAAACCAAATTATTTTCAATGATAATTTCACTCAAACTATCGATGAATAATAATACACCTTCCTAAATCCTTCTATGATCCTAAAACAAAAATATTAACTATGTTGGTTCTTTCCCTTGCTCTACGATGGTTATGTATTCATAATACCATACTAATAGTCCTTCTACCCACAAAAACATCAACATCTAGCTTATGATTGTCCATCTAAGAGTAAACAGAATAACCATTGAAATATTACAATTGACTTTATCCAGTAAAATGTTTATATACACTAAACCCCGTATTAGATTATCTATTCATAAAAAAATGAAACATCATTTTATACCTTGCGATATTAGAGAGTCCACTTCATATCTTTTATGTGTTCTTCTTTCAAAGAAACCATTAATCAACTGATAAAACCATGTAATGTTGATTATTATTGGATTATTAGTTGAGAAATCAACACTATATCCATTGATAATTCTATATATTGTCATCTAAAGGACTGTATGATGATGTAACCTGGCCATTGAGAAAACATTTCCCAACCTAGTAAAAAAATGATTTAAATTAGACATATTTTGTGAAATTACACTATTAACACAAGATTGTGGACATATTATGTGTGTTGTGAAGTCCACTCATGTGTAGTTTTTTAATACACACTTTCCTCATTCAAGTACTTGTGTCGTATTCTATAGTGTAGAATATTTTTCCACCACCACTTCCATAAGAATCATATGATATTATATAAATTAACATTATGTGGGAACAATTTAGAGAAAAAGGACCTGCAAAAAATTATATTCACACACATTAGAATGTAAATTAATAAATATATAAGAAATACCAACATTATTGATGAAATCAGAATCGAGTTACTTCAAAATATTCTTAATAGGTATGACAAAGAGAAGGAAAATATTAGTAGTCCCAAAGAAGATATCATTAAATATTCTTTTTGATCACGAGTCCCCCACACTAAAATCTAATATCCCCAAATATGTCTCCCCTATATATTATGTCCCTTAAATATTCTCTCTCTATATATTTTCTCATTTATTGACCGAATTCCTCCTATGGTTACATTCATTAACCTCTTATAATTCTTCAAGAATACTACATCATGACCCTTAGATCTATGACGATCCAATTTATACATATATTAGGACTTAAACATTCAATATTAGTACCTCTTACCGTCCTTATCTATTTATATAACTAATCTATTCTATCCCCACACACCACTTCAAGAGATCATGTGACATAAAAATTTGGAGATCTCTATTACTAATTTATTAAAATAGATTATATGGTGATCTAGTTATCTACCATTTGTAATCTATATAGAAGTAATATAGCTTATATAGAAAAAGTTCATTTTTTTGATCTAATTGCTACTATATATAATGTTACAATTTAAATTAAATTCAAGATCTGAGGTAGTCTCTATCTGTGAAAATGAAAAAATATAAAATAACAAAAGTAACTTATCTATGTTCCATTTACTCAAATATTAAAATTTTAATTCATACATGACCTTAAATACTCATAATTTACTCTTAAATTTCATTTTTTTAATCATTCACCCCATGAAAATCTATTTTATATATATTATAAACTGATTATTTCTTATAGAAAAATGTTTTATCCAATGTAACAGTGTATGGACATGATGTATGAATTTCATTAACACATTTGATGATTTCTAATATATTAGTTTATGTAATTAATTGTTCAACCTTTCAAAAATTAGGACGTATTTAATTGTTTTATGTTCAATGGAAGTATTTGATGAATATTTTATGAAATATTGACAATATGACGAAATTTTATAAAAACATACACCTCACTCCATGAGCGAAGCTGGTGGTACGACAACAAAATTTTGAGGATTTTTGTAGTTTGAAAACATCATAAACATGATTTCATGTCTTCAATTTATTATATAGGATGGTATCCACCATGAAACTTTTTGATGAGCTTAAATGATGTTAATTAACATGACACATTGTGTAACAAAATTACACAACAAGACATTTTATGGGACAACATCTTGGAGAAGAAATATATCGAAATTCAAAATATCTGAAGATTTAATGATGAAACTTTATGAATCCTAATAACACATCTTGAATGGTGTAAAAATTCAAAATCAATGAACATGATACACATGAGATTTACATGGATTCAAATAAACTAAGTAAGAAAAGGATCAATATTACATGGCGTGTAGTCACATTACAGACCATCAATTGTGTTGGGAAGAATACATCTAGTGCATATAAAATAAAGGAGCTTCTACTACTGAGGGGAATATTATGTATTCAATATGATGCTCAAAAAGGGAACCTTTCTTAGAGACATTCCATTATTCTACCACCACTCTCTTTATGATTTATTATTTATAATTTTTTCAAACCCGCTCATGGTTAGAACGAGTGGGTTATTTCATTGTTCCATGGAATGTTTGATGAAGGGGTATTTAATAATATAATTCATTTTGGGATTCCATATTTGTTCATAAATTATATCCTTTTCTTAATTTCTTATCGGAAGACCATTTTGAGTGGTGTTTGGTAATGTGTTTAATTTCACTCAGCCTTTGTGGATTGGCATTTCCTGAGTGGATAGAATACATTTTCTTAATATCATATTTAGGGTTTAGGCTTCCCACATGTACATTGGGATTTTCCTTCCTCTATTTTTAAAAACTGTTCGAGGCTAGCCATCCTTTGTAATTAGAAATACGTGACCATTAGAAATTGAAACACTATAATGGAGAACATTTTACATGACCACTAAACTCAATTGGAACCAATTCCGACAACATTATGATTCTTAAATAATTAATTTATTCTATGTAATTACATAAAACTATATTCATTTCTACTGAACACCCATTTTAAAAATTATTCTCCCCCATTATTCAACAATCATTTTATCATTTGTTTACATTTATTATCTACAAATAAAAAATATTTTTGGTAATTTTGGTTCAATTAATATTTAAACCAACCATTTCTCAATGGGTTTAGACTCGATCTTGAATATAATATAGTACCATGTAGTCTGGAGATTAGTTTATTTGGTGTTTAAAAGTTCTAAATTTGGTAACCTTGTGGGAATTAACGATGCCAGTTGGGTTATCTAATTTGTTTCACCATTACTGTGGATAAAAGTATGTAATTTATTGATTAAAAAAATTAGACAAAATACTTTCTCACATTTTATATATCCATGATTTTTAATAGAATTTTTATTATTATTTTTTTACTTTTTACCTCACATGATAGTTTTGGTATCAATATAAGGATGACATCAAGAAATGACTACCAAGGAGAGGTATTCCATCCTTTTGGATGATATATATTAGATTATAATGAGAGACAATTTAATTAAGATTCAACTATAGAGTTCTCGCAATTTTACACAATCATTTATTCCTCAACACACCATAGTCTGGAGCTAAAATTCTACATAGTGAGTCGCAAAAAAAAATATTTAAAAATCACAAGTAAGCACAAATTTTGATGCTTATTTTTATTCTAACCATGATTCCCTTGATTTTTCATATTAAGAAGATGTTAATGAGGATGACCATGCTGCAAAACATGAATGGGGTGAAGAAAACTTTAGAAGACAATATCATGGTGAAGAAGAATAAAAAAAGGATCCTCAGCTACTTATATGCTACCAAGCTTCCTCACAAAACATATACTATAGTTAATGGAAGATTAAAAATATAAAGAATAGGAGAAATAATAAGATTCAATACATGCAGACCATGTAGAGGAATAACAATAAGAGCAATAAATGATAATGTTATTTAGATGGTGGATGAAAATGAATAAAAAATTGAATACATTCAACACATACTGCCAACCATCGAAGAAGAATATTTTTACCATGTCTGGATAGATGTCAAAAAAAATTTGGTAATACACAAGATATTCAGACTTTGGTCACCGTCTCAAGGATCCACACAGATTCCATTGAGGATAATTCCATATGATATTGGTGGTTTTCAATGTCAATATTGGTATAACACGTGAAAATTATCACTGCAACACAATCTAATCAACTAACCTAGTTATGGCTGAGATAAACAAACATTACAAAAGAGAATCTTCTAATATGTAATAAGGTATTTTTATTATATTAAATTATTTTATTTTTATTATATTATTTGAATTTACTTTTATATTTGGATTTAATTTCAATACCCTTTTATTTTATTTGTAATATGAATAGGGCTTGTACTTACAGTTGTTTATATTTTTTTCAGGTACATCAATGGAACTAGCAAAAGGTAGTAATCAGTAGGTAGAAGGAAGAGAAGAAACATTAGAAAAAATTAAATGTAATGGAATCCTATTACTAATCATGAAATGAAATAGTAAGTACATGTATAAATTACATAATATAATCAATTTGAAAGGATATTGAGCATTTCAATTCGATAATTTTCTCTATTATTTTATATAATTTTTTATTAGAACATTAAATACCAGTTTTATTCCCTACATTTGAATAATTCAATTAAAAACTGGACTGTGAGACATAAACTATATAATATTTGTACCATGACAAGAATTTTCGATTTCAAGAATAATTAATTATAATGAGGAAAATAGAGAATATAATTAGTAATGAAAATCATGTGTATTCAAAATTAACAAATCATGGTTAAGGGGAGTATGTTGATCATTTTAAATGAAATATTTCTATGATTTTTCCTATCATGAACCAGCCAGAGTACCCTGGTAACTCGATAACCAAGCGGAAACTGACATAGCTCGAAGGAAAATCTTGATCCCCAAGGGTTGAAGACTAGCACCCTAAATCACACATCATACTAGTGGGAAAAATTTTTCCATAAAATAATACAGAAGAATATAAACACGATAGTATGCACAACAAAAAGAAACTCCATTGGGAGTAATGTATCAGAAGTCAATATAGTTTCAACTATCCAAATTATCAATAACCAAAGTACTAAAATGGGAAAACATACCCAAGTTTCTTAAGTACACAAAATTACCATAAAAAATCTTAATAGCTTGATTAAACTCCATGAGATCCCTTCCCTTTATTCAAACCAGAAATAATAATGTCTACATAAACTAGAATGAAAAATTAAGGTGTGGGCCTAATCATAATATGATACAACAAAATATTCAATAACATATAACAAATATTGATTTGAAAATAAATTATTTCAATTTTTAATGAGAAATAGGTTTTGATACTAATAATCATATTGAAACAAAACATTCTCTACATTTTAAAAAATATGAAAAAATACATTAAGTAATGTATTTACTAATGATGGAATATTTCTAGAACTATGTCTTAAATAAAACAGTTACATAAAAAATTATATAAATTTAGATGATGAATGTAAAATAGTTTCCCAACATTGGCATATATTTATATCTTATATATATATAACTAGAGAGATAAATAGTCATATTAAAAATAGGTATGACAGTATTTCAGAATATAGGAATCTGCAAGCTCTAAATGATATCATTAATATCTACACACATACGTCCGCTGGAAACAAGTCAGAATGGACTCAACCCCATCGAATAAGGGATGTAACCTACTACATGTATGTTTTGGATCATTGTAGTGATTGTTGAGTGTGTCCGAATAACTCACCAACTACCTAGGGCTTACATGTTCTTAGACATAATCAATGATGGTAAATTTATTTTAAGACTAATTAGAATAAAATTAATTCCATTATTTAATTCAAATTTCAATTTTCCATTTAAAACCAAATCAGGTCATAATAAAAATACATGCATCTTTAATAGATAAAACCACTGGGTTTCTATGAAAACATTTTAAACCAATTTCATATGTTGAAAATCCATTAAACACCAATCCCATCAATTAAATAGTTCTCTTACACAATTACATTCAACCATTTAATTGAAATAATTTCTATCAATCCATAATTTAAATTAAAAAATTTGAATTAATAGAATTCTCATTCCAAAATCAATTATTTTTCTGAAAATCCACAATTCAACAGAATCATGTTTTTCAAAAACAAAATCAATTGGAAGCTATACAATTCATATTTAAACAATTACATTTGAATTAAAATAGTTAAAACATTAAAAAAGATATTATAGTTAATATAAATTAGGCATCATAACGAAACCACCTAACACAAAGTCGTTGATATATATATTAATTATAAACAACCATGTGTGGTTTAGTACAACTCTTCATGGCGTTATTGATGAAAATGTTAACACACAAATGGTCGATGTTCATAAATGGTTCCTAGAACCAAAACTAGTTATTTTATTTCAAAATGAAATAATATTTTACATGTGATGATATGTTCTCTCTCTGGAATAATTTTAAAACTACCAATTAAAATATTATATACGGTAAGAACTTCTCTCTCATCGATTATTCTCAAATTATAATTTTGATTATAGAATTAGATGATACTTCCAATATCCTAGATAAAATTCCAAATTATCATTTTATTTCAATTCATATGTTCATAATATTTTACTCAGTATAAATATAAACCACATTTGAAATTATAAATAAAATGATACTTCATGTTTCAGCCCTTTATAATTATTCATATATAATTTAAATAATTATCCCTTGATAATTTTTTTTAATAATGATCATTTAAAAATATCATGATTATCACATGATTATTAATTATAATTATATTTTTATTATTATTCATAATTATCATTTTAACAAAAAGATTAAATAATCATTTGGTGATTCTTCATAATCATTATCTGAAAATTTGACATTATAAAATTTTAAAATATTACTTATGATAATCTGATAAACAAAATTTGATAATCTTGTTGAATTATCATTAATAATTCTATGATATTTCCATTTTGAAATAAAGATAATTTTCCTTTATGAAAACATTTAATATCCCATGAAAATTTCAATAATCCATATCAACTGATAATTACCTAATATATAATTATTAAAAAAAATTATAATTATTTTCAATAATATATACAATTTTCATTTATTAATTCAAACAATTTTAAAATGACAATTTTATAAATTATCGTTAGATTAAAATGTGTGAAAATCATTTTTCAATTATTTAAATAATTATCCTTTGATAATCAAAAGTAATAATAATTATGTAAACTATGAATTGATATTTTCAGGATAATAATTTTATTTAATATTAAATATATATATATATTGAATGATTTGATAAAATGGAAATGAAAAGAAAACTATACAATAAAATAAATAAAAGAAGTTATTTCACATGGAAAAGGGAAATCACACAGTAGGGGAAAAAGTAAAATGATAACAACATGCATTCAGAGCTGAAAACCAATCGATGTAAAGGAGGTTCTCAATGCTCAAAAGTGTTTGGGGTTAAACAAAACCAAAAAAATCCACCTAAATAGACCAATAAATCATTAATCATACTTAGTAGATGTCATATTGGAAACCAAAAAAATGGATAAATTTATAACTATATTCAATGTATGATTTAACTTAAAATTAAATTCAGAGTGTTTAATTGGATCTCATTAGAACATTTCTATCTTCAAATTAGCAAAAATAGATTCTTTCAAAGAATTCCATTTCAATGGTGTGCGTCAATGGTGGTTTTACATTTAGCACGGGGAATATAAAACGAGGAGATACAAAAAAACTTATTTATTTATTTAATTTTTTAAAAAAAATTAATTAAATATTGTAAAGTTATAATTGTTGGAAAACTGACCAAATTTCTGTTTCTCTTGGAATTTATACCATGTGGAGTGTAAACTCCCCATTCTGAACTCAACGATGGTCATAGATTTAGAAAACAATGAAATTTTTTATGGATATTAATGATTTTTTAATTAAAAATTAGAATAGTTAAAAATTTTAAATAAAAAATGTTATTTTTATGAGTGTGGTGTCCAAACACAAGACGTTTACCATTATTAAACATTGTATAGGGTAAACCCCTCATTCTAGACCCATCAATGCTCCCAAATATCCCATAAGACACACCTTTTGGGAGTTATTTAGTTATTTTTAATAAATAATATATTAAATATTATTTCATAACTATATATCAGGATTGAGGAATCCAAATGTATGGCACCTTCAAATGATATACACTTCATTAGGTAAACACCATATATCGAACATAATAGTCGTATCAAATTTATAAATCAAAGTACTGTTTTAGAGTTATTAAATTATTTTGAATAGAATGTGTGCATTAAATAAATTCTATTTTATAATTTTACTTTTTCGTCACTGAGCCCTTGCGGGTATCAGAATCATGTACCGACACAATATTGAAACAAAAAAACATTCAATTGAATATTCCAAGATGTTAACCGGTAGTGAAGGCATTTAACATAGATATTAAAAATTCATCGATAAGTCCTTTTTCCCATGTAAGATATAGAAATTTTACACAATAGGTTTTATCAGTCCCTGAAATAGTTATGGGATTTTTCATCCTCCTCAACATAATAACTTTATGTCAACCGAAAGCCTACAAAGTTGCCTCCATGTTAAAAAGATAAGGCCACTACTTTATAATCAGTGCCTCCCTCTCCCACATCTCATGACAAAAATAACCATCAATCCATTACACACAAACCATAGGTATCATCCTCCAATCATGTACCTTGGTCTCAGAATCAAAAATCCTGAATTATTATTCAGTCATTGATAAAATAGGTTTAATATCAATATCACTTCTACTCAAAATATGAGATGGTTCAGATAAAAACATTCAAGTTGAGATACATGAAACACATTATGTATCAATGTACACTATGGTGGTAGTTAATAATGATATGAAACTTTCCCCACCAGATCAATAATATCAAAAGGTAACACAAATTGTGGAGAAAGATTCCCTTTCCTCCCAAGTCATGGATATCCAAACTAGGGGGAAATCTTCAAGAATACCTGGTCACCAATAGAATATAACAAAGCTTTTAGGGGTTGATTGGTGTATGAAATGTATCGTATTTGTTCTATTAACAATATGTGAATTATAAATTCAATCATATTTTTTATCACTTGGACTAAACTCAGTTCAACCAAGGAACATTCAGAAATCTCCAACCAATATTATAGATATTTTTATGGACTACCATATATTGACTCAAACGGATCGATTCTAATCACAAACTATTTACTATTATAGTTAAACTCATGTAGAAATATATGATCATTCCATGCCCCAATAATTTTGAGAAAAAAATAGTGAATAATATCCTCAGGAAAAAACATCCCACTTTTACATAAAATCATTATGTTCGGCTAGAGTGATGTGGTATGTGATCAATGAAACTGGTTGAGTACAAGGATATTAATTAAATAGAATTCTCAACCACCTTTACTGGTAAAAATCTAGAGAAGCTAGAAGGAAAGTCATTGAATATTGGGGGGAGATCACTACTCATTTAATTTCACTCTTGATCGAATGAAAACACTGATATCTCATTCCCTAACTTTGGATATGAAGTATCGGCATAGAGGGACCTTGGGTGTCATTATCCATGAAATACAGAGCCAAAATGGGTGTATTATGATAGACCCATCGAAGATAACAATTAATACTAGTTTTTTCTGGAAATGAACCAATCCATCTTGAATATGACGTCAAGAGATTCCATGTAATGAACGAGGAAACTACAAGCATGATCGATATTTAATATAGAGAAGACAAAAGTGGGACTATCGAGGCCCTTTTCTGTCATCACACCAAGTGGTGTAAAAATTTCCATTTCACAAGATAATATCTACATAGGAAAGTTATGGAGATTAATGATACATCTTAAAATAAACATGTGATATTCACCAGTATGAAATAGAGTAGTCAGTAAGGACGAACCATCTCTAATGGTTCCTCTCATGATTTTTGGACCAGTATCGACATCCTCTAGAGACTCTTCAACTCCGTGAAGTATGATTGTACAAGATTCCTCTAGATGGAAAAATTTTGTACATGAAACATTTAATTTTCCCAAAATATTTTTATGGTTTTTATGATCTTGTGCTTTTATGTGGAGTGGAAAAGTTTTAGCAGATCTTCATAAAGTACCATAAACATCTTCAAGAGCCATAGTTTTGTCGGCCTACCCAAAATGAAAAAATTCTACAGCCATAGCCAACACCATTGAGTCTGGATAAGAGTTGTTAGTAAAAATAACCATTATTTCCTTCCACTCTAATCCCATGTTTCATTGTCATCACTATTTTATCCCATCATCATCAGCTTGGTACCTCTAACAAGAAGGTGGATCACTTAAACATGACCCTATCTGATGTCTCTAAGAACTCCAAAATACATTGTACCATGCCCAACTATTTCTCATCATGTTTATGATCAGTTGATCCCTTGAAAACATGTGGTAACTAGTGAATTAACTTGGGAGAATTATTTTGATGAAAATTCCCATGAGGATCCACAGCAAGATTTTGAATAGGGACTCGTGGTAGTGCATGCCCCAAAGCATGTACAGTACACATGATCACCTAAACAAGCTTTAGATCTACAACACAATTAACTCCCTGAGGATTAGAATAATCCTCCTCCTAGATCTGATTCACACCTCATCTTAGGGGAATAATTATCCACAACATTAACATTTAAAAGGAATAAATAAGATTGATACTCAGACTGAGTAACAAGATAAATTATTATAAAAATATGGGAAAAACAAGATTAGGATTTCCCGATATCCAAATAAAAATAGCTAAAATACATGACTTAATCAACAAGAATTATTTCCCTAACCACTTATAGCTACTTAAGAATCATTACGGTGAGAGATGGCCCCAATATCAAACACAAATACCTCCAAAATCATGATAAGATTGTACAAATTCATTCTGACTTCAAGAGAAATGATTAACATCCCTATGATACCATTTTGTCATGAACCAACTCTGTTACCCTAGTAACATGATAATCAATCCAAACCTAACATATTTCTAATGGTGTCCCCAATCCCCATGGGTCGATGACTAGCACCTAGTATCACACAACATGCAAGTGGGAATGATTTTTCTCCAACAATGTGGATGAAATGAAACAAGAAAGTATGCGTAACAAAGGAAAATCTACTGGGAGTAATGTTCCATAAGTCAACAAGGCATAAACCAACCCAAAGAACTACAAACAAAGTAACAAAATGGGAAAAAATCCCCACTTCTCATAGGGACACCAATCACCAGGAACAAAGCTAAAAATTTGGATCTAACTCCATGATATACTATCCCTTTATTCGAATAGGGATGATGAAATCATACAAATACCCAAAGGAAATAGTATTGTGTCAGACAATGCACTATAGGATACCAAAAAATATTCTATTATAGATAAAAAATATATACTTTCCACAAAAACTATTTCAAATATTAAAGATAAATATGTTTTTTCAATTCAATGGGATATTTAAAAAAACATGCTATACATTTTCAATATGATGGAAAATATTTAATGAAAGGGATCTACAAGTGATGTAATATTTATAAAATAATGGCTTAAATAAAATAGTTACATAAAAGAGTTTATTTAAATTAAGAAAAGGAATGTAAAGGAGTTTCCTAATATTAGCATACAATTATATCTCAAATTAAAATAAATAAGGGAGCAACATGGTCGTCTTCCAAATAGGTATTATATTAGTTCCTACTATATGACTCCTCAATCTCTATGTGATCTCTAAAATATTTTTAGACATGTGTTTTGTAGACACTGGTAAGGGAGGACTCATAACCATTGTGTAAGGGATGTGACCTGCTACCCCTATGGTTTATAATGTTGAAGTAATCATACAGTTAGTCCAAATAACACAAAAACTACCTTAGGCTTTCATGTTCTCTTACACAATCAATGATGTGAAATTTATTTTATGACTTCATAAAATTTAATTAATCCCATTCCTCAATTTAAATTCACATTCTCCATTTAAAATCAAAACATGTCTTAATATAATAAATTTTCCTCTTTAATAGATAAAACTATTAGGTTTCTATCAAAACATTTAAATCCATGTTCACAGGTTAGAAATCCATTAGAAACAAATTCCATCAATTTCAAATTTATTTTAACAATTAAATATAATGATTTAATTAAAATCATATAATCAATCCTAAATATTAATAAATCAATTTAAATTAACCAAATTTTCATGTCAAACCCAATTTTTTTTCTGAAAAACCCCAAATCACCGAGATTGGTTTTTTTCCAACAAGTCAATTAAAAGCTATAATATTTGTAGATAAAAAATTTCATTTGAATTCAAAAAATTAATAAGTAAACAAATAATATAGGTTCAATATAAATTAGTCATCATGAAGGAACCACCTACATCAAGATCGTTGGTATCAATGACAAAGATAAACAACCCTGTGTGGTTCAATACACCTCATCATGACACTATTAACCAAAATGCTAACACACCAAGGTTGAATGTTCATTATGGGTTCCTAGAACCAAAACTAGTTATTTTATTTCAAAAAAATGAAATTTCACATGCAATGATATGTTCTCTATCCTTAATAATTTTAAAATTATTGATTAAAATATTACATGTGGTGATAAATTCTATTCCCTTAACAATTACGAAATTGTCAGTTGGATTATCACATTCGATGACACTTCGAATATCCTTGCTAAAATTCCAAATTACCTTTGTATGTCAATGCATATGTTCAAAATATTTTCCATAGAATAATTATGAACCTCATTTCATATTATAAATAAAATTATTATACATTTTTTAGTCCTTTATAATAATTCATATATAATTTAAATAATTATCCTTTGATAAATTAATTTAACTATTATCATTTGGAAATCACATTTGTAACGTCCCAGACCCGGTTGCCACTCAAAGGGTTCCCCGATCCCGATTTGTTACATGACCTCAAGTGCATTTCCCCAAATTCCATAGGATGCTGAATAGCAGCGAGGGCCCATGTCTGATAATGGGGAAACTATTCCCTCATTCGACAATGTGTAATATAGAAGAAAAGAAATATAACATACAACAGAAAAAGGAGTAAACAATATAAAACCTAATTGGACAACTGAAGTAGAGGCATTCAGCAATCATATAGATAATGATGAAGTATGTCACTAATTCTATGAATGCTGCCAGAACAGGATACACTGCAATAAAATACAATAAAACTCAAAGTACGAGGCATAACCAATATAATAAAGCAGAGTAAATAGAACACAGTAGCATGGAACGACTAATCTCGGTCCCATGCTCTCATATCCCTCTGCAACATCCATGTAATTGTATAGGATCCCTTTACCCTATCGACACCTGCAGAAATATAGTCTATTTCGGCCGAAGACATGAACCAAACAGGGTGAGTGAAATAAATCCTAGTAGGAACCCACCAAAGCCCCATGCCCAACTGTTAGTAAAAATGTGCAGCAGTAGTGTGAAGTAGTACATGCAATAAAATAATTAGTACTCAAAAGTAACTAACTTTATCAGTTATATTTCCATTTTAATATTCATTTAACCATTCCAAGAATGTTATTTAACATGGAATGTACAACATATGAAAATAAACATGATGAATATTCACGGTAACACTGTCCTCAGACATAAAATCCTTACCCTTAGGTAATCAGAATAAAAATCCATGGGTGTCTGCCCATAGGCATAACAGATATTTCCCACAGGCATACGAAGTGTCACCCATAGGCACATAATCTACTGCCCACTGGAATCAGATGAGTTTCCCACAAGCTAAACGAACACTTCCCTCATGATATACAAGTATCCAGTCCAAGCCCAACATAAAAGCAAGCAATTATATATAATTCCTCTATAGGTAATTTAAATCATGCTAAAATCATTGTATACCCATAGGTATCCAGGTCAAATGGCTAAACAGAGGGACGCACCCCTGGGGTGGTCCTGGATCAAAGATGTGATCCCAAATAGAATTTTTAACTTATCAAAAATATATCTAAGACATTCTACATAACATTAAGCAAAGGCCACCACCATACTACACTCCAAGCATGGGTTCGTAGAACAATGGTACACAAAATCAACTCAACTGTTGGAAATAAACACCAAACCACCTACCTCGATCGTATCTGATCGGAATACAAGAATGACGCCTCTCAAAACAAATGAGAAATAATCATATATGAGATGAACAAAATCCCATTCAAACTCAAATAAAGTTCCCTCGAGAATGAATTGGTAAGAAAGCATCTATGAGAAGGAAGTGATTACCCGTGCGATTACATGGAGATCTATGGTGTAGGAATCGGGTTCCCGATATGCGGTCGGGAGATCCTCCAAGCTCCAACTGACTCTCCCACTCACCTCCGAAGTTCAAAGCTTCCTCTGTGAATAGATGAGGATACAACCCATTTTAGGTGAATAAAAAATGACACAATTTGAACTCTCAAGTACACGATGTGTAATTTTTTCATTTAACTGTTCCTCCGGTGGCTACCTTTTTCACCACCAAACTGTTCATCCATCGACATGAGTACACAATGTGTATTACTGATTACACGACGTGTACTATTGCTCTGATGGCGGCTACCTCCACCACCTTCTGTTCACCTGCTGACTGAATACATGACGTGTAAATAACCTATACATGTCATGTAGTTAGTTTATTCCACCCTTCATCGATGACATGCATACACGCATTGTGTACTCATTCCACATGGCCAATGTACACAATGTGTGGAAAAGTACATGGTCTGTAATGGTATTTTCCTCCATTTTCCTTATTTTCTCAAAAACACTCAAGGAAAAAGGAAAAAGAAAAAACTTGTACCTCAAGAAGAAGGTCTATGTTCTAACAAACAACCCCGCTTAAAGAAATTCATCCCCGAATTTAGCTTCCAAGGGTGGTGAAGATATAGCTGTGAATAACTCAAGCCACTAAGAATGTACGTTGGTCCCCTACTCACAGGTATCGTCCTGAACTAGTCCATGCTTCCATAGCACGCGAACAAGAGGAACTGATCGGCCTCGGAGAACCTTCGTGCTTATTTCAACAATACGAATCAGATGCTCCTCAAAGGATGAATCAACCTGAAGATCAACCTCCTCATGCTGAAAATCGTGAGACTTCTGAGTGATAACAGCGCAGCTAAGATGCATTAAATATGTCATTTGTGGCCCAATACCTCTATGGTAACTACAACCGATAGGCAACCGGCTTCACTCCCTTAAGAATCTCAAATGGCCCCACATACCTTGGTGAAAATTAACTTGTCTCCTTATCATATTGAGGCCCAACCATGGAGAGATACGCAAAAAAATGTGATCCATGAACACGAACTCTAAGGGTCGTCACCGACAATTAGCATAAGTTTTCTGAAGAGACTGTGCAGTAGCCATTTTCTTCTGAATCAAATGGTCCCACTCAGTTGTCTCCTACATGAGATGTGGTCCTAGTAATGATTCCTCACCAACCTTCATCCATCACAATGGTTATTGTTATGGACTACCATATAATGCCTCATAAGGTGTCATCTCAATAGTTTCCTAAAAACTTTTATTATAGGAAAACATGACAAGGGGTATGTGATTCTCCCAAGATACCCCAATTTCTAGGACTCATATGGGCAACATGTCCTCAGGCACCTATATCATATGCTCTGACTGTCCATCGGTCTGAGGGTGGTAAGTTGTGCTCATAAGGCCCTATGTACCCAGTGCCCTATGAAAACTCTACTAGAAACGAGACATAAAGTGGGAGTCCCTATCTGAAATGATAGAACGAGGAACCCCATGATGGCGTACCACCTCTAAGATATACAACTTCTCGATCTCATCAACACCAAAAGTCTCCTTCATCGGCAAAAAGTGAGATACCCTTGTTTGTCTTCCCACAACAACCCACATGACATTATTTCCTTGAGGTGAACTCGGCAACCTGGTCACAAAATCCATCATGACGTCATCCCATTTCCATTTAGGAATGGGTAACTATTGTAATAGTCCAGTTGGCCTCTGATGCTCTATCTTCTCATGCTAATAGGTGGATCATATGACAACAAAACCATCTAATTCTCATTACATACCCAGCCACCAATATAGACGTCTCAAGTAACGGTACATCGTGGTAACTCTAGGATTCACTGTCGCAGATGAAGCATGAAACTCCCGCATCAAATCCTCGTGTATGTCCCCTAGAACCCATAATCATACATGGGCATGAAGTACCTCATCATCTCCTATCGTCCAACCAGGAGGAGGGTCCACACTCGCCACCGAATCCCGTAGAACTAGGCCTTCTAAATACGATAGTTGTCTCATCCTCACTATATCTAGGAGGGTAGAAGTCACAACTAAAGATGAAATATTGGTCTTCTACTGACTACCGTGCACCTCCAAATGCTTCTCATAGAACAAACCATAGGTTTCCACTCACCACAAGCCTCATGAACTACCTATATCTGAGTCTTCCTACTCAGTGCAATAGAAACTGCGTAACCCTTACCCGGTGTATAGGCAAGATCAATGTCAAAGGACTGAACGTATTCAACCAACCTTTGCTATCTCAAATTCAAGTCTTGTTGGGTAATGTTATATTTGGGAATTTTGGGGTCTGTGAACACCATAAATTGTTCTACAAAAGATAATATCACTAACAATGTTACGAATGGAAAACTACATCCAACATGCGATCACGTGTTAGGTAATTCCTCTCATTTTTCCTCAACTACCGAGACCTGTATGCAACAACTCGATCACCCTACATCAACAATGCTCCTCGCCCAATCCCTGATGCATCATAGTATACTGTATAGCGATTCCCTTGCTCTGGAAGTATTAGGACTAGTGATGATGTCAACCTTCCATTCATCTCCTTAAAGGGTGTCTCGTACACTTTGGATCAAACAAAATTTCACACCCTTCATAGTCAAACTCGTCAACAGCAATGCTATGAAGGATAATTCCTATATAAAACACCTATAGTAACCAGCCATCCCCAATAAACTCTATATATCAAACATGTTCTTAGGCTGATCCCAGGAAACTACTGCACTCAACTTCTCTGGGTCTACAGCAACTCCTGTCTATGAGATGATATGACGTAGGAAGTGAATCTGGTCTATCCAAAAGTGGCACATTGAGAGCATATTATATAGATGATACTCTCTCATTGTACTCAATATGATCTCGATATGGGTAGCATGGTCGTGTTGAGTGTGAGAGTACATCAGGATATCATCCACTAAGAGTTTTGATGCATGCCTGTCACGGAGCATGGACAAAAACAATAATATTTTTCCTAGTGCTACACAGTGGCTGACTAGGGTTGTCACTCATGAGGAGCCTTTAATTTTGGATCACTTAATTTATTCTAATTCACCTAAACTATCTATTTTTGGGTATTTTTTATTTATTCAGAACAATTAAATGAAATGTTGGAATTCTAAATTTATACTTAGATGAAAGTATAAATAGAATAAAGTTAGGAAGAACGTACTTGGTTTGGGGTTCATCTAGGGATTCAATCATTATTTTCCTTTATATGTTTCATTCTAATTTGATAAATTAATCACGAAATATCATGTTTGAATTAATATTCTTTTCTATAATCTAAATAGATTTAGTTGCATGTCGTTGGGCACCGTCACCCAACTAAGGACATTCGCCTCGCCCCAGAATACAACTCAAGTCTATAACAAATTTAGAATAAACATTAATGTAAACTCATGAACTTCTTGACCTCCCCCAAAGCGAGGCTTCGGGGTCAGCCTCTCTTTTCCGAGAGTTAGAGACCTCAATGGTGGATGGATGAGGAGAGAGAGAGAAAGAGAGAGACGAGAGAGGGATAGAGGAAGATTAAAAAATATTATAATGAAAGAGAAAATAATAATAATAACAATATAACTTATTATTATTATTACTAAAGAAAATATTTTTCGAAAAATGACAGAGAGAGAAAGTAAAATAATTTGAAATTAATATTGAGATAGTGTAAATAATGATTATAATAATATTTAAAATAATAATAATAGTTTGTAATTGTTTTTATTATTATAATTATAGAAGAAATAAAAATGTTCAAACCAAAACAAAAATACATGGAATAATTCGAAATAAATTCAAATTACAAATGAAAATTAAATCAAAAATAAAAATAAATAAATAATAATGTAAAAAGAAGCTATGAGGGGGGAAGAGATGAGCATCAGCTCGACACCCAAAACCAAGGAGGTATCCCACTAGGGCACGAGCCACTACTGCTATTCTCTTCCCCCCCATTAATTATTTCATTTTTATTTTCATTTTAGTTTTCATTGCATTTCATTTTTAGTTATAATTTATTTTATTTTTAGTTTTATTAGTCCATGTATCTATGTTTCTCCATCCACTTTTCATCTTTTCTTTCTCTCTCTCTCTCTCCATCTCTCAATCATTCTATCTTCCTACACCCAATTCACAAAGTAATCCCATTTTCTCGGAAATAAGAGGATAACATCCAAAAATGAATCAAGAAAAGGATGGAAGACACAATTCATCAAAGCCATGAAAACTACTAGCGAGTTCGTGAGTCCGAACGGCATAACAAAGTACTCGTATAGACTATATCTTCTCCTAAAAGTTGTAAGCGGTATGTACGATGGTCTAACGCATAACTGATGATATCTAGATCTCATGTCAATCATAGAGAACACTTACGCAACTCAATGTTGATAAAAAATATCATCAATCCTCGGTAGCGGATATCGGTTCTTGACCGTCAACTGGTTCAACATCCGATAATCCACACAGAGTCTTATGGTACCATCTTCTTTCTCTGCAAAGATGACCAGAGAACCCCATGGAGAAGTAATGGGTTGTATAAAACCCTTTTCATGTAACTCATATAACTTCAACATGAGCTCTTGCAACCCTGGTGTAGCCGTTCTATAAGGAAGAATGGACACTGGTGCTGCTCCTGGCACAAGCTCAGTCGATAAATCAGTCTCAGGCCTTGGAGGAAGACCTGAAAAGTCATCTGGGAAGACATCCCTAAAACAATCAACTACTGGAGAGAGGTACATCTAAAAAGTTCCTTGATCATCCAGATAAAAACTCGCAATTTGGGTTGTCACACCACCTCGCCCACGATGCTCGGGTCTAGCTTGGCTCTCCTAGACATCCCATTCTCCCTTGTATAGAAACTCTCCGCCCTCTGGTGACGAAAAACTCACCTTATAATGATAGCAATACAGAAAGGCAAAAAAGGTTACCAACCAGCCCATCTTGGGAATGACATCATAGGTCGTTGTCTCTAAGACATAGAGGTCCCAAAGAAAGTGACACCCACCAACCTCTATGGGGGACACCCTGCACTAACGCACACATGTCGTTATACTCCCCAACATAGTTTCTAGCACCATAACACCAGAATAAGAATAGGGAACATAGAGCCCAAGGCACTCCATAACGGGAATAGATATAAATCTATGTGTTGCACCAATATCAAATAATATGGAAGTTAAAATAGAAGCTACTAAAATAGTACCTCTGAAAGTAGAAGATCCGGGATCCTACTCCTGTTGGATCTGATGCACTGCATATGACTGCCCAGTGCTGAGACCCTGCAACATAGCCTAGATATCCTGAGCTGACTCTCCCTACTACCTCTGAGATCCCGGTGTCTGGAAACCATGGCCACTACTACCATCTCTGCCTGCACGCCCCGATGTACCCCAATGTTCGAAATTGTAAGAAGATTGTTGTCCTACTCCCACACATGGTGTCTGCACATAACCCCTCTCACTAGCCACTAGTGGAAACGCCATGAAAAGATGATGGAGATGACCCATCCTGCCAAAATCTTGGCAGTCCACTGGGTCATGTGGACACTACAGTCTCTTGTGCCCCTCTTTTCCACACTGGTAGCACATGAACTGGCCAACTGAAGTTTTCTGCTGGCTAGTACTATCACCATGAGGAAATTATATCTGTCTCTTCCTCTTACTAGTAGAAATATTACCAAAAACTGATGTCGAATATCACGGCCCACACCACTGGCTTCCCGCAGTTTCTTCTCGGTAATCAGTGCCTGGTTTACAATGGAATGTACCATAGGCAACCAGGAAATGTTCACCAATGCTCGGATGCCATACTGAAGACCATCCATAGACCGTCTTGCCCTTAACCATTAATAAAAAACTAGAATGGATGTAAAACACAAATGCTAGGTGGAGAGAGCTGAATAATCCATCACTGACATGGTGCCTTGCTGCAGATTCACAAACTCTCGATATCGATCTACCATAAATGTATATGGGAATAAGAAGTCATAAAAGGATGCTTGAAAATATTCCCATGGAATGTCACGGTGATTATCAGAATGGGTGGTTACATCCCACCACCTCATGGTGGAATCATGTAGCATGTATACAATGAGCATGACCCTCTGCCCTGTAGGCGTATCTAGATGATCGAATATCATCTGCATTGAATCCAACCAAGACTCCCCAGCATATGGTCTTCCATACACTGAAAACATAGGTAGATGCTGCTGCTAGAAGATACCTGTCTGCTCTACCATAGATTAGGCGGCTTGCAGTGGTCCCTGGAAGGTCTGCATGAACCACATAAAGCCTTCACGGAACTGCGCCTCTGCGCCTGTGTCTGGTATAACGGCTGGCGCCACATCTAGCACTGCTGAAGGACCCAATGGTAGCCCATGGACTACCATCTCAGGATTATAATCGTTGTCTCTCTCCTGGAGAAAAAACAGTGGTTGGCTCGGTGGCGTTACTCTACACGGTCAAACATACACCTTTGATCAATATTATCAAATACTAAAAATGAGGAGGCCAAAAAGGGAATAGGAGAATTAAAGAATTCAAGATTTATAATACATGACTACACAACTTGTATAAATTCTTCATGATGTGTTCTCACAGGGCATTCAAATGGGCATGTACATCATCCAGAACTAGTCGTGTATCACTGCAACTACATGGCGTGTTGGCCTAACACACGATGCATACATGAATCTTTCTTCCCTTCCTGATTACTACTACACGGCTCTACTAAAACAATACTACATGGATTTTTTCATAGGAACACGATGTGTCCTTGATAGAATTTCACTAATCCAAGTTGTTCATGAACTGGCATGTATACCCAGGTCCCACTACAAGTCATGTTTCAAAAATACATGGCGTGTTCAAAGAATCCCCCGATCAACTCCTATTGCTTGCTACACGGCCGACTACACGGCTGATATTACACGGCGTGTTCCAGGAGGACATAGTGTGTATTAGGAATGATAACACAAACCCATGTTGTTTGTGACACGGTCGAGTACTTGGGTCAGACTACACGGTGTGTTCAAAGTAGACACAACGTTTATGTCATAAGTTTTCTTCCGTCCATGTTTTTAGTTACACGGGAGGACACCGGGTCAACACTAAACGATGTGTACAACCGGTACACAATTTGTTTCCCAAAGCCATTCCCTACCCCGTGTCCCCACCAACACGAAATTTGACACTCGATGAGACTATATGACGTGTACTGAGGGTACATAGAGTGTACTTAAAATGTTTTCCTTTATTCCCGAACAGATGAACACACTTTGTATCTCCAAGGAACTACATGGTGTGTATCCTAGGTTTTCTAGAGAGAAATCCTCACATAATACTATAAAACTCAGAAAAACGCTGAACAAACACCTAAGTGACAAATTCAGATCTATGAGGGCCCATATTTCCCACGAATCAAAACTTGGAATCTTACACATGTTGTGAAAAAGTAAACATGTTAGTGATCCGCCATGATCTGGTCAGTAAGGGCCCATACTACCCAAAAACCAATGTTTGGAATTAATCTTATCAATAACCTCACACAAAAATAACCTATAAAATAACATGTATTTATCAAAGAATCTATCACAATAGCATGATTTTCTATCATAACAACTATCACAACAAAATATAATTTCTATTGCACCAACATGGAATGGAATGAATGCATGAAATCTAATTTATAGCATGTGCATAAATGAGGCATGAGATGGAATACCCTCATCTCATCGGGTTGTAACAAAATAGAACCAAAGAATAAAAATATTAATTAAACAAAACATTTTTTTAACCAATGGTGAAAATCAAATCAACTGTAAAATTGAAAAACCAGTAATAATTGCAATAATGAGGTACATTGTTTCCCCGTACACAGGTTAGCTACTCCCAGGAACAACACTTACCATATAACATTTTCCACCCAATCCCTAACTAAAGCTCCAAACAATAATTCAAAGAAAAGAACCCCTTTGATACAACTTTGTAATGTCCCAAATCCTATTCCCACTCTATGGGTGCCCCAAACCTGGTTGGAATCATGACCTCAAGCACATTTTCCCAAATTCCAGAGGTTTCCAACTAGCAGAGAGGGCCCAGGTCTGATAATGGGGAAACTATGCCCTCATTTGTCAATGTGTAGCATAGTGGAAAAGAAATATAACATTAAATAGTTGAAGTAGAAAAAAATTTACAACTTAATTGGACAACTGATTTAAAGGGAACCAACAACCATATATATAAAGATGCATCATGTCACTAAAACTATGAATGTAGAGAGAACAGGATACACTATAATACAACAGAATACAACTCAAAGTACGAGGCACATCCAATGAAACAAAGTAGAGTTAATAGAACATAGCAGCATTACAAGCCTATGCTCGATCCGATGCTCTCCAACACCTCTGAAATAATCATGTACCTCTATTGGGATCCATTCCCTTATAGACACTTGCAACCATATAATCTGTTTAGGGTGAAGACATCACCTAAACAGGGTGTGAGAAATAAATCCCAGTAAGCACCCTCCAATGTTCGAGCCCAACTGTTAGTAAAAATTTGTAGCAACAGTGTGCCGTAGTAAATGCAATAAACTAAAAATTACACAAAAGTAACTAACTATAGAATTTATATTGCCAATTTTGTATTCATTTAACCATGAAAAGCCTGTGGTTTAACTTGGAAGGTACAACATATGAAAATCACCACGGTGAATATTCATGATAACACTGTCCTCTGACATACAATCCTTATCCTCAGGTAATCAGAATCGAAACCCATAGGTGTCTTCCAATAGGCATGATAGATATTGCCAACTGGCATACAAATAATCACCAACGGGCACAGAATATACTTCCCATGGGCATAAGACGAGTTTCCCACAAGCTAAATGAACACTTCCCTCGGGCTATACTAGTAACCAGGCCAAGCCCAACATAAAATCAAGAAATTATATACAATTTCTCTTATGGTAATTTAAAGAATGCTAAAATTCACAATATTTCCATAGGTATCCTGGCTAAATGACTAAATATAGGAATACACCCCCGGGGTGGTCCTGTATCCAAGTAGAAATCCCAAACAATAGTTTTATCTTATCAAAAGTTTATCTAAGAAATTATAGACAACACTAAAAAAATTCTGCACGCATACGACACCCCAGTAATGGTTTCATAGCAAAACGGTACACAAAATCAACACAACAGTTGGAAATAAACACCAGAACGCCTACCTCGATCGTCTCAGATCGGTATACGTGAACAACGCCTCTCGAAACAAACAAGAATGGAGTAGATATGAAATGAAAATAATCCTGTTCAATCTCAAATAACATTTTATTGGAAAAGAATTGGTAATAAATGAATTAGGATATGGAAGATCTTACCCATACAGTTCCATGGAGATCAATGGTGTAGGAATCGGGTTACCAGTGTGCGATCATGAGATCCTCCAAGCTCCAGCCGTCTCTCCCGCTCTCCTCCAGTGTTCTAATCTTCCTCTGTGAACTTTGGAGGCTACTTACCATTTTAGGTGAAAAAAACAAACTAAACATCATGTAATCTCAAGTACAGGGAGTGCAATTTTCTCATTTAACTGTTCCTATGGTGGCTACTTTTTCACCACCGAACTATTCATTTGTCGACATGAGTACAAAACGTGTTTTACTAATTACACGGAATGTACTATTACTCCACTAGCAGCTTCCTCCACTGCCTTACTATTCACCTACCGACAGAATATATGGCATATAAATACCCTATACACGGCTTTTAGTCACCTTTTTACACCATTCATCACCGACAGGCCTACACACCATGTGTACTAATTCCACATGGCTAAAGTACACCACATGTCCAAAATTATATGGCATGTAGTCGCAAAATTTATGATTTTCCCCCATTTTCCTTATTTTCTAAAAAACACATAACTAAAAAGGAAAAGAAGAAACTTGTACCTCATGAAGAAGAACCAATTTCTTATAATATTATTATCTCATGATAATTCATTATATTTATAATTTGGTAATTATTTATAATTAAAATTTCAACAAATGATGAAATTATCATTTGGTGATTCTTTATGATCATTATTCTACAATTTTACATAATTATCATTTGATATGTTACCTATGATAATGTGATAAACAATAATTTGATACATTGGTGGAATTATCATTAATAATTATATTATATTATCTTTTTAATGTTATGATAATTATCCTTTCGTAAAATAAATAATTATCCCATGATAAATTAAATAATCTATCTCACATGATAATTACCTTATATTTATCCATTAATAATTTTTCATATTTATTTTAAATAATATTTTTAATTGTATTTTAATAATTCATAACAATTATCTAATCAGAATTTTATAAAACATCATTAGATAAAACTTCATGATTATCATTAAAAATTATTTTAATAATGATCATTTGATAAACCAAAAAATTAATAAATGAGTAAATAATAAATTGATAATTTTAGGATTATCAGATTATTTAATATAATATATATATATATATATATATATATTATAAAATGATTGAATAGAATGGAAAAGAAATGTAAATAATAAAATAAAATAAATAATATAAATAAAAGTATGTTAATCACATGGAAGACGGAAAAATAGGCAGTAGTGAAAAAAGTAACACATCAACAACATCCCTGCGGAGAAAAAATCATTAGATGCGAAGGTGGTTCACCAAACTCAAATGAGGTTGAGGTCAAACACAAAAAAAAAATACGTATATATATACAACCTAGGCATTAATCAATCCAGGTACACGTTATATTGTAAACTACAAAAACAGAAAAATTTATATGTATATTCAATGTCTGATTAAACTTAATATTAAATGTGGAGTGTTTAATTTGGTCTCATTAATGCATTTCTAACTTCAAATCATAAAAAATAGTTGATTTCAATGATTTAAATTTCAATAGTGTGCATCAATGGTGGTTTGACATTGAGCATGAGGAGGATGAAGTGAGGAGAGATAGAAAAACGGATTTATTTAATTCATTCTGTAATAATAATTAAATAAATATTTAAAAGTTATTATAGAGGTAAAAATGAATAATATTTTGTAGATTGAGGAATTTATACCATTCCTATGGTAAACCACCATTCTGGAATCAACGGTGGTCTAATATTTCTCAAACAACAAACTCTATGATAGATATTAATGAAATATTAATTTGAAAATATATTAATTAAATAAGATTATAAAAAGGTTATTTTTATGATCGAGCCATCCAAATGCCTAATGCGTACCAATGTTATACCTTTTCTAGTGTAAACCCCTCATTCACGACTCATCGATGATCTCACATTTCCCATACGACGCATACATTGGAAGATATTTAATTATATTTAATAAATAATATATTAATATTATCTAATAAATTTATGTCACGATCAATACATCTAAATGTCTAGAATCTTCAAATGTTCTACCCCACATAGGGTATGAACCATATTTCATTCATAATAGTGGTCTCATATTTCTCATACAATGAACCATTTTTTGAGTTATTAAATTATTTTGAATAAAAAGTGTGTGTTTAATATAATCTATTTATTATTTTTACTCAGTCTTCACTAAGCTAATACGGGACTCAGAATCATCCACCAACTCAGTGTTGAAACCAAATAATATTCAATTTAATATTTAATGATATTAACTGGAAGTGAAGGCTATTAACACATTTAACAATAATTAATTGATAAATCATTATTTTACACATATGTTTTTACTAATTTAACACAAAAGGGTATATCAATACATTAAACAGTAACGAGATGTAACATTTCCATGTTTTTAATTTCTTATATATGCATTCATTAATTTAATTATTCATATAAATTACTTTTTTTTGATTTTCCTGACCATTTTTCTCACTCTTGAGGCTTCCAATAATCCAATTTTTTCAATATTTCATTAGTAAATATATTGGGAAACAATGGAATGTTTTATTCTAGAACATCATTTCCATCAGATCAGAGCTATGACTAAACAAAGTCACTTTTAAAATGATTGATTCATTCATTTTTGTTAACCCCATATCATGAGACCCACAGTGCATTAATCCTTTTTTAAGAATGTAGAAACCTTTAATATCCAGGTTAGAAAATTAGCCATTTTATAAGCCTATTTTATCTATTCCTACCTTCCTCTAAATGTCTTGAATGATATTTAAAACGATATGTATGGGGTAGAAACATTTTAGGGTGTACCAGGATATAAATTATTATAATGATTTTATTGATGATTTTCATTATGATATGGGGGGGGCAATGGAATATCTTCATTTTATTTAAATATTTACCTCTCTTTGTAAAAAAACATTCATAAAAAGTTATAAGGAAAAATAATGAAAAAATGGATTTTTATTGAGAGGATAAAAAATCACCAATTTTGAGACTAAAGATCATTCAGTCATATGTGGTTAGGTGAATGATATAGGGTCTTTCCTAATCATATATTTTAAAAAATAATAAAATTCAATAACAAAAATAAAGAGAGTAAAATAGTTTGATTCTATCATTATACTTAAATGTATCATGCAGACACATTGATATTTTTTGGTGTGAATGAATGAATGTTTTATAGGGAGTCATAAATTGAGATATTTTTGATATCACAGTAAATGGATAATAGTTAACCATCCATTTTTAGCTTTACTTTTTATCATCATTTAATTATATACCCACAAGACTTAGAGTCATTTTATCTTTAATGGTGAAGCCCTCATGATAATTTTTTTCATTATCTTTATTTAGTGGAGACGTTATATACCTTGAAACCCTATGTAATGTTATATGTTATTGTGGTATGTGAATCATTCCCTATTAATTTGTACCTAGATGATGGGCATTCAAATTCAACACGAGGTAGATGACAAATTGAATGAATATTGATAAATAGATGGAAAAATGGAAATAGATGGTCGAAAAGGCTTGGTTATTTAAAAATGGAAATGTAAAAAACATGGTTGATTTGTTTCATTGAAGCATTATGGATTGAATAATGTTCCAAGGAGATTCATGAATATTTAACATTCCATTTAATCAATGCTTTTTATTAAAATTGAATTAAAAGCATCATAAGTTTTATGTTATCTTTAGTATGCTGTGATTAAATCCTTGGGGACAAGGATGAATCCCTGTGTGGGGATATTTTATAAGTATATTTCATGCATAAATTTAAAATGTTTAAATATATTAATTTATGTAATTAATTGATAAATAATTCCAAATATGATTTGTATTGAATTTTTTTACGGTTTGTGGAAGGATTCGGTTTATATTTGAAAAAATAATGAAAATAAGTGGAAATTTGGGAAAAAAGAAACTTTACTCTATGAGAGAAGTATTTAATTGAGACAATGTTTTTGTAAGAATATTGTAGCTAGGAAACATGAGCAACATGATTAGACAGTGTGACATCCTCAAAGATGAAGGCCACCATTAGGACAAGTAATGATGAGCTTAAAAGCTATTAAATAATGTTACATATTGTGAAACTAAAATTCACGATGCGAAATTATTCGAGACAAGTTTTTTTGAATAAATAAATCAGGATTCATGGGATCTATAGATTTATGTATTACACATCCTGAGTCCTGATCAAACATTAAAAAAAAATTAAATTTTCAAAATCTATGCAATAAATCCGCATGAGATTAATGTAGATTCAAATACATGGAGTTAAACATGGATCGATATTAAAAAACATGTTATCCCATTAAATGTCATGAATTGTTTCTCAAAGAATTTCTATGAAACCTATAAATAGTATAAATCTAGCTATTAAGGGGGATATTCTAGATTCTAAATAGAGCTCGATGAGGGACATCTACCAAGAGACACACCCACCTACTTCTTCCACTATATTTAGTATATTTTATATATTATTTTTCTACACCCGATCATGGTTAGTAGGAGAGGGTGAATTTATTGGGACAAGAAATAAATGAAGAAAGTGGATTGTATATAAGATATATTTTATATTTTAATACAATTCATGTTTGGATTCTATATATTTCGTCAATTATATCTATTTTTTGATTTCTTCTTGCAAGACCATTATGAGTGGCTATTGGGGAATGGGTTTAATTTTTTTATTTGTGCATAACGATTTTCATAGAGGACTGAATACATTTTATTAAAGTTATTTCTATTGTTTAGACATCCACCATGACCATTGGGGTTTCCCTTGAACTATGTTTAAATAAGGTTTGGGGTTACCCATACTTTTAATCAGATGTACAAGACCACGATAAAAGGAGACAATAATATTTATAAGATTTTACAAGACCATTCAACTAGATAGAACTCGATTCCGAAAACATCATTATTAGTAGTTATAATTTTCATACCATTTCATTACATGAACCTATATGAATTACTACCAGACACCCATTATATATGTTATTCTCTCCCTTTGATCAACGATCACATACTAACTTGTTTAGATTTATTTTATGAAAACCGAAATTAGTTTATATTTTTTTATTTAATTAATATTTTTATCTAACACCATATTTGTGGGTTCGGACATGGAATCACATATCCTACACTACAATATATTATAGAGTTTATTTCCTGTTTTCAATTCATAAATTTAGTAACCTAGTGGGAATTAAAAATTCTTAAATGGTTATTATGACCTGACCATAAACAAGACATATTCTAGTGATTCCAAACTAGAATTTAAATTATTAAAATAAATATAAAATGTTAGGATTAGAGTTATATTGAATTAGTAACAACACATAAATTGTAAAAAAATTTACTAAAAATGAATACTTTTACTCAGTATCCATTTCTTTCATAAAACATAATTAATAAAACTAGGTTTTTTTCTTGAAAAAGTGTCAATATTTTCCCATTAATCTCATCCTTATCCATATTATTTCATAAAATTTGCGAAAACATTTTAATAAGTTGGATGTGAAAAAAATATTTGTAAAGAAAATAAAAAAACAATCATCTGGTGAGAATGCATAAATGTTTTTCTTAAAAACACTATGTTTTTACAATGAAAAGGGAATCATCGTTTCAAAAATACCAGTATCATAACTTCTGAAAATGAAATGATTTTCCGGAAAACTCGTAAAAAATTATATAAGATTAAAAAATGTAACATGGTATATCATCATTCATATCAAACATACAAATGGAATAACCAATAACTTTAACATTCCTATTTGGAGCACCCAATTCATTAGATTTTATAATGTGACCACCTTTCCTTTATTTTTCAGGGAACCCCCCATCATTGGTTAATGATATAACCAACCATCATTTGTTTATAATGGAATAACCAATATGTGTTTTAAAATTGAACCACCCATCATTATATAAAATTCAAAATAACTATAACATAAACATAAATCAATAATGGTAGTTTTTTAAAACACTCTGGGTTGAAATTAATCTTTTCTTTTTCAAATAACAAATTTTGGAAACATGTGCACATATAATAGAAAACATTTACATTGAAAGAAACCATATAATATTATAAATTGATATTAAAAATACTAAGGACACATTAATGTGGGATATTTTTTCCATCCATATCAGTAAAAACAACATTCCTTTAGACTTTTTTAGAAAACCCATTAAATATGTTTTTAATGAAACGTCTCCTTCAAATATCATATCAATGATGTCGGAATTCAAAAAAATGAATCAATGATTTGTATGAATTGAAAATAGTCATAAAAAGTATAAATATAATATATGAAAATAATAATTTATATCACTTATAATGTTTGCAAGACATTATCAATAATGATGTAGTTTTAAACAATGAATGAAAACTAGGTTAAAAATTCCCTTACATTAGGTTCATATTACTTAAAAAACGATCAAACCTATTTTATAATGGTTTAAATAATGTTATTAATATATTAATGAACTATTTTCCTAATTATAATACATTATTTTATCTTTTTATAACATCTTAGTACACATTAATTTATAAATTTACATTATTTTAAGGTTTTGTGGGAGTTCATTTCATGGTTTCATAGTCGGTTTATTCATGTATAATTATGGAATCTTTGGTAAAAAGTAAATAATACTAAAAAAAATTGAATACAATCATATTATTAACTTATATATGTATATATAATCCCATATATTTTTTTTCATTCTATCATGACGATGAATCATTTGAAAAAATGTTATTAATAAATGGTTAGTTTATTTTTTTAGTTTTTCCGACCATCATAAAAAAGTTTCATTTTATTTAATATTAATTCTATAATTAATTTCCCTAACATTAATTATGATATAATATATATATATTAATACCTAATTTATTTATAATAATATTTTTTTGACCATCCTTGATAGTTGTAACAGAAAACAAAATATCATTATCCATGGAGATGGTTATCCTCCATTATTTGGAAAATAGTTTTGTTTCATTGAATAATAATAGAGAGAAAAATAATTGATAAAATATATTCAACCAGTTATGTTAAATTATTTTATATACAAAACTGTAGGGATATTATTATCTTATGGATGAATAAGATTAACATAAAGTGTGTGAACCAAAGAAATTGGGGGAGGTAGTTTGAGTAAGATACCTCTTGAATATCAAATTACTGAAAGATTCGTTAATGAATATAGAAGTGATATTTTGGTGAGAAATATTTCACTTGGATGTAGGGAAAGTGAGGTCATGAGATTTGCTATAGATTTAAATAAAATAAATGTTTTCAGGAGAAATTGGGTGCTGAAAATGATATTTATACTTGACAAGGGGTTGTCTTATTTGATTAAATAATGATTATTTTATATTTAAAGACATACAATTTTGTGTTTAATTAATTCTAACAAATTATATTGGGAAATAATATTTTAAATATTTTTAATGGTTTAAGAACACGTCAAATACTAATTTAAAAATGTATTTTTTAGATATTTAAATCTTTAACCATATATCATGAACCTTTTTTCATAATTTTTTTATAATGATGCAAACAATTTTTTACACGATAAATTTTTATTAGTAGAATATAAAATTAACCCAATTACATAATTTTTAACTTTCGATTATAAATATGTAATATATTTAACAATATTCATTTAATAAAATTAGAAAAAATAGATTTGAAACAAAACTCATAAACGTGATGAAAACATTGGTTTTAGTGAAATAGTTTTCTCAAGTAAAATATTCTTTTATATTAATTATAATACTAATAATTATCATTGTATGAAGCTAAATTAGTATTGAATAATATAAAATCTATTCATTTAATTTAAAACATTCCCCATTAAGGGTTCTTTTAATATATTTAAATGTAGAAACATTATGTAGTTGAACATAGTTTTCAATGAAAATATCTTAAATGAATAATTAAAAATTTCATAAAATAAATAAAATTTTTAAAAAAATTAATATATTTCACGATGAAATGAATCATTAGACTTTTCAAAAAATTATAAAAAATACCCTGAGATAATTTTCAAATTATGAATCCAAAAATGAAAATTATTTTTTTCAAATTAAAATTCTATAATTTTAAAATTAATATATTGTATTTATCCTAATGAGAAATTATTTTACTAAAACTATTTCTTATGTAACATATTTATAATGATTTTATCATTTAAAATCATAAATACTAATAAATATTATATCAAATTTCTCTATTAGATCTTGGGAAGTCACATACATAAAAGTAATTGGGTATAAATGAGGCCTTTAAAAATACTAATTTATGTTGGGGAATAGTCTTACATCACTCATTGAATCACCATTATAATCATATGTTTGTATAATCCCATTTATTTAAAAATCTTCATACATGGTTAGTATGAATTTCTTCCTTTAAAATAAATTTAAAAAACATTTTTTGTTAATAATAAATATTATTTAAACAAATAATGATTCAATAATAAGATTCATAAGTATGTTTATAGAAAAATATATTTAAAAAATAATTTTGAAAACAAAATTTTAATGTTGAAGCATAAAATAAAAATAAAATTAAATTCATTTGAGTATGGGAAAATGTTTTCAAAAATAAAAAATACTTGTTTAATAAAAAATTGATTGGATTAATTTCTAAACTTCTTATCTTCATAAATATACTTGTAAATGTAAACATTACCAATTATATATATAGGGTCAAAATAACAAAAAATAATGTGGGTTATATATAAAAATTGATGATTTTGTTAAATTTTTACTATTTTATACTTTTAAAATTTATATTCTACCATAAGAAAAAATTTAACTAAAAAAGCCATCTATGAAAAATATTATAATATATACATTGTAAAGATCTCTAGATTTACCTTCAAAATACCCTCTATGTAAACATTTCCAGAAAAATATAGATACCCATTTATTGTAACAACTTATTAATATAGTATATATTCATCTTTAAATAACTTTTTATTATTTTATTGCTTTATTTGCACACAACCCCATGTTTAAATGAATCACGATATACTATTCAAATTTAATAATTTCATAAGTATTTCATAACCACAGTATTTTAGGGTATGAATGATACTAATTAAGTTGTCAAATTTTTTTTCCATGTGTATTAAATTAATTCACTATTTTTTAGTTGGGTCGAAAATTAAAATAATTGAATTTAAAGGTAAAAAATAGATGTTTTTCCCAAAAAGCTGACTACAAGCACACAATATTTTTTTTAATTTGATAAATTAAATTATTCACAATTGATGAATTATTTTAAATAAATTTATAGATAATATAATAAAAAAATATTCCAATAGCAATTTAATACTTTTTACAAGACAAAAAATAAAGGTAAAATTAGTTTTCTACTTAAAAATCAATTTATTTAAAAATGGTTTTATTTTGTTTTGCACACTTGTTAGCAAATGAATTTTTACCAATTTTAGAAATTCAATATTTTTAAATTGTTTACATGTTTTATATAATACTAATTTGTATTATTTAATAGTTTTACATCAATTTTTTGTTATAGTGAATAGTAAAAATATGAAACAATTGTCACAACAATTAGAGTTCAAATCGATTAATGAGGGGTTAAACTAAATGGATAAGAGCTGAAATGAACTAAAACTGTGTCTATATTATATTGGATGAATTTATTACAATAATATTTAATCATATCATTTTAATTGATCAAATTTATTTTCAGTTTCACTTTATTGTGACTTAATTATAATTACGTATTCTTAATAATTACAACACTTACAATCCTCTTCTATATAAAAGGAAACCCCTATAATCATTTGTTTACTCAAATTGAGAACAATTAATTTAATTAATCCAAAAAAAAATAAATTTTAAACTTACCTATAAACTTCATATAGTTTTTTTGGTTTTACAATGTTTTCCAAAGGGTCCAGAGTAAGCGATTGAAATGACGTTTCTCAATAAAGATGTATGTGTTCTTATTGATCATTTTCAGGTTTCATTCTTCTTATACCACCTATAACTATTATATAACCATATAAAATGGAGAAATATTTATCAATAATATTCTATAATATTTTTATTTTAATGTTACATCCAAATCCTTTCTCACATATATTTAGTGGAAAATAAACGAAACATCGTTCATGTGTTTGTAAGGATTACCTTCTCCGTGAAGTGATGTATTTAATTTTCCAAACCCACCATTCATGGATAGTAATTAAGATAGATTTAATGTTTATATATCATATTAATTACATAAATATGATTTTTACATATAATTTATTCTATATCTTTTTAACATAAAACCCATTAGAAATTGATAACTTTTTTCGTGTCTATGTGTAGACTACCACAAACATGAAGCAATGTGATTTTTTTTCATTTAACTTTTTCATGGATGGTTAAAGATACATATTTAATGAATATAAATTATATTTATTATTTAATAATTATTCTTTAAATGAGATTTATTATTTATCTTTCTTTCCTTCCATCCATTAAAAAGTGGAAACATCACTCATGTGTATGTATTGACTACCATCTCCACAAATTACTGTAATTCATTTTTCCAAAATAATTGAAATGAATGATTGAAAATGTATATAAAATAAATAAAAACTATATTATTGAAATTATGTATTTTTTTATATAGTTTAACCATGACCAAACTTCTAGGAAAAGATCATTCAAGATGCAACATGTAAGGAAAACAGATCAGTCTTCACCTGAATAATGATTTTAATGATGATTTATTTTATAAAGGGATAATTTGAAATTATTATGGAATAATATATAGGATTATATTTATGAATATTATTATATTATTTATTTATAAAAATCTATATTTTTTATATAGGGATTTAGATGAATATGTAGTAAGATAAGATTTGGGTAAGAGTTTCTTGCCCCATATTTATTTTTAAGAGATAAATTTCAAATAAACCACTTATTTATTTAATGTGTTGTATATAATAAAAATTTAATATTATTTATAATGAATATATTTATTTTAATTTAATTTAACGTTTTACATGATATTATTTCGATAATGGGGGTTTTGAATCAAATGTTACCAAAGCGACAAGGTATTTATTTTATAATATCAATTCTCTTCAGGATTTTTAATGTTAAATTTTCAGTGAGGGAAATTATATTATCATCATTCTTTTTACCAAATATATATAATTCAAATAGATTTAATTATTTGGATTTCATGCTTCCCTATAATTCTATTCTTAGTGGGACAAAAAATGATTGATAACTTTTTTTTCAAGAAAAGATAATCTTATTTCGTTTTTGATCAATGGAAATTTTCCTTCATCCCGTGTTTTCATTAAAATGGATTCAATATTGTTTTAAATATTTTATAATTATTATTACTTTTATTATTACCCATAGTTTAATTTCCATGAAATGGTTTAAAAATCATGTTTTTTTTATTTTCTAAATGATGTAATTTTTTCCAACGGTTCGAACAAAATCAATATTTTAATACATATCTCACAAAGAAATATTCCCAAAGTCTTGACTAATATTTTAGTTTTGAATAAAATTAATTTTTTTGTATTTATTTTAAATTAAAATATATTTCCAAATATTATAAAAAGTATATATATTAAATATTTTATTTAAAAATTAAATGTGATTTTTCCTTAATAAATGTTACAGTGTTTTTAATGCTAGTTTCCTATAAATAAACCAACATTTATATTATTTTAGATTTACTAGGGACAAGATCCAATGATATTATCCTTATTCATTGTTTGAATTATTATTTATTATGGTAATGAAATATTTATGAAACCCATTTTTTACATGGTTTATGTTATGACTACATGATAAATGTTTTCAAGATCTTGTGGAATACATATGAGTGAAGTATGATTTTCTGATGGATGGTTCCATTATATCCTACCAATACATTGGGGAATGTAATATATATATATCATGAGATAATGATGATAACTATTAAAATTATGTGAATATATTTGTTCAATGTTTAATGTATTTGTATGGTCGAATCAAGTTATAATATCAAGATTAATCTTGGAAATGATTTAAAATAGTTATGCTTACATTTTGATGTTGGAGTATGATTTATTATTACTATGTTCACAAGATTATTTTAGAACGTATTGTGAATAACTATGTTGAGAAGATTATATTTTCAAATGCTAATGATTCCACATACCTATTTTATGGCTCTTGGGTGATGATTAATTTTTTACACACTTACTTTTCATGATTCCCAAAATGATTTGATTTTGGTGTCTATGATATATATTTAATTGTTTTAAACATTTTAAATTGATAAAATTCAACTTATTATGTTATCATACCCTTATTATCATTTTGTGAAATATTTTTTTTTGTTTTTTACAATTTTTACCCTTACTGATCATATGAGTTCTCATTTTTTTCCTTTTCTAGGTTTTGATTGATGTTTCTAATTTATATATGGAATACAAACATAGTTTAGTTAGATTTTTATCTTAGAATTTGATAAAATTAGTTAGAACCCTTAGGATAATTATATGAATGGTAGAAAACCATATGTTATAGTAAATAAATAAGTGGTATTCATAGAGATTAAATCCTGATAGATAAAACAAATTTGATGTGGTTAGAGAACAAATTAAACTAGGGGTAAGAGACCTAAAATGGGAATATTAGGTATTAAATAGATTTTCCTAGGATCATGATGAGTGGGAATAAGACTATATTCATATATAGACACTCTTATGGGGATTTAATTAGTTAAATTACATTCTATTTATAAACCATTACAGTGAATGATATGAATAAACCCATGATAATAAATGATAAAGCATAATTATAATAGATGAACTTAGTGTGTCATAGGTTGAAATAAGGTGTCCTATTTCAATACATTAAAGAAATTATTTTCATAATCTTATGATTACTTACTCTATTTATTAATACTTGATAATTACAATATTGTTTTTAGGGTTTATTCAATGGGTGGGACCATGAAGAATCATGTAAAACTTGAATTCAATAACAAATAAAATGACCATAATAATGAGAAAATAAATTTATTTTCAACTCAAATAAAATATCATAGAACAATTATCACTCAACTATCTTAATTTATGAGAAATAATTACCACCATTTCAACCATCAAAATTCACATAAGAGGAAATACTTTATATTGAGTCTTTTATATAAAACATTCCACCTTTTATCTATGTATCTTTTTATATAATAGTTCTCAAGGAATATATCAATACAATAAAATTAAATTTTCTATTCATTAGTTCAAAGAATTAGAAAAGTTTTTCAGAGTAGTATATGTATTGGATTTTGAAAATGATAAATGGTGTAATATTTCCAAGAGTATATGGAAAGAGGAAGAAATAAACACCTTGTAATAATAGGAGTTTAATAGGGTATTTATTAATAAATTTTATCATCAAAATCATTGTACTATGATGGAATTTGACTTTCTTGATATGAAAAAATAATGGTCAATCCATTAGTACCTATGAAGAAAACAATACAAGAATTTTATGGAACACTTCTCAATATATAATCAACCCAAAATTAAAATTAATTAATTCTTTAGTAGTATAAAACCAAGTCTTTTGAGATACATTATCCATAAATGATTTTTATAACTATGAATAAATAAATCATTGTGATCAAAAGGTTGAAATAAAATATTGAAACTCTAGTTATTCTTCTGGTTTTATAGACATGTATAGAATAATAAAGCTTCATGTGGTATTTAATGTCAAATACCACTGATTAAATAATTTGAAACCACTAAAATGCTATAAATTTGGTGGAATGCAATCAAACAATATTCTAAACATACCAAAGAAATTCTTCAACTATGGAAATTCTCTCAATTAATGTAACAATAGAGATTAAATTATAGTCTGTTAACATTATATTTTCACAAAAGTATAATACAATGTATAGTTTAATATTTCATGTCATAAAATTTTAATTTTATTTGTTGAATATATTTCTTCAACTTACATGGTTTAGGTATGAATTGAATGAAATTTGGAAAATTTCACTTAGAGATACATATTTATAAATTGCTGAAACATTTAAAATTTAACAATTACAACTTTTATTTATATATTTATTTTATAATATGTATAACTAACCATTTATTTAAAATAAATTTATAGAAATAAAGATAAAATAATTTTCTCATTAAAGGGATATTTTTTTATAAATAATTTTTTATGAATTTTTTAATGTAAAACATATATCCATTTAAATTAATTAAAATCCTATTTAGTTATGAATTATTTGAATTAAATTAATATAATATATATCCGTGAATATCAACTAATATATATATAATTATAAATCATTTTTATATAGTTAATGCATGATCATATTTTTCTTTAAAATACATATCTTGAAAACCCGCTTTTCATCATATTTTATCGCGTTATTTTTAAATTAAATTATTATTTTTATATGCATTTAAATTTATAAAATGGATTAAAGATATTTTTTTAGAATATTTAAAATATATAATAATATGAATTATTATTTTTATCATAGTTAATAGTAATAACATTAAATATTATTTACCACATGTAAGATTAAAATAGGTTTATCGATGGTTAATATATTATTATAATGGTAAAAATGACCTAAAAAAATAAAATTTCTTTTGATGGTTTTATTTTTATCTTACCCATATCCCCTTTGAATATAGACCATTTTGGATCCATATTACTTGGAAGGTGTCTAGGAATTATTGAAAAACATTGAAAATTTTCAAGTGTGCCACTCATTTGAATTATCAAATGGAACCGCCTACCATCAATTAATGACACCTATAAAACCATTTATCATGACCAAAACATTCAAAAAAGTATAAAAATCCTTATCCAATTTATAGAGGTAATGGCCCAACCAAAAGACCAAACAAGTGTATTATATAAGAGATCAAAAAGTATTTTTTCAAAGCAAAGGTAAATGTGTTCACCAAGATATTTATTTTATACTTATTATCTTAAAACCATAAATTATGTATTAAAAATTACAACATAATAATACTATCATCTTATATATATATATATTAATATATTAATATTTTTATTACATAATATATATCAATCTCATACTTCTTCAAATGTGATGAAAAACCATCGATCATGTGAACGGTGGACTACCACCTCACAAACCGATTCAATTTTATTTCTATCATCGAATTAAATGAATTTTTTCCCTGAATTAAATAACTAATATATATGATAATTATGAACTAATTTTGATTATGGAAAACTAATAAATATCATCCACATCATTATCCTTATTTCCATTAATGTAATTGTAACGTCCCTCTTGAATATATACTACTTATCATCTCCATGAAGCTATGTGATTCATTTTCCATGTCCAACATCAAATAATTTTTATAAAAAATTAGGAAAAACTATAATATTTATAATATTGATATCGTTTTGTATATGATTAAACAATATCCTATGTTAATAATAGTAAATTCCATGATGAAACATTCATGACCCAACAATGATGTTAACACATGAAACAATAATAATAAAAAATTATTATTATCAAAAAGGAGATACGATGTCATTTTAAAATTTGATATTCTAAATATGATTATGGTTATAATTTAATTTAATATTATGTTTCAAGCCATTACACATGAGGATAAATCACATTATATTATATTGAAATGTGAGGTAATAGAATACATCTCAATTTCCATTCCATTGAGTTTAATTTGTTATTATGAACTAATTTAATTTTAGGTAGTTCATATATTACAACATTGATATATTTAATATTAATACATATTTATTCTAGATTATAAATGCTTAAATTTAATTTTAACATTTCAAGGGTGTTATAAATTAAATGATTCAAAATGGGTAATTATTTATTTTAAAATCTCACTTTCATTTGGGTTTGATTATATTTTTACTGATGAAATTTTATCATGCATCCTTCATAAGACCAAATGATTTTTATGCTCATTATTTTTAAAGAGTTTTTATATTTTTATACATATTTTACTCCATATGTATATAAATCAAGAAGAGAAGTTATTAAATTAATAACCGATTTTATTTATCATTTAACTATATATATTTTTCTTCCATTTTCATAAGATTCATTTTCTTATAAAAAAATTTATTTTTATTACTCAAATTTTTTTATGAACATTTTATATTTAAATTAAATTTTAAATTTAATTAATAGAATATATATTATTTTGTTTCAAAGGGTAACATTTACATTTTTTTGAAAAAACTATAAGGATTATTTTTACTTATGTATGGTTAATTGAATTCCACTACATCATAATAATTTTATAAAATTCATCTTATTATACAAACATTTTTTTATTTTATAAAGAATAAAATTTAATTAACTATTATTTTAATATTTGACTTCCATTTTCTTTAAATTTCATAATTACATTATATTAATAAGAAACCATCAATTTCAATGAATCGTGGGTGATCTATTATTCATTATTAATATTGTGGTTGACAAAAGTCCACTGAAAAAAAAAATTCTAGTGATAAATATACATTAATTTTCTCAAAATTATCCATATTCATTGTACCATTTATATGTTTATTTCCTAAGTCATATAATTATTATATTTGGTGTTTTATTATGAATGTTATTTGATTTAATAGGGAAAATATTTATAATTATATATAATTTACTCAATACAATAAAATATGGATAATTCATATTTTTAATGAATTTATTTTAACATAAAATATAAGATAAATTAATTGGACATATATAGATGGTTGGATCCAAGTTATAGATCGCCCCTCAATGCATGATTGGTCTCATGAGACAAGTTGACTGTACAAATTAAATTATTTCTTGTGTATAAATAACAATAGTTTTAAACTAACCTAGATCAAGGACTTCATAATATAAATATAATTATGTATGAGAGCATGATATCCAATATTTTGAATTTTATTCATTGAGAATTCATTTATTAGTATCTATGAGATTTTTTAAATGAAAATATCCATGGATAAATTTTGTTTTAAAATTAGTGATTAAATCGAATTATTTTTTAATTATTTAACTTAAATGATTTATTATGACTTATTTTTACATGATATATTCTACTACACATAACCATTACTATGAATTTTTTCCCACCCTCATTTTTCCCCATGATATGAATATAAATTCAGTAAATGGGTTTTAAAGATGCAAAATGTTCACTTTCATTATGTTTTTTAGTTTACTACAAATGTAAAATGAGTATAATCTGTATATATGGGTCTCTGAGACTTATAAAATGATCATATCATTAGTATTAGACTAATTTTATTTATTTTATTTTAATAATTTAACCACTATATTTGGTTTATTGGGGTCTGGATTGTTATAGTTTTACAAAATATTGTTTATTGGAATCCCTGAGAACTAAATTTAGGGAAAATAGACTATGAAACATTAACTTATGATATACAATGAAGATACATATAATTTTTTAATAAATTCATAAATATTTTTTAATTACACATTATGTTGTTTTTCATATCAACATATCCTTTTCTAGATATAAGTACTGGATGAAGTTTTCAAACAAATACATATAGGGGAAGGAACCTTGAAAATAGTTGGTATGAGTATAACTCGACAATTTTTCCATTCCAAGGTGAGTGTAACCTTACTGTGCACATGTATTGATACTTCTATGTGATATTATTGGTTAATTAATGTTCTTTACACACCATTATTATGTATTTGAAAATATTTTTATGATATAAAGATATTCCCAAAGAAACCATATATATATGATTATGATAATAACATTTCATAAATTCTCAAATAATTTTAAGTGTCACACTATATTTAGTGTCATATATTATAATTTGAAATTCATAATTTTTTTAAAAAATTATGTATATTCCAATTTTTAAAAAAGGATCATATAAAAAATAATGTTATCAACAATCATGGTCAATATAGAAATTATCATTTTGAGAAAGCCAATGAATCTATTATTGGAACAAAAAAACATGACTATTTTTGGGAAAATGACCATGTTTATGATGAATATACTTTCATGAATAGAGTAACCTAATGATCTTCAATATTATACACCTATATTATATAATTTCACGTGACTCTATCACCCATCATCTATTAGAACTACTAATATAGTTGTAGCTAAGAAATGAAATATGTTACATGAAAAGATATTTATAACATGGGATATGATGAAACGTTAAATTTAGTCCTATAATTATAAGTTATCAAGGGTGATTAGAATCGATGAAGTTCAAATTTATATAACACAAGGTAGGATAATTAAATATAAAACATGTAATTTAATGTTTTAAAAGAAACATTCATTGAAAACTATTCCAATTGTGAGAAGTGAAATAAAATGTATATAAAGTTCATCACCTTAATGTAAAATGGTGGAGAATGTATTTTAGATTATGTGGTTACGTTGGTTAGACCATCAAAGTCTGCTAAAAATTACATTAAAGATATGAAATAAAATATATACCATTTCATTAAGGGCTTAAGCCATGTCTTGAAAGGAAACAATATTTCTATAATTTTTAATCATGGAATGAAATAATTTTATATGCCATCAATATTGAGGCATAATTTTATAGATCCAAAAAACTCATTGGTTGTAACAGGAAGAATAGGTAACCTAAACACCAAGTAAAAAAAAAGGAAAACTTCAATGGGAAAGTAGAAGAAACTGATGAATATTTCATGATGTGTAAACTGTGGAAAGAAATATCATGGAAAATGATTGAAGGGAATTGGATTTTGTTATAGGTTCGATGATTAGTGTAACCTGAATCAGGAATTTATTGGTATGAATTTGGCCATTGATATCTAGTTATATAATGAAAAATAAAGTTTGGATTATTAAATCCAATGTCCCAAGAATCAGTGTAATACAGCACTAAAGAGTCCAAGGGGAGAAGGATGATAACAAATGACGTTATATAATATTGTATAGATAAAATTGACATAATTTACTCACATTTTGGTAAAAATTCTTATTTATAATAAATTTAGGATTGGATTATTCATTTGAAAGGTTGATGAAAATTCCATTTTTCCCTTTAATGGTCACTATAGTATTTTGGCCATAAATGATTTTATTTATTTTATTTGAATGTATTATTTTTAATAGAATTTCTCAGGAAATTGTTTTCAACATTAATTCAGTACATTCAAACTAGATAATTTATTTTATTAAGTAAATGGGCCATAAATTCAAACATAGACATGACACGCCATATTGGACACCACTTCATTATTTAGTACATTACTTATTAATACTTATATGGATTAGACCCAAATTATGATAGGAGAGTATGGATTCAATTTGAAACAAATATTAATTATTTTTTTGGTGATCCATAATTGGGTAAAAAAAATTAAAATATTTTAATGGATTTACCCTTTATCCCTGGAAACCTCTTATAATATTAGCCTCACATTGACTCAATTCAATTATTATTTATCTAATTTGGAGGGGGTTCTATGTGACATAGTGGATTTTAATAATAGGATAAGTTATTCCTTTAAATTTAAATTCACCATTGTAAGAGGGAAGATATAAAGCTATGATCTCCTCCAAATAATCATCGTTTCCTCTCATTTTTTTGTGATATACTTGTTCACTCAATAAAATATATATTTATATCCCATTTTTTATATTTTTTTGTTCATTAGTTTGGAACATAGGAGAAAAAATGTATTGGGTTATACCCTTTTCTACACCTTTGTGAATGCAATTCGTTTCTATGAGGACTACACCCCCAATTGAAGAGTAGTTTTATTATTAAATGATCTAACACTCAATTGTTGATTTATTTATTTTTAATTAAGAAACTAATTTAATACTATTATTATGATTTATGAATTGAGTTTTTAGTTTAAAAGAAACTACTAAATCAATTGAAAAATTAAAAAAACACACGATGTGGATAAATATGCAAATCAAGTGAGGGAAATCTTATTTAGAAAAATGAAATAACATGGGAATTTTTTTAGATTTAAAATAAAATACCATGAATCAATTCATTATCTATTCAATAATTGATATATTCTCTTTCTTACCAATGAAGGAAGCCTCTATGATCCGTTATAAATGAACATATGCCTCTATAAGCATAAAAAATGGTATTAATTAGGCAACTTTGCTGAGGAGGGGATGATGACCGACAATGAGGTTATATCAATCATGACACAATCTTCGTCTGATTGCATGGTGTCATGTGGCTTCACAGAGAGCTTTCAAATCTCTGAGCTACCTCTAGACTATGAATACATCCCTTACCATGGACCCAAAGGATGGATACCCCGACCTTTCCCCTTCTCAAACATCAAATTTCGATGCACTTTATGCTCTACAAAACATTGAGAAAATGAGATCTTCCAGGTACTTGATCATTGTGATATAGCTTTTCCTTAGATCAAATACAAACCCTCTTCAAGAAGGGATTCCCTTCTTGGAGCCCATGGGAAACTACAAAAGAATTAGATATCAAAGGTAACTTGGGTCTTCAACAAGTACTCAGGATTCTTGAAGTACTTTCCATGATCATGTGAACCCCATGGCAAGGCAGGGTCTCTATTCTTCAAAAATAACATTGCATCAAAGTTCCATACTTTACAAGGAACCCACTCTCTGTGAAGTCCTACTCTACAAATGAACATGCAATGTGTAAAGCACCCTTTATATAAATTTATACCCCATATCTATTCTAGGCCACTAAAATTTTCGAAGTATACCCCATTATGGAGACCCTTCACCCTATGAAGCACATGAGCTTCACACTGTCCCTTCCTGTAAAACCATTTTTTTCTCAAACCCTTTCCCGTATAAACCTCTAGGTTTGTATGTAGTTATTTCAAGGTCCCTGGTGTGTTGTTTCACATTGTGTTTCATTGCATCATTATTCTTATAATAGGAATTAAAATAGATATTTATTTCCCTTATAAGAATGCTAATGTGATCCCTTCAATGGATCACTCTATAACACCACCCCCTATGGAATTGTTGAGGCGTTACCTTCCCCAAGTGTGGGTGGGTATCAGTTATGTACGTACTAGGGGTGAGGAGTGAATCCTCATCTTCTGAGCTGTAGGACGTTGAAATTAAAAGACTCACAGTCATTAGAACATGATTTTAAATTATAGCATCACCCCATGCCATATACACGGGGTAGCCCATCTTGGAAATTCTCTACACCCACTGGTCTCCACTAAAGTGAGATCTTCCTCATATGGAATGAGATCATCTTTGCTGGAGTGGAAAATGTCTATAGGGAATGGAATCCATCCTGGTGTAAGCCCCAATACTTTCATGTAAGAGGTATAATCATTGACCATCCTCTCATCTTATATGTTCAAATTTCATAAGAGTGATGGGAAAATGGACCATCATTACCTCACACACCTCCATTTGGAATTTATCACCATCTAGCATCCATCATGGAGTACGTCCAGATATCAATCTTCCAAGACCACTAACAATGCATAAGCCCTACTCAATTCCTTGCAGACACACCTTTTGTGATGTGATTGTTAGGACCTTGATGCCTCTTTTTTCACACACAGAGCATGACTCACGTTGACTTAGAGTCAGGCCCGACCATGACCTCCTCACTAGTCCACCTTAGCGGGTAAGTGCTAAGCCCCTCATCCAAAACTACGTTTATATTGATCCTAGTCCTTTTACAAGAATGGGATCTAGTAAGCCTCCTTGAGGATCAAGACAATTACCCATCAGTCCCAACCACTTCACGCCAGATTTCCCTCTTTTTGAATGACAATAAACTATATTCCCCTTTCGTCCCACATGATGAAAAACTGAACATTTTAAAACTAGGTGGGTATTGATAACTATCTCATAGACATGGTATCTATGAAGCCTCACCAAGTTTCAATACCAATATATGGTAAGTCGTTGTATTCTCCTTTTTTAGAAACAAAATCATTGTTCTTCCCCCTAGGCATTAGGTCAATATCGGACAACTAACCACGCGTAAGCCCCCAACATTATCTTTAAGTTTCTCCCCTCTGAGCATACCCCGATCCTATTCCTCACTTATAACTACCTAGGTATTTATACCTATCCCCTAGATAGGGTACGTATATTGTCTCCCGGAGTATCAACAACAAACACTAGTAAACTTTTGTGTTCCCCTTTGTTGGGAGAAGCATCAATGGTCAATCCCAGTGGTGTCAGACTAAAACTCGGGCCTCTAACTATGCATAACCTCCAACATGTTGTTGGGTAGTTATCCTAGGGGTACACAATTATTCCATTCCCCAATCTGAACTAGGTGTATTTTGATTCCCCATAATAAGGAAATACAAGAAGGCTCTCTACGGTTTAATCCCATCACACATGTCCCATTCTAGTCTCTCCCTTGAGCCTTTTTTTGGAAGGTCATGCCCCAACCTAGATGTTCTACATCCTTCAGGTCATATACATGAGTCCATTATCAAGGGTCTCCCCATTAAGAATCCCATCACCCAACCACCGATCTATGGGTAATTTGACTCCCCACCACATGGATACGTAGGAAGAATCTCTAGAGGTTCAATCCCAAAACTACTGTCATCTTCAAGACTGTAACATGTCATCCCCCATCCATTCCATTCATCCCTCCATTATCCACCCTGTTTCTTACATAGGCTTCCACATCCCCGTGATGTCATGACATCTATATGTGCCACATACCATGAATAAGACCCACACAATCCATAACCATACAACCAATAGTGTCCCTCTTGAAATGGGCTACTATCTATGCATAATCCCCAATATGTCTCAGGGACATTGCCCATTCTGTGAACCATGATTTGTTACCACTCAGATCTACACATGTTTTGATCCAAATCTCTTGGGGAAGGGTACATAAGAAGACTTTTTAAGGTTCAATACTAGCCAATGTTAAACTATGGAATCCTATAAAAATGGACCCTATCATCCTCAGATCTATCTTCATTAGAAATTTTGATCCATTCATCTAGTAAAATCCCAATTTTCTCCCTCTTGGAGGATTTACCCATATGATCTACTTATGTTAGTATTATGATCGGTCTAATCTATCCCTACTATATATTAACTTATCTCCATATGATATGTTAAACATTGGAATCTAAGGAAACCCTCAGAGACAAGCCTATGGCATAAAATTTCCCGTACTCGATGTGGGATGCATCAGGAATCCGCACCCTATAGTAGACTTATTAGAATGGGAACAAACCCAGACACACTACTGTTTCAGTGTCCAGACACTCTACCAATGTCCAACAGTACTACTCCCCTGATCGAAGGTTTCTCCCATAACATTACCACTTCGAATGTCATGGAAGAAGAATATTAATTAACTAGAATCCATAATGATATGGAACTGGGTAAGAGTTTATCGAACGAAATCTTAATATTTAATGGAGACCTGAATTAGGTAATGAGTTCCGAGGATAAATCCACAAAAAGAGATACCGAAATCCCATCATCATGTTTCCGTCAACAAGAAAACATCCCTGAATAATTGACAGATGCTTCCCTCCTTTGGAAGGTAGTAATGTGGAGAAACAACTGAACGCCTTTGATAGAATGGTGTGTTCCATGACGAATCCGTTAGAATAGAAATGGAGAAAATGATGTGATTATATTCTCTTCAATGTATAGATTAGTATCATTCGAGAAATCAGTGTATAATTGTGTCTCTAGATATATATGTCTTGTAGTATTTCCCACCAAGAAAATAGTTGGTCTCACATGAAATATTAAAGATATTGGGGCAGTTGAACATTATACATCTCAGTCTGCGACATTGTTAGCATGTATTCTTCTTTCCAACTTTTGGAGATGGAACGATGCTAGGGAACAATAAGTTTCATTCCTCCTTTCAACAACCAGAGTGGGTGTCTTACCCCACGTCCTTATTGAAATGGACCAAGGTCATCCTTTTCATGAAAATCAGTTAATTAAAGGACATCACTTCTTCATTAGCTTCCAATAGTTAAGTCCAACCTATGTTCAGTTTGGCCAGTACAAAGTCCCCTTGTATGGTCAATACTATGATAAACAAACATATATGTTCTTCACATGTTCTAATACCTTTAGCAGAGGTCCTTCTCACTCTAACAGTTCCATTGGGGACCCCTCCGCACACTGACTAGTTGACATGGAGGCCCACCCTATGTTCCTTTCATCATTTTCTTAGGTGATCCACACACCTAGACCCACCTTGGTAGAAGTCCTCTATACCAATCACTAGTTATTTTAAAGGCCATCCTCATGCTGAAAACCTAGCTTTCCCAGAAGAACCATCTCAGGGATGTAGGGCGAGATTCTGTCACCAAAGGAATAATACTAAATAGTTTTAGACTACTATTAAACGCATCTTCATTTCATATTTTGAGGTGGAATGTGGTTCTAGAATGGAACCCTCACCTTGATCCTCTTTTTCAGGGAAGGGGAAAGAATAAGGTGTATAAGCTTCATCCTCTTATAATGTGAGGGTCACTGGATTACTATCTCCTTCTAAAGATACATCTAGGAGGTGGAATATTTGGCCTCATTCTAGGTAATATCCTTTCGATAACCCAATCTTCAATAGGATAATTCCTTACATCAACCAATGGTCATGATTATTTATTCTAGGGACTGATGGAGGACCAGCAACATCCTAATGCACCGTCAACAGCTGCAACCCCTACATGGAAATTTATGGCCACTAGTCTATCTTACATGGATGTTGTGGCTCAGTTGTTTCATTCTTTGTAGAACATCCCAATATGCAATGGTTTTTCAGCTCACTCGTTGTACTCTCCATAGACCAGTCTACCATCTCATTTGTCTACTTCAGAGCAATTACAGGTTCCCCAGCTACCTCAAGTCAATGAATTTGTTAAATAGGGCCATATCCCATGTCTGATATGAGGATATTGTTGGAGATCCTTGCAGGAGATCATTTCACATAGATGTTCTGGCCAGTTTCAACCATGAACTTCAGTGTGCCAGAATCGCTTACCCACGATAAAGTCACATTCTTTCTCCAAGGCATCTGTGTAAGTCACTTTCAACTCCATAATCAGCGGTTGGATTACAACATGAGATAAGAAAACTTTGATGATATTGGACAGTAACGTCATATGGTTGACTTGGTTGTGATATCTATGGCCCTAGCGCCCTGAGTTATACAGTTTCCATATAAACCTCTAGTAACGATGTGTTCAGAGCTATAATGTGCTACGTAGAATTTTCATGGAGGCTTCCCACCACATTCTGATCTATGGTTGGGGGTAGTATACAGACATTCATTTCAATTCCATCTGGCATCAGCCCAACATGCCATGCGATATTGAGGATGTACCTTTAGGTATAGTCACAACTAGCATGGCCAACCTATCAGAGGGTGATAATGAGGTATAGTTCATTGAGATAACTTACACCTTGGGTAATTTCCACACATACTGGATCAAATGATAATGTTTAGTCACTAGTAAATAAATTTAATGTGTATTCCTGAACCTAACTAGTCAATATTCCTTGGTCGGAATCCTAATATGGGCAACTAATATCATGGGATCATCAAACCCTATGTCCTATCTGGATGAGTGCAGAAGACAGAAGATAATCCCGAAAAGGTTACGTTTTGTCAATAGATCTTAGAATAGAAAAATATAGTTAATTAACTCGCCACTAAATGTGATACGGAGCTACATATAGACTATGGTAAACCGTTACCAGGGAAGCAGGGGCAAGTACAGACACCCCTAGGCAAGTTGACTTTGGTTGACCCAGACCATCCAACCCATATAGAAAAAGTTGAATTTGTAGTATATTGAAAGAGGGCATGATATGAATCACTAAATCCATGAGAGAAGCATGGTAATCCTCGGAACACTGCATAGGTTCTCCCTGCCACTCTACATGTTGTTCCCCCAGTGACTATGCATATCATCTCGCCAGCCGCTCCATGAGCCAACATGCCTTCTTATCATGTTGATGAACATTCCAACTCATTGGTGTCCAGGGAGCCTCTCCAATATTTGAATACTCGCACAGATGATACAATTTCGGTGCTCTTGCCCCTCCTTGAAGATCTGGAAACATGATAGGTGGTAATCACTCTTGATAGTAATCCATATCCTGCATGAGTGGATGATATTCTAGCACCCCTTGATTTTGGAAAGTCAACATTATCCCCCAAAAATGGGATGAATGATCTGCTACAACAACTCACCCACAACATATCAAGGTGTGGACCCATCCTGGAATCTCCAATGTTGAATAGGATTCCAAACTCTCATGTTTCATACAAACATTGGAAGGGCTCACATTTTTCTGGTACAAGCATCTACCCTTTGGGTTAGTATTTGGATGGGAGGATACTTATAGGCATTTAGTTAACCAGTTTAGCTCTACCGGTCAAGGATCCGACCTCTTAAAGTGCCAATAATGTCCTAATGATTGCATTGCAAACTTTGTTGCATAGTGGAATGGAGTCACCTACACCCCAGATATGCCAATAACTCAACAATAACTGTAAATAATGTGTGTGGTGAATTTGAAAAATACACTAGTCCCTTATCTCAATACATAGAACTACCTCATTTTATTTTGGGATTTCTATAAAAAGAATATATTTTCTATAGGAATCTTCGTAGCAGGCCATGCATGCACATCTGTTACCTCATGTTGTTCCCATGAGAATTGCCGCTAAGGCCAAGCCTACCGAGGTAGAAAAAATAAAGGCCCTAGGTAACTGAAGTTTTTAAAAGGAGATCCACATCTATAGCCTTGCAGAGACCCACAACCTCAGGAACAACCTCCAGCCAAACAGCTCCCTCATCATAATCGGTAGGCACCCCCACGTAATGAGACGCCACCAACGATACGGGATTACGAGGTTATACCTCCTCAACATGGTCCTTCATCCCCTAGTTAGGGCTAAGATCCAGATATAATGGACCAAAACTAGTCATTTAATGAGGCTCAGGTCCCCAGTTATTTCTGAAGATCCTTTGAATAGTAATTTTTATTATTGTCGGAGTGCAGGATACCGAAAGAGGTAGACCTCACTAATATCCCCAATTACAGTCCCTATCACCAAATCCTTGGTAACACCCTCAAGAAGTGATATGTGTTTAATGACTGAGTTTAATACCAGGTTGATAACAATATAGTCAGGTTGGCCCTAGCCCCGACAAGGGTGGCATGTGTGTTTGTAATGCCTATCAGCAAGAGTGTGATTAATGGCATGTGGCAACATGATCCTAACCATGGGTCTCAAAAAATATAACAACTTGATGGGTTGTCAGGCATACACCCACACTCATTGTATTATCGTTGCACATTTGATCCAAATCGAGCCTTTAAAAGCCACCACATCATCGAAAACCACTATATCGGCGTTGACATACCAATCTTCTTCTCTATATAAGTGAAAGAAATGTAGACACTGGGGAATGAAAAGTCTCCCACAAATTCCATCATTTTCCCATACTCTCAGTGATTTCATTCCCATGGAGTTGGAAAATATCCCCATAATCTATGCAGTGTTGGAGGATTCTTCAAGAGATGATCAATGGTATGCTTTGGTTAACATCATGGAGTTGGTAAACCCAAACATGATTCAAGATGATAAAGAATGCAGGATGGATCCTCCCAATGTCACCAGCTGATGCCAGTGTCGACAGATACGCAGTTACAAGAGTCACTGGGATGCATTTGTTGGTGCCTTTATATATGGTATGCATGCCACAGAAATCAGACAACAATGTCATCACAAAGATCAGCACACGAATCCTACTCCTATTATTTCACCAGATATGCATCCTTGGACATTTGTGTTAATTGTTCTGGAGGATCCACCATGGTTATGATATTATTAACTAAGTTCCATTGTGGATCATCCTCATTAATCTATCCATCATTCGGTAGTCTCTCCATGAATTTGTACTAGTGAGTAGTGGGACATTCCCAGCACCAGTCAACTGTTGTTTCATCCAGAATGGCTTATTGTACCACCTTCCATAGAACATCCTCATGTATGCAGAACTTAACACTAGGAACAAGAATATGATATCCTTAACCCACAATTCAGAATTCATTAGAGACTCTGAATCCTCTAGGCTCTTCACCTATCATTGGATAAGCGTTAAGACCTCGTTGTGTCCTTAAGAAGCTCCATTTAGTGTGAGACAAATGTATCAGCTGTATAACCCATCCATGATGAAGTAGTCAAGCATGTTGAATGTCATTCCATTATCTTTTGATTTAGAGAAGAAGATGGTTCTCCCATAAAGGCTCATATATATCCACTGTACAATACTAGCCATTTTGAAGGTATAGAGGTTCGTCACTATCTTGTCGACATAGGTTCTGGGATCAACCGCATCCCGACCTAGACACATAGAATGATGGGGTTGTTTGAGGATGATCTGAGTCCCAATAACCTAAAAATTCAAGGTTATGATAGGACTAAACATACAAAAGTTACAATGATCCTCCTGAAGACCTAGTTTGGGGGCATATTTCCCATCACTATTTTCACGGTTGTCTCACAAGACACAACCTACAACACGTTGATGGGTATTCCATGGCTCCACCTACACACAATGGTCCATTCTTTTATCATCAATTCATTACGTAATCCCTCATTGGACTATTAGGCACACTCCAAGGTGATGCATCCCAATTTACTTCTTGTGATTCCCGCTACCTGGATGCTGACTATTACAAGAGAAAGGAAATGAAAATTCATGTTAATGAGGTTGAACATGATACGGTTGCAACTAACCTATGGACAGACCTAGATAGGGACTGCATTTTCTTAATCCACCGATTGGAATCCACGACTATGAATTTGGGGCACTGTTTTTTTGTTTATTGAATTAGGATAAAATACATTCCAAAGTTTAATGGATGTTGGAAAATCACCTTGTATTCCTTTAAAAATCAGCCTTGGGTGACCCCTAAGCCCTCTACTCAAATAAGGTAATGGGACGTCCACCCCATGTCAAAAACAATACCTCATACATGCTTTATTCTCTCGGATATGTTAAACTGAATCAATCCTAACTGACACTATTTATTTTATATCATCATGCATGGCCCCTTGGATCAAAGGCTAGATGGGATTAGTTCACCATATTTCATCACTAGGATCTCTACCATACTGTAGCTCCCAGATGTGGTGTCCACCGCCACTCAACCTAGCACCAGTTTCCCATTGGGATCTGTTGACCTAGATGAATCGCCTCCCACTAAGGATTCCTCCTCTATGAATGGAGAAGATGATTTGGGGGATGATCCTATCTCATTATAAGAGGGTGTCCCAACCACGGTCAATGAATTTGTACAGGTGATACTCAGTAATGAGATGGATCCACAACCAACCCTGATCAGTGCCTCTTTGCTTGTCGATGAGTAGCAGCAATACATGAAATTCCTAAAGAAGAATCACGATGTGTTTCGATGGAGTTCTGATGAGATGCCAGGACTAGATCCTCAGGCCTTAGTCCCCCACATCGGTCATCCAACAAGTCATCATGTGTTCAATAAGACTCCTAGATATATGAACCCTTCTCACAGTGACAAGTTCAATGCCGAGGTCGATAAGCTCATCAGACTAACTTCATTAAGGAGGTCTAGTAACCCAAATGATTGGTTAACATTATTCCTGTGAAAAAGATGAATGGAAAATTAGAGTCTGCATTGAATACCAGGATCTTGACTTTCAATACACAATGGATGAATTTCTCCTTCCTATGACGGAGCTATTGATTGATTACAATTCTAGTTTCTAGGATCTCTCCTTCATGGATGGGTATTCTTAGTATTACCTTATTTGAATGGCCCCTGAGGATAATAATTATGTAGCCTTCCGGGAACCACAAGACAATTTGTTCTACCAGGTAATTCACGTCGGTCTAAATAATGTAGGTTCCACCTATCATCATGGCATGCATCAAATATTTTAGCTAATCTAAGAGACATTTGTGGAGTGCTATGTTAATGATCTGGTGGTCAAATCTTTCTAGCATCAGGATCATCTAAAGGATCTTGAGAATTTTTTCGGCTTCCTCCATTCTCACCCTCTAAAGATGAACCCATTGAAGTGCACCTTCAGGGTCACATTTTAATTTTTTTCTCATATTCATTTTCATATATAGAGGCTTTGAGATCAACATGTAAAAGGTAAAGGCCTTTAGAAAAATGTCTCCTCTGATCATCATTCTGGAGCTCTGAGGCATTCAAGGGCACTTAACTTACATATCTAATGATTAGAAATTTCTATGGATGGTGTAATCCATTTTCATAGATCATGAAGAAAGGATACAATTATCATTGGGATTATGAGTGTCTGACTACTATTGAGGAGACCGAGAAGTACCTGTTACAATATCTGGTCCTGATGCCAGCCATTTCTGAAAAACTATTGGTCTACTATATAACCTCTCTGGAATGGTCTCTCGGTGCCCGTCTCACCCAGATTAACAATGAAGGAATAGAGAAAAACATTTACTATCGTAGCTTCATGCTCCTTGATATAGAGACCAGATATATCTCAGTCAAGAATAGGTACCTTACACTAGTTTTTTCCAGCCAAAATTCAGACACTACCAGTAGCACCATGAGATACAACTAGTGTCTCGAGTGGATCAACAGAAGTTCATAATGAAATGCCCCATGTTGATGGGAAATCTATATCCATGTGAAGGGATCCATAAATAGATCTAAATAATATTTTCCCTATGAAGTCTATCAAGGTAAATGCATAGGTTGACTTCCTTTTTTTCCCATCTCGGTCCTACAAACCAGTCTCTAGATCTTGATTTTCAAGATGAGGTAATCTTCCTGATAGATCAATCCATTCCATGTTGTAAAATTCACATTGATAGTGCTTCCCAAAGACCTTCCGGTAGAAGACTCAATGATTATAGACTAAAAAAAGTGGTCCTGATTATTGTCTTCATCACACCAGCACAAGATATTCTTCCATATTCATTTTTTTGTCGGAAGGCTATACCAACAATGAGGTAGAGCACGAGGATCCCATTATTGGTATCAAGATGGCCCTTGATATTCACATTCCTCACCTATATGTGAAAGGTTAATCTTAATTATTCGTCATGATGATCGATGATTAGTGCTTCATTAGGATGCTGGAGATTGTACCACTATTTGTACGTAATCTCTAATTGATGGCTGAGTTCTTATCTCGGCCAAAATTTAATAATGTCCCTCATTCACAGAACAGTCAAGACGAAACACTAGACCACTTGGACAGATTTCTTGTAAAGACTAATTAAGATAATTTGGTTATACATGTGGTGCATCAGAGATTCATCACTCCAATTACTCCAGACACAATGATATCCCACAGGTAAGCCACCTCACCACCAATACCTCCATGTTAGGACACCTAGGTCCCCCTGATATTGTGTTGGAATTGAATCTAGATTGGAGGACCCCCATTATTATGTATATCCATAATGGTAATATCCTATAAGATCAAGCCTATCTTGTGTTAATCCAACTATGTGCATTGTAGATCAACCACCATAGTGGTTCCAGTCTTGAGGAGATCCTCTAAAAACATGGGTTTGATGGGGTTGTCCTCCATTGAAATCAAATACGTGAGATTTCTAAAGTCAGGCACGAGGTTCATGTCACTACCTATGGGGAACAACAGACAATGTCGAAACTCTCTCACTAGATACAAAGATTGATGTATTTTTGGACCACTATGATTTGTGGCTGTATTGAGTTTTCCATGTAAGGACGGGACCCCAGTTGCCCAAATCTGGTTCCTTATTTGATTACGTTGGCATAAATAAAATGAATATGAATCATAAAGGAATAAGTAGTTTAGCATTATTGGAAACAAGATACATACATATGTAAAAATTTTCATATGGAAATGAAAAACAACACTAATTCATTCCACTAGAAACATCACGTCTCATAGACTATGCTTGCAAGTCATTCATAAATTACTTCTTCATACCCTGAAAAAATGAATCATAAGAAAGGGGTGAGATAAAATTTTCAATAATATTAAGCAATACAACGAAAGATAATATAATCATTATACATGGTGAATAATTGAAAACGCATGCCTTTAATAAATATGAACACATTATAGCAAGAAAATGAGCTGAGTAAATAATGCCACAATAAAACATAATCCTGGGTATTCTGCAAGTTGAGTAACCACATGAACATTCAATTACTAGCTTCATAAGGATGGAAATTCATATGCCGTACATTCTGAATCATTTTTTCACGGCATCGGCCAAGACATATAGTGATTATGGCCTCGCCCCAAATACATAAAACATTGGGAAATGCCTCAGCAAATTCCACATATATTTGTCTCATGAGACCTACCGATGCATCGAGGGGCTATAGCGGGACCCACCCATCACATAATAAGTCCAATGAATTTCTCATATGAGTGTGGATAAACAAAAACAACAAATTCATTCATATTTAAACTATCATATGAAATGTAACTATCTTTCCCCAATCATTAATCATAAAACAGTAACCATTTTGAATAATATGGTGAATGGTTTTAGGAAAGATTATCCACAATAGAGTTAGTCATAAAACATTAAATAAAACATGGTAGATGACTTTATAAATGATTAAACCCAATAATACCTTTGAATCAACATGTGTGTTGAATTAGATGTAAACACTCTTATAAAATAAATACACAATTCTGGAGGTAAATATTCTTTTATTTTGATGAGAAGAGTTCTTTTGGAATAATCTTTGTATAAAACCATAATTGAAGTAAGATAGTATTTTCATAATAAAATTAATGATTATATAAATAAAATGGTTTCCAAAAACAGATAATAGAGTGCCTTTGTAAATAGGTGAGAATTTGAGAAATTCTATTGAATTGGGCTCCTATTTTTAAAACAATTTAGAATGTTCCTTTGAAAATGTATAAATATCCATAAAATAAGGAAGTATTATGTTTTTTAAACATATATATGATACTCAGATAGAACATATGATGTTTACATAACAGTACATAAGAATTACATTGAGGTTATTAGACATCAAAAGTATCCCGAATGAAAATGGAAGTTCGGGTGGAAAAACCCTTACCTTAACGCCAAACGTGTTTCTATATTGTACTTAAGCTCCTAGAATATGAAATTATACTAGTTAAAAACATATTTCAGAACCTATTAGACATTCATTTAGTTACCACAATTCTGGTTAGTTCTTTTATGTATTTATTGATAAGTTATTGTATTGAATTTTTTGGTCCTGGAGTGTTTGTTTCCATTATTTTCATATTCGATTAACTTGTTTTTATGTAATGATGTTCATTTGAAATGGTTATAAGTCTCCAAGATTGTAATTTTATAATATTTATGTACATAAATAATTTATAGTGGTAATCTATATCATTTGGTTACATTGAATGAGTATGATCCATTAGATGACCTCCACATCGATTATTCGGCGGTATTTGTAATATTCTGAACTAGTTTTGTCGTATAACATAATTATATGTACATATTCTGGTTCCTGAATATTTATTAGGTTATAAAACATATATTATAGTCTGGTTAAACCATTAATATGGTTTCATGACCAGTAATTATGAATAAATTTAAGAATGAAACATCATCGTCCATGAAGGTTATAAATCTGAACCTTAGGGACGTCGAATTCATTTTTAAAATAAAAGGGAGGTAGTAAAAATATTTAGGATGGTTCTTAAAATAACAGGATATAAATCCAGTATATATATTTTATTGGAGTTATCATGATCATTTGGATAGAGGAGGAGAGGATAGGATGACAAAAGTAGATAAATTGAAATAAAACCAAATGAGAAAGAAGGGTGCATTATCTCTTGAAATAACCTCCTTGAGAAACTCCTTAAGGGAAGGGGTTTTGGCCTTTTGGAAAGAATATGAGATTCTTGATCGTGGGGAGTGACTAGGGAAGGGTAATTGGGCTGAAATTTGTGGAGCCTCAAGGATTAGAGTAGTGAATAGAAGAGGGAGTTGTGAGGGGTGTTTATAGTGGAGGAGATGGGTAAATATTGAATATTTAATTCATTATTTTATTATTTCTCTCAAGACAACCAATAGTATTGTATCATGTGACCCCTAATAGTAATAATGTCATTTGATTTCGAACCATGTGGTCTTACATCATTATTACATAACCTATGATGTAGTAAATCAAGTAATTATCATTTATCATATTTTATCATATTTTACTAATCATAAAAAATTCTAGAATTTCAGAAAAATCCCAAAAATATCACCCCAACCATTTATCGATGTGTATAATTAAAAAGTGAATCTTATTTTTGAAAAATAATTTTCTAAATATTATTAATTTAACTTTTAAATAAAATCATACTCAATTCAGAAATTAACTGTTCTAATTCTACAACTACTTCTTTATCACAATTAAAAATTAACCAATATGTTATCATATTCCTGCCTTAAGAAAATAAAAAATAATAAAATTTATTATTAATTAGGGTAGTATTACTATTTATATTACTATTTGAATGTTTATGTCACTATTCACTAAAAAAATCAATTTTGTTCTATCGGACTCCAAATGACATAGTGAACACAACTCTAGATGACCATTTTTCAAAATTCAAAACATTGTTAAACGAAATGTTGTGTTTTAATGGCTATATTATAAAATTTCATTATATATTTATTTTCAAAACCTTGGGGTGTAACATTCTCCCCAACATAAAAAAATTTCTTCCTCAAAATTCAGAGAATATTACCAAAAAAATTCAGGTATGTGTTTAACATAAGCTCCTTAGGATCCCATGTTTCTTCCTCCATCTTATTGTTCCTCCATAGAACCTTCACTAGACGAGTCTTCCGATTTGTCAATAATTGATCTCTAGTATCAAGAACCATGATAGGCTCTTCATAGTAAGTTAAATTAGGCACAACTTCCACTTCTTCATAAATGACTACATGTGTTGTGTCTAGCGTGTACTTTCATATCATTAACATGTGGAACACTTTGTGAACCTTGGAGAGCATTGGTGGCATTGCCAAACAGTAAGCTACTTCTCCAATTCGATCTAGAATTTCAAAAGGTCCGATGTACCTGGGACATAAATTTCCCTTCTTATTGAATCGTATAATACCCTTCCATGTAGATTCCTTTAAGAAAATGTGATCACCTTCTTGAAACTCCAAATCCTTCCTTCGGTTGTCTTCATAGCTCTTTTTCCTACATTGAGCTATTTTGATATGGTTATGGATAATATTCACATATTCCATTGTTTCATCAATATTTTCTGGGCCCACGAGCTTTCTTTCACTAACAGCATCCCTGTATGTTGGTGTACGTCATCACCTCCCATATAATGCTTCATAGGGTGACATCTGTATACTTGAATGGAAGTTATTGTTGTAGGAAATTCTATGAGAGGTAAATAATGACCCCACATGCCTTGAATATCAAGGGAACAAGACCTCAACATGTCTTCCAATGTTTGAATTGCCCACTCGGATTTTACATTAGATTGTGGGTGGAAAGAAGTGCTCAAATGAAGATCAGTATCTAGAGCCTTATAAAGGCATTTTCAGAATCATGTTGTAAAACATGGATCACAATCCGAAACAATCGATAGGGGCACTCCATTACGTCTCAAAAAATCATTAATATGTAGTCTTTCTAGATGTTCAAGTGGTATATCTTCTCTTATAGGAAGAAAATGTGCTGAATTGGTAAGAATATCAATAATGACCCATATAACATTGTTCCTTCTAGGAGTATGTGGTAGTCCCGTGGCAGAGTCCATAGGGATATTATCCCATTTCCACCCAGGAATGGGATGATGTTGCAATAATCCTCCAGGTTGTTTCCTTCTTGCTTTCACTTGTTGAGAGAACATACATATTGACACAAAATCAGAAACCTTTGTCTTCATGTTGTCCCACCAAAAATGTTCCATCAAATATCTATACAGCTTAGAACTACCAGGGTATATAGAGAAATTGGAACTATTAGAATCATCCAACAATTCTCTTTTTAGATCAGGTATCTTAGGAACACAATTTCTCTTCCCAAATTTCAAAATTACATCTTCATATACGAAGTCACACAATCTCCCATCATTCACAACTTTAATCTACTTTTGAAAATCAGCCGGAGAACTTTTTATCCTTCATAATAAATATGGTTTGCATAACATTTGAATAATCATTGTTGTTTCACCTTCCATCGTTATTACCATATCCATATTTACTATATCCATGAAAATTGGATCCCTTTGAACTCTCATCTTGTTCAAAACTCCATGATCCATTCATCTCAAAGCAGGTACCACCTTATTTTTCTTCCAAAGGTGGTAGTGTATCGTGTAATAATAATCCATGAGTAGTTCAAGCCATCTCCTTCGCCTTATGTTGAGTTATTTCTACAAGAAGATATACATAAAACTCTTGTGATCATTATAAATATCACATTTTTCACAATAGAGATAATGTATCCATATCATCAAAGAAATGATTACAGTATATAATTCAAGATCTTGTGTAGCATAGATTTTCTCTTTAATTTTTAGCTGTCGTGATGCATAAGAGATAACCCTATCATTTTGCATAATGACACAACCATGTCCTTTCATTGAAGAATCGCTAAAAATAACAAACCCATCATTCCCCAATGGCTGAGTCAATATAAGAGCATTGACTAATATTATATTTATTTATTCAAAATATTCTTCACAATCTTTTTTCCAAACAAATTTAACCCCTTTACAAGTGAGCTTCGTTAGAGGGTTATCCAGTCATGCAAAATTCTGCACGAAACGCTGATAATAACCTGCTGAGACGATAAAACTGCATACCTCGGTTATGTTTGTTGGCATGGACCAATCATGGATTGCCTTTGTCTTTGTGGGATCAACTAGGATTCCATCCTTAGAGACAATGTGGCCAAGAAAATAAATCTCTTGAATCCAGAATTCACACTTGCAAAACATCCAATATAATTCATCTCTTCTAAGATTTTTAGGATAATGCACAAGTGATTTTCATGATCTTCGCAACTTTTAGATTATACCAAGATATCATCAATAAATACAGCTAAAAAATCATCGATATATTCCATGAAAACTATGTTATATAGATCCCTAAAGACAAGGGGTTCATTAGTCAATCCAAAAGGCGTTACTGTAAACTTGTAATGCCCGTACCTGTTTTGAAATGATGTTTTCAGAATGTCTTCCTTCATCACACTCAACTAAAGATATCCAGATCAATGGTCAATCTTTGAAAAGTATTGAGCTCAATGCAGTTGGTCAAATAAATCATCAATGCGATGAAGGGGATACTTGTTATTTATTGTTACAACATTGATCTCCCAGTAGTTGATACATAACCACATAGATCCATCTTTATTATTATCAAAAAGGATAGGGGCTTACAATGGAGAATTACTACGGTCTATAAATCCCTTATTAGTTAATTCCAGTATTTATTTCATTAGTTCCACTAATTACATAGTGGCCATTCGTTATGGTGTGTTCGATATGGGCCTTGAACCAGGAATTAAATCAATGAAAACCCCAATTTATCTTTCAAGAGGATGTCCATGTAAATCATCTGGAAACACATCATCATATTCTCTCACAATAGGTACATCCTCTATGTGAACATTCCTTTCCTCACCCACAATTATTTCATTCTCTTCCTCCCCAATAATTTAATTTAGGTGAGCTAATGGGGGTGGATTTAGATGGGAATCTGGTGGTGACGATTCATCTCAAAAGATAAGGTGTTTTTTATCATAGTCATCAAAAAGCATAACCTCCTTCTTCATAAAATAAATTTTTACATCATGATATGAAAGACAATCCATACCTGGGAATACATCAAACACAACGATGGGTATAATGATGAGATCAGTAGATAAAGAACATTTATATACCTCAATGGGAACTGATTGAAAGAACATTGTAGAAATGATACTTCCCTTAGGTGTTTTGACTGACAACTCGCTTGTTAAATGAAATTGGAAATATCTAATTTTCTTTGCAAACTTGGAAGATATGAAATAATGTGATGATCCAGAATCTAATAATGCAATGGCTAAACATGAGAAAACAATTAAAGTACATGCCACCATGTCACTAAGAACATCGATCTCTGTAGTTGAAATTGAAAAATATTGTCCCTGATCCCTTGTCCTTTTATGATCTATTTTACCATGTCATTATGGACTATCATTAGCATAGTGTCCCATCTCCTGACAACTATAGCATTGAACATCATTATCATCCTTCTTCCCTTTGAAATTACCAACAATAAGGCTTTTCTGACCACATTTGTGGCATACTTATTTTTCTTTTATGCATGCACCATGGTATTTCCTTCGACAATTGTCACATTGTGGAAATTAGACTCTTCCCTTCTTCCCTGTTTCTTTATTTCCTTCCCAGGGTTTTCGGTATCCCTCTTCTTTTCTTTATTTGCCTTATAGTCATAAGATTAAGAGAATTATTTTTCTGTCATGATGTCACATGAAACTATATCCTCATATGTGGAAAACATTGGGAGACAAGTTCTCTTCAGAGGAATGGCTTTAGGCCATCAAATAATCGATAAATTTTTCACCTTGGATTTCATATGTAGTCTAAATAATGTCTTGATAATATTGTGGAGTTATCTCCATACCTGGCAACATTCTCATCTTCCTTCTGCCTCAGATTCAAGAATTGTCTCTCCATATCTGCTCGTTGCTCAAGAGGGAAATATGTTTCTAAGAAGGCTTCTTTAAAATCCCTCCATTCCATCTCTTCTATCTCTTCCTCCTCCTTTTTTTTGGACCAATGACCACCACTAATCCACATCTGTCGATAGATGGTATTCTTCCATGACAACATTCTCTCTTTCATTACATCCCAAAGTGAGAAATATCTTCTAAAGTGGATATATCCACTACTCTGCTACAAATGAGTTTGTAGGCCCGTTGAATGATGGAGGCTATTGTTGCATAAAAATATCTAGCATGGCTCCTCCACGTGGTGGATCCGGATGTACAATACGGGTATGGTTACTATTCAAACCTGAGTATGTTGTCCCAGTATAGTTATGAGTTTCTGAGCACCAATCAGAGCACCAGATCCAACATCATTGTCTTGCGTTGGAGGAAAATCCCTACTGGGGACACGTGCATTCATGCGCTTTCCATTCCGTCCACTAGGATCCATATATAGATAATGACATACACTATAATTGGTTATGAATCACAATGTATAATCTTAACTTAAAAATACGTAGAAAATTTGAGATCCTACGCATGGCTAATCCCATATTCAGAAAAATGGTTTCATTGAGGAATATTTACATTAATATACTTCATAATGGCTTGTAAACATAATGTGAATTATCCTAAGAATATCCCATAGGAGTGTTGTAACCAAGAGTGCAGCAAATTCATTTTCATCGAACAGTTCCTGTTCGAGACTAGCTCAATGCAGTGTTTTTGTGTTTTACCCCTAGATATATCTATGCCAGAGACACCTCTACATGCTCGTATCCAAACATAGATGTATTTCTTGAAATATCCACAAAATATATTCCTTACCAAAATACCAGGATGTTATTGTATGTATATCCTCAATTACTAACTTAGGGACTCCTCCCTAATTCTATGTTTTCTAAATCTAGTTTCCAAGTATTCTACTAAACATTCTCTGATACAAACTGTAAGGACCCATCCCCAGTTGCCAATTTCTGGTGCCTTATTTTATTACGTTGGCATACATAAAAGGAATATGAATCCCAAAGGACCATGTAGTTTAGTATTATTGAAAACAATATACATATATAAATTCATCTTTATTCATGGAAAGGAAAAACAACACAAATTTATTCCACTAGAAACATCACGTCTCATAGATTATGCTTGGAAGTCATTCATAAATTACTTCTTCATATCCTGAGAAAATGAAACATAAGAAAGGGGTGGAATCAAATGCACAGTAAGAGTAAGCAATACAGTGTAAGATAATACAAATATTAGACATGGTGAACAATTGAAAATGCATGCCTTTAATAAATATGAACACATTATGGCAGGAAAATGAGATGAGTAAATAATATAATAATAAAACATAATCATGGGTATTCTACTAGTCTAATAACCACATGAACATTCAATTACTAGCTTCATAATGAGGGAAGTTCATATTCCGGACATTTTGAATCATTTTATCATGGCCTTGTCCAAGGCATCTAATTATTAAGGCCTCGACCAAAATCCATATCTCATAAGGAATGTCCTAGGCTAATTCCATGTCTATTTGTCTCATGAGAACTATCGATGCATTGAGGGGATATATCGGGCCCTACTCATCACATAATAATTCCAATACATTCCTCTTATGAGAGGGTAAAAATATAAACAACATATACATTCATATTGAAACTATCATATGAAATGTAACTATCTTTCCACAACCATTAAACATAAAACACTAACCATTCAGAATAATATGGTGAATGGTTTTAGGATAGATTATCCACAATAGAGTTATTCATAAACAATTAAATCAAATATGGTAGATGAATTCATAAATGATAAATCCCAATAATACCATGGAATCAACATGAGTTTTGAATTTGATTAAAACACTCTTATAAAATCATTAAGCAATTCTGGAGATAAGTACTATTTTATTTTAAAAAGAAGAGTTCTTTTGAACAAATCACTGTATAAAACCGGTAGTTAAGTAAGATCGTATTTTCATACTACAATGAGCGATTATATAAAAAATTCTTTCCAAAAACAGATTATAGAGTTCCCTTGTATATAGGTAAGAATTTGAGAAATTCCATTGAATTGGGCATGTATTTTAGAAACACTTTTGAATGTTCCTTTTAAAACATGTAACTAACACTAAAATAAGGATGGATTCTGGTTTGTAAACATATATTTGATACTCACACAGAACATATGATTAGTACATAACAATACATAATAATTACATCGAGGTAATTTGACAATGAAAGTATCCCGAATGAAAATGGAAGTTCTGGTGGAAAAACCCTTACCTTAACTCCAAATGACTTCACATATTGTACTTAATCTTCTGTAATATGAAATTATATTTGTTATTAACTTATTTCAGAAGCTATTAGACATGTATTTAGTTACAACAATTCTGGTTAGTTCATCTATGTCTTTATTGATATGTTATCGTATTGAATTTTGATTGTTCTGGAGTGTTTGTTTCCTTTATTTTCATATTCTATTCACTTGTTTTTATGTAATGTAGTACATGTGAAATGTTAATAAATCACCAGGATTGGAATTATATTTTATTTATGAACTTAAATAATTGATAATTTTCATTTCTATCATTTGGATACATGGAATGAGGATGAACCATTAGATGACCAACACTTCGATTATTCAGTGGTATTTGGAATATTATGAACTAGTTTGGTCATATAACTTATTTATATGTAAACATTATGGTTCCTGAATATTAATTAGGTCATAAAAAATATATTATAGTCTGGTTCAACAATTAATATGGTTTCATGTCCAGTAATGAAGATGAAATTGAAGAATGAGACTTAGTCATCCGTGAAGTTTATAAATCGGAACCTCATGGACGTCGATATTGTTTATAAAATAAAAGGGAGGTAGTAGAAATATATATTATGGTTCATCCATTAACATAATAAAAATACAGTATTTAGATTTTAATGTAGTTATCAGGATCATTTGGACAGATGAGGAGTGGATAGGATAAAGAAAATAGATAAATTGAAATAAAACCAAATGAGAAAGAAGGGTGCTTTACCTCTTGAAATAACCTCCTTGAGAAACTCTATATGGGAAGGGGTTTTGATCTTATGGAAAGACAAAGAACATCATGTTCATGGGGTGTGACTAAGGAATGGTAATTCGGCCGAACATTGAGGATCTTAAGTGCTTATTGTAGAGAAGAGAAGAGGGAGTGGTGATGTGTTTTTATAGTGGAGGAGAGGGTTAAATTTTTAATATTTAATTCATTATTTTATTATTTCTCTCAAGGAAACCAATAGTATTGTTTCATGTGTCCTCTAACAGTAATAATGGCACGTGAGTTTGAACCAAGTGGGCTTATATCATCCTTGAATCACCTATGATGCAGTAAATTAGGTATTTAGCATTTATCATATTTTATCGTATTTTACTATTAATAAAAAATTCTAGAATTTCTTAAAAATCCCTAAAAATTCACCCATAAAATTTTTTATTGTGTAGAATTCAAAAGTGATGTCCATTTTTGAAAAATAATTTTATTAATATTATTAATTTAACTTTTTAATAAAAGCGTACTTCATTCAAAAATTAATAGTTCAAATTCTACAACTACTTCTTTATCACAATGAAAAATTATCCACGATGTTATTATATTCTATAATTAAGAAGATAAAATAACAATAATAATTAATATTCATTAAGGTCATATGACTATTCATATTAATATTCATTATGGTATGTTATAATTCACTAAAAAAATATTTGTTCTATCGGACCCCAAATGAATTACTAAACACAACGCTAGATGACCATTTTTCGAAATTCAAAACATAGAAAGACAAAGTTGTGTTTTAATGGATATATTATAAAATTTCATTAAAGATTTATCTTCAAAACCTAGAGGTGTTACATTCTAGGAGGTTCCATGCATGCAAATATATTCTAATTTTATACATTGTCCGCAAGAGCCTCTCTACACTACAATGTACTCACAGAACATTGTGGTATAGGGACTCAATGTCATGGGACTATTTCCACTAGTGACATCATGCCAGTGCAGGTTCATCCTAACTTCTATAGATTTCATTTCCATGTTGGTAGAAGCAGTTCCAGTCAAGGAGGTCAAGGCCCATTCTATCATTTAATTTGTAAAGTCCAATATCATCTACTAATTCAGAGCCCCTCATGCCATCCCCACAAATAATGAGACCAACATCCAGGTAGCCAAAATGATGACGTTTTAAGATAAGTATAACATCTATTTAATCCATACATCTCGCATAAATGAGCATTAAAATAGTTTTATTAATGCATTCAACAAAACCCTCCCTAATACTTTACAAATGATGGTTGTCCATAAAAAGAATAGTTGATCCGATAAACTCCACAAAGCTATCTTTTCCTTTCAGACTATGAATTTTAATTCCACATAGGTGACCTCAAAATCCCTAGTGTACGTAACGGATGATGTCCTACCCATAAAGGTTTATTTTCCATAGTTATGTACAAATATCTATGATCAGAATACCCCAGATAAAGAAGTCACGATTCGTCTGGATGAGTTGGAAACACTAGATGAGAATAGGATTTGTTCCAAATAGAATCTTGAGAGGCATTAAAATAATATACCCAAAGAATTCAATAAGAATGTTTATCTCCATTATTTATTACAATGTGACATGGTGTTGGCCCTGTGAACACCAACTATAAGTGGTAGGAAACAACCAAATATAGAGCCCAAATGGGAAAAACGTTAGATCATTCAGAACATTTACCCCAATGGAACATAATCCTTAGTTACCTTGGATGGTGAGAATATTACTCCTCCCACCAATTCAAAATTCCTCAACCAGTACTTTCTCTTGAGTAAGTTATAGTCCTACATGACCTTATATTATTCCTTCTTCACCGCACGATGTTAAACTATGTGATCCATCTATGATGATGGATGTAAAAATACACAGCACTCATCCTACATGATGTTAAACTATTAGTGGAATATCTACCATTATGGTATGAGTTTGATGACCATAAACTATGATCTATAGTGTAATGATCTTTTACATTCCTACATGATCATGTATTGTTCCATCCTCACCACACGACATTAAATCGCATGGCACATTCAGAAATACGTATGGATAGATTCTCATCCTTATGGGATACATAGGAATACCTAGACATTTCGTCCATGGACCCATTTCCAAATAGAATGATCTCCCCTTAGGTAAAAACAAATGGTGTGGTGAGAGCCTTTATTGACTTCATTTAGGAATAGTTTATCATGACCGCCCCATGTATCCCACTATTAAGATATCTTTACCTCTTTAGCCCATCCCACATGACTTCAAACTGCATGGGAATATTCAGGCTTAACACTTACCCTTTTTTTATGTCCCAATAAACATTCACATCCAAAAGGACTTCTGAATGGTATAGATGCTCAGTCTTATGGATCACATACCATTTCAGGCCAACATCCTTGAGGGTATTAAACAACAGTTCGATATGTATTTCATGTTTTGACCATGGTCAACATTTGACAATCATTTGTTGTTCCCATTTCAGGTCACATGATATGGATGATTTTTTTGAACATGGTGAACATCTATCCTCCATTGTTTTTCCACCCCTACATGTCCCAAGTATTGGGTGTAGTGATTCATTTTATCCTAATATCCCTTCAAATTTCATTATTCCTTGAGTATGAGTTTTTTTCATGGTCGTGATCGACCCTTCATGATCTCATTTTCCTCATTGTCATATCCATATATGCTAGGGAGAGCCTGATCCCATTCCATGTTTTTCATACCAAGAATTTCCCACGTGGGATTAAGTGATTTGGAAAGGGAATAACTCCATAAAGGGTCACAGAATTATGGACCAAGCACAATGATATTAATCCATGATCATCCCAAGTCATTGTCGATTGATTTTAAACTGCATGACAATTTTAGAAATACGTTATTCACATCCCCATGGGATATATAAAAATTCTGATATTTCTCATCCATGGCCCAGACTTGGGTCCCACAATCATTCATGCCCTGTGGTCCAAGTACTCACTTATGATTTTGTGGTGTGGTATGGACTTTATGTCCTAGTTCAGGTCGGGTTATTTTTTCCATGCCACACACATCCTCTAGAAATGCTCCTCCTTCAACATTTTTCCTGACCACAAGACATTAACCTGCATGAGTACCATCAAACATTGTGGATCTCATAATTTGGGTTTCCATCATCATTTATATCCAAAAGGACCCATAAACGTCATGGATGCAAGGACACAATTCTCTCCTACTATATGGGGCCAATATCATCGATGAATTTGAATGAAAATTTGATATCAGTCCCGCATTAAGAATATGGTTTGTGGTAGATGCTCAATTGTTTGTTCATTTTATAGGATACACAAGATGGATATTTTGTTGTGAACATGGTGAGATCTTATCCTCAATCATTGTTTCTGTTATGTGGTCTCCCAAATTATTGGAAAGATGATTCACCCATTCCACCCATCTATTTCACTCACATGACATTAAACTGGGAATCCACGGTCTATGTTCTATGACCATAAACTATGATCTACCACATCTATTTCACATGATATAAAAATTGACAACATACTCTAAAACTATGTTTATCCTGATTCCCATCCACATGGGATACATAGGAAAACCCAGACATTTTGTATTCGGGTCCAGTATGGGTTCATGGATTATTTCTCATGACAACTTGTAATGAGTTCTCTCTAGGGATTATGAATGGTGTGGTAACATGTTATTATTTCTTAATTAACATCAAGTTATTCTCCACACAATAAAAATTTCACTTTGAGATCCCCCTACCATCGTCTTCCTTGTCGCATGTTGTTAAACTGCACAACATCTTCTAGAACAATGTGTGGGTTAAATCTCATCCTCAGGGGATACAGAAGTGGTCAAAATAAAATCGGATATGTCTCGTTTTAAAGATTAAATGGAAACTAAGTTTGAATCCACAATGTCTACTGGATCCAGTGGTTCAGGTACATCACCTGACCTCAAAATGAGATTTCATGCTATTACAAATATAATGGGATATATGAATTGTAGGTTGACTGATCTTCAACATACCAGTGCTCAATTATCAGTGTTGCTGGACAATCAAAAAAATTTAGTGGATCAAATAACATCGAGTGTCCCAATAATCAGATCAATGTTAAATCATATGTTAGAGAAGTTGTCAGTGTTTATAGAAAAAGAAGAAAGAATGCATGAGTTTTTTCGAGTCAATTTAATCGAGGATATTCTTATGACTCCGGAGAATAGAGATCTCATTATCAAACATAGATATTGGATGATGAAGTGACTGATAGAACAACTTACATAAATCGAGGATGTTGTTTAGAGAAGATAAAACCTATCTTAACGCTAATATCCCTTGATTCATGTGTATATCATTATCATGTATATACACCTATTTTTGAATGAAAATCTATTACATTGTTTATTTGTTTATTTATCTGCTTGTTTATCTATTTTTACTATTTCTAGTTTAAATATGTCAGTATACTAGATTACATTACTGATAAATAGTTAATTATTTCATTTAACTACTATTCAGTGTGACATTAATTGTTTTACAATCCAGGATTTATTATTCTTTTAATATATCTCAAAATGGAGAGAAATTTGTATAAAAAAATTAATTTTATGATTTTAAAACCTTATTTAAATGATTTATTTTATATTTTAAATAACATTAATTTTTATTTAAAAATGTTTTGGATTTATATAGATCTACACTTATACATAAAACTATTTTATGTTATTAATAGTCATTTATTATAAAGGGAAATATTCTTTTACTTATTATTTGGGAGAAATTTGAATAAATTTATTTTATTCAGAGGGAGAAATTTGGAAAAAACTAAAAACTTTTATATTATTCATTACTTTTATTTTTAAAGAAAAACAATTTAAATTATTTTATAAAAAAAGGGGGGAAAATTTATTTTTAATGATAACACAATGTTTATTTATTTAAATGATATTGTTAAAATTAAATATTGTTTTATCTTTTCAAATTTCTAAACTATAAGTAACTAATTTTGAATGTTAATCTCATTTAAATAGACTTATTATTTTATGGGTTTTTTTATCATAAAAAAGGGGGAGATTGTTGAGCACATGTTGTTTTCAACAATACATATTTAATGGGGAGATTGTTGAGCAAGTGTTGTTTCCAACAATACATTTTTTTATTTTTAACGTGGGTATTGCTGAGAAAAATACTTCATTCCTTTATGATGATTTTGATGTTCACAAATACCCTAAAATTTTTCCCTATTAATTTTACATTAATTATTTTTTGGGAATTATATTTTTTATATTCTCATTTTTGGAATAATATTCAAGTGTTTTCATAGCATGGAACAATTTATAAACCATTCGGGAATCAATTTAATATTTTCAAGAAACATTATTCATATATTTCATTTGGAATGCGTAGCGTAATTAAATAATGGAAAGCATAGCGTAATGAAAGAAATAAATGTGTAGCGTAATGAAAGAAAATGTTTACTCTTTACAGATTATCAGAAATGTATGGTTAAAGAACAATATGTTATCAGCTAAGTTTAAAAGGAAGTAACCCTATGTAAAGAAGAACCCTACATGAAAATGAACCATACATTAGGACGGAACCCTACGTTCGGGATATTGAGAATGTATGGAAGAAAAAAATTAAATAAGTATTTAATGTTTTGTTTGTTTCTCAAATTTATTGTTAATCAACCTTACTTTTGTAAACAACCTTATGTTACTTGAAAAAGTATGGATCGTAATCCTAACAATTAGAAGCTCAGAAACATATGGTATATGTTTGGATATGGAAGAGAAAAGTATGGATGTTCAACCATATGTCATCGACCATACATTTGTCATCAACCTTACGTTTGGCATCAGGAATTTGGAGTTGATATTTTTGTTCAATGGTCCGCAAGCGATTGATCAGGATAATTTTAAACCGTACTAAATTCCGATTTTAAAGTGTGTCCTTAAAAAATTCAGAACCGTTTCAAGGATTGATTTAACCGGATCCTTTCATGGTGAATATTATGGATTTTTACGACTTCTCAGATTAATTTACATGTTTGAATATTGCGAGTCAAAAGACGATATTTGTGGATCTCATTTTGCAGAGGAAGTTCTCAATATATCTGTTCTAATTTTGAATTTCAGAAAACATAATACACATCATAACATAAACAAGTTTGATATACGAAATAGTGTACATAGATCGGTATAGAAATGATTTGAAAGAAGAACATATAGTGATCAAGGACGAAAGTGTAGATAAAATCATTGTATTCAATAGAATGATCTTCTGCACAGATAACACTATATTCTGAAGAGAAAAAACAGAGACAAATCAAGGTATAATGATCTACTGTTTATGATGATTGACTACACTTTATTTTATTGAAGAAGAAGAAACACAACAAAATATATTTTATAGAATCTACTGCTGCTTAAGTTATGATTATATTTTCTATATCTACTACAACCAGATCGACTCAGAACTGCTTTGACTTGAAGATCAATATTTCTGAAGATGATGATCCATCTTCGGTCAATTGCATTTTGTTGCAATTGTGATGATCGACTGGAAAAGATATTTCTAAATGAAAAAACTTTTTATCTTGAGTGACTAGCTTCTGGTACTATGATGAATAGGTTCATGTTGAAACAGAAGGCTTTTTTTCATGAAAATTGTAAAGGTGTAAATTTCCTGTTTTCAGTTGTTGGACGGTTTGTGTAAAAGAGGACCAGATCGTGAAAATCCCCAAGCTCGTGGAGTAGAGAGTTGGTGGAGTGGACTAGGGGCCTTCTATTCTCCTAACCATTATACATATGTGCATCCCTAATTTTACTTATTTCACTGAATAATAAATTATGATAAAACATAGAGTACAGAACTCGATCAATCAAAGAGTTAATGAAAAATCTGAAAGACATAATTCATCCCCCTATTGTCTATAATCTGTATATTCAAGATCCAACAACAAGTTTTGAGGAGGAGTCCAAAAAAGGAAAGACTGACATCCCATCATCCAATTTCGATCATGGAGAATTAATCCCTATATAAGTGAGGGATGTCGACCGCATTTGGAAATTAGGAATTAGGATAAATAGGTTTATGTCTACGACAGATGGGTGCACACACCGTAGAAAGCATTAGGAATAGTGATCCTTCAAATATGGGAATTGGTTGTTTCCTTTTATATAATGTTAAAGTTATTTATAATGAATAATGGTAGTTAAAGACTATTAAACATAACTATCTAATATATGATCTTGAGTTAGATTACCTAATCTATCATTTTATTATATAAAAAAAATATCTATGTGGTGAATTATGTGAGATATACATAGACTATCTGCGTCTAAAATAAATATTTTGAAAGAAAGATATAAATATTGGAAAATAACAATATCTTGAGCTATTTAAGTATTATTATTTCTAAATAAAATACCACCATTGTATGTGAAATATAATAGTAAATCATTTTAAATGAAATGTACTGGAAATATATTGATGATTATGTTTGATAATGATCATATGTTTATATATTTAATAAATATGGATTTATAAATTATTATGGAAGGGTAGACCCAAATCCTTTTTTCAATTGAATTTAAAATAATATTTTATAGAAAATATTAAATGTTATCGTATTCATGATGAGAATTTTAAAAATAAAACTAAAATCATGAAGGATGGAAAATTGGTAGTCATCATATGAGAAGTTGACGTTATGAAAATTTTAAAATGAATATGTATTACATATATACATGGAATAAAAATGGGATTGATAGATAATTATAAAATATAAAATATCGATATAAAGATTGGTTGAAAAAAGATGTATAGGGAATTTTAAAAATCAAATTTTGGGATAATATGAACTGTTAAATTGATTATTATATAGAAAGATTCTTATTTTATCAATAGTTGAAGGTTTAGGGAAATAATTCCATATGATTCAGGAAATTTCTACTTATTCTTGAATGGTAATGTGATGTCATTTTCATATATTGTTTTCACAATATTACCAATGACTCTTCGAAATAATGACTCAATATGGGTTATCATCGATTACATTAAAAAATATATGCATTTGTACTCTATAAGAGATTATTTAACCCTTGAATAAATTTCACTGAAATATATATATGAATTTTAAGACTTCTTGATGCACCATTTTCAATTATGGATAATCATAATTCTTTATTTAAATCAATATTTTGGAAATGTATTCATAAGGATCATGATAATGAGATTTGTTTGACTAAATCCTAGAATTCATAAACTGATGGATAGTCTTGAAGGGCAATTAAAAAATTAAAATACATGTTGAGATTTATCTCACATAAATTTTATGGTATGATTGAACAATATTTATATATGGTATTGTTTAATGATAATAAAATTTTCCATTAAACAATTCAAATGAAATCATATATATAATTATATGGTAATATATGTCTAACTCCATCATGATGGGATACATTTAGTGAAAGGAAACATGTAATACTATAACATATTGAGGATAAAAATAATAATGTAAATTCTATACAGAATCAGATTAATTTATCTCAAAATTTAAAAAATATATATGATCATAACCAATGCTTGGAATCAGAATATCAAGTGGCAGATAATGTTTTCTTGAAATTATCTCCATTTAATGGTGTTATAAGGATCTATATGAATGAGATATTGAGCCCGTGAAACATAAGACCTTCTGAAATTATGGAAATCATTAATAACATGGATTACCATTTATAAATTCCACTATGTATCTCCAATTTACGCAATGTGTTCCATATATTATTTTTATAAAAGTATATGCAGTACCTGAATCATATTTTCAAATATGATGAAATAAAAATGAATCCCCACCTATCTTATTGTGAAAACAACATTGATATTATATACAGTAGAGGGAAATTATTGAGTAATAAAATGAATTTTCTTTTAAATGTTGTTTATGGAATCAATTAAATTGAGGAATTAATGTGGAATCTAGAGGATATTATAAAATCTACCACCCATTTTTGTTTAGAAGGGAAAAATGATGAAAATTTTGGGGATGGATTTTTGGGGGGAGGGAAGAATGTTAAACCTAAAATTTAATAAGAGTAAGTTTACATTATATTTTAAAATCATATAGTAAAATTAAAATTTTAATATTTCATGGATAAAAAATTTTAATTATATATGATGAATATCTATTTTGAGGTTACAAGGTAAAAATACCCCAGAACTGAAATTTTGAAATTTCTAAAAGAAATAGAATATTATAAATATTGAAACATTTAGTATTTTACTATTCCAAATTTTACGAAAAATAATAAATTTTAATGATTATTATTAAAAATTCATTGACCCTTAATTTGATTTAAATAAGGAAAAGATAATTTTCGGTAAAAAAAGTAATTTTATAGAAAATTGTTTTTTCAAACAATTATACTTTAAGAAATAACATCCATATATTATAATTAATTTAGAAAATATTGAATGATTAATTATAAATGTTAAATTTATAGATTATATATTAAAATATATGAATTTAATGTTATATAATAATTATTTCTATCTATATGATTAATGAAATATAATCTTATGGTTGAAAAATGAATTTCATGATAACACATTTTGACATCTTTTTCATGTTAAATTATAAATAATATACAAAAAATTTTATTGATTGATTTTTAAATAATGGAATCTTTATATATAATCAGTATAATAAAAATTAGGAAATAGGGCCAACTTAATATTTTAATAGTTAATATTACAAATAGAAAATAATAATTATTGTGGTTAAGGATAAAACAATTTTTTTGAGGGGTTAATAAAAATATATAATGTAAATAAATTACATCATAACTTGATGAAACTATTTTATTGGATTTATTTATAATTTGAACTTAACTAATTTTAATATTATCCATTTGAAGTCATATTTCATTGAGATTTATAGAACATTAATAAAAGGCATTGAAAAAGTAAAAGTGTGGCACTAACCTTAATTATAAAAGACCGAAACCTCCCTTAACCAATTTACAAATATTAATATAGATGTCTTACTAAACCCCTCTAAAATATTCCTCCAATATTATTATCCACATTATAGAGGTAAATTTCCTCCAAAATACCAACATAAATTCCTAAATAAGTTATCAAAGGAGGGTTTTCTATGTGAAGATAATTTTCTTCACTAGAACATTTTCTTTATTATTTAATATTTGAACCCCAAAAATTATGGATTAAAATTAAAAATAAAATCAAACTAGTATCTACCATATATGTTTATTTTAATATATTTATGTAATAATATTTATCCTTCTTTTTTTCATCATATAAGAAATAAAACTGTTACCTGTGTGTATGGAAGACTACAACCTTGCAAACCAATGTAATTGTTTCCATCATCGAATTATGTGGATATTAATAATGAAGGATATAATAAATAAATATAGTAATTAAGGAATAATATTTATTCTCGAAAATTTATATATAACATTTAATTCGATACCCTTCCATCCATTTTGTATATGATAACATCGCTCATGTGTACCTAATACTTACTATCTCTGTGAAGCGTTGTGATTCATATTCCATATTCCAAATTAATGAATGATTATAAATTTAAAAAAATGAAAAAAATATTATATTTATCATAATTATATAATTATATTGATAATTATTCAATATCCAATTCTATGGAACATTAGAATTTATGTAGAAATATACATGGTAAAAAAGTATTTATCACCTAAAACAATAGTAATAATAAATGTTTTTTGGACAAATGGGTAATAATATATCATCATAGGATCATATGTGGTATGTTAATTGTTAATATTATTGTGATATAACTTAATAAAATATATATTTCCATTATAGAAGATATTAAAACATATTCTAATAAATAGATGTTTGAAGTAAGGAATTGCATCTTAATTTTAATTCCATTAAGATTTATTTGTTATTATGAACATCCTCTCTTTTATTTGTTGTACATACATCCAATTTGATATATATAACTTGAATAAATATATATTCTGGATGATTAATTATTTAATTATTTATTTTTCTTTCAATACGTTATAACTTAAATGATCATAACGAGGCTAGAATTTATTTAATATTAAACATTCTTTTTGGATTGATTTTATTTTTTTGATGGAATCTTATAATTTATCTTTAATAAGTTCAAATAATCTTGTTATCCCTTATATATTTAATGTTTTTTATATATCATTTTAAATCATCATCTCTATTCACATGAATTAAGAAAATAACTATTTATATGAAAAACTAATTTTAATTTTCATTTCAATATATATATTTTTCTTCAATATAAATATTTTAAAAAACTAGGTAACAAAAGAATTTTTATTTATAAAATTATTTATTTATGAACTTTTATGTCACACATGGATATTAAATGTTATTAGTGGAATATTTATAATAGTAATAAGTGGTTTTTCATTTGAATTTCCTAAAAAATTCTCAAAAGAATATTTTTTATCATATAAGATGTTGACAAACTTCCCCTCATCCATAACATATTTAGTAAATATAAAATATTCTATATGTTTTGAATTTTTTTACCAAGAAAAATATTTAATTAAATATTAATTTAATATGTTAATTCTATTTTATTTAGTTTTCCAATGAAAATTATCTTCATAAAAACTTAGTATTTTAAATGAACACAATGTCAAATAATATTCCTTATTAATTTTGTATTTGTTAGCTTAATTTTAAAACATTCACTTCCATATGATAATTTTATATAAAATATATCTTAAATATAAAAATTAATTGTATCATTGATTTGATTATTTCATAAACTATATAATATTTTTACATATAGTGTTTTATTATGAACACTGTTTGATTGATTGGGGAAAATATTGATAAATAAAAATTATTTAATCAATCAAAATAATTTATGATAAGAAGTATTTTTTATGAATTTAATTGACCATCAATTATATTTTGAATTCATTTGGAATGCAGTTATAGGTGGGTCTAGATTATAGATATCCTTCGATGCATCTACATTTTTAATGAGAAAAATCGATTGTCACAATAAAATGGGTTTTTGTGTGTATACTATTCTATAGTCTTAAAATGTCTTAGATCAAGGTATTGAGAGTATAAATATTATTATGTTTTAAATAATGAAAAAATTTATTTTTAATTTATTTTATTGAGAATTTAGTTATTATTATCTCTGATATTTTCACATTTGAATTATCTGTGGATGAATTTTAAGATCAAATTATTGATTAAATGAAAGTTTTTTTAGTTATATATTTTCAAAATTTATTATGCCTTATTTAATAATGAACTCTTCTATTGTTTTTATACCTTAATGAGAATTTTAGGTCACCTTTATTTGGATTAATTTCCCCATGACATAAAAATAAATTCGTTGAATTAGTTTCAAAGATGATTAATGTTCACTTTTTTTTATTTTTTTCTTTTTATTACCAATATAAAGTTAGTATCATATATATATATATATATCTACAAAACTAATCAACTAATGGTATTTTTATGAATAGAATTGTTCTAGTTATTTCAATATAATAAATTATCCACTAACTCTGGGATATTTTAATCGATGTTCTCACAAGCGTGTAATTGATTATTGATAGGGGTGTAATGGTTATCAAATTAAAATAGTAGAATAATTATTCAACTAATGAAGTTTATTGTGTTATAATTAAATTTATTAGGAATTATTTAAATAATTTCCTTAAATCAATATATAATGTGGATGGTTGGCCTCAAAAATCCCCTAAGAAAAACAATAATTTGAAACCCTTTCCTATCACAACTGAAGTGGGTGAGGAGAATGATTTGGTGATAGGTACACTTAAGATCTACTATATAGTAATAAATATCTTATTTTATTCTATATATGACAAATCTTTTATGACTAAAAACATTATATGATTATTACATCAACACATCAATGATAAGATATTAAATTGGATGTTAAAAATCATTATGTCTTGTTCATCAAATCCAATGTTTATATCTCATCACCTATAGATACTTTTGGAAATTTAATTTGTATAAATAATATTATTCTCTATCAAGTTGAATTTTATGTTATATTTTTCCTGGATGGAATGTATTTATAAATATATCCCATATCATGTTTTCTGGAATGAAAGTCAAATTTTATATTCTAAATCATCCAATAATTTTTTTTGTGAGATTATAAAAATTAATATAAAGTGGGAGTTACTTAAATTTAATGAGTCTTACTACCAAGTCATGAGAGTTATTTATGTCAAATTATCAGGGATAAAGCTAACAATGATGATATTATCATTTTTTTGTCATGTCTAAAATGTATTTATTGAAGACATTCCTAATCTTCCCTTAGATATTGATGTTTATTTTTAAATAGTATTAATAAATGATGTTAAAGCTATTTATAGATCCCTTATATAGTGTTCATAATTGGTTTGGAATAATTTATGCATAAAATAATGGAGAACCTATAAAAGGGATTGATAAACATGAGTGAATTACTATATGGTGAAATTGTTCTTTGTGTTAATATAAAAGATGGGCCAATGAGTCTTTTACTTGATTATTGTGAATATAAAATGATCTCAGTAAAGCACCAATATCCCATAAAAAATATTGATAAATTATATGATCAACAATGTAGATCTCACTACATTTTAACGTTCTACCTTCATTCTGTATATTAGAAATTGATGTTATAAAAAGAGGATATACTATGTAATACATTTAAATTAGTCATGGGAATTATGAATTCAATGTAATTACGTTTGAATATACCATTGATCACACTATCTTCATAGATATAATGAATTGAGTCTTTAAAGACAACCTTGAATAGTTTTTGGTAGACTTTATTGATGATATTCATATATATTCAATGATTATGAAACATAATGAAGTATTTTTAAACATTATGTTGAAGACCAGAAGATAGAAAATATGTATTAAAAATATACCTACTATTGATTTTGGATATATATGGATTCAAATTTTTGTCATATAATTCATGTAGACGGTATATTGTTTGAAACTTACATGATAAAGGTTATAGATCAACGGCCTAGAAAAAAGAATATTATAGTGATCTGTAGTTTTTATGGATTGGATGGATATTATCAACCTATTTTAAAGAAAATTTATTGGCTATATAACCCTCTAACAAAGTTGATATAGAAGGATCTGAGTTAAAAAGGTATAAGAATACAATGAAAATTTCAGGGAGATGAAATGAAGGATTGTCAATACAGCTATACTATACCAACCTACAATGGAAATGAGCTTGTGATTGGTATTTCATTAAATTAGGAAATGAGATGTATAAAGACCCGTCCATAAAACCATACATAATCTTGAATTAAATGAATAATTCACATTGAGGATCTTTTCAGGTTTAGAGGTTTAGAGAGTTATTCCATAAATATTACATCTCAAAATATTATAGAGTAAGCACCTCTACACAGTTCCCATTTTTTTACAAAACATGAACTCTTATAAAAAGATTTATGTATAGTTCCATGTTTAATAGAGCATGACCTCTCCTTGATCCCATCCTTTACCCTATTAGACATTATTTCCTAAGAAAACATTTCAAAAACTTGGGATCCGCACAAAATGATCAGTAAGGGATACACAAAGAAGTAAAACTCTTAGTTTTTCAAAACAACAAGTAAACTATGAATACATTAACATAAGTAATACTTTTCACCTTGATTAAGTATGAAATACTCTTCACTATATAAAGGATCATTACGTACCCTTTTGAAACCAAAAGATTACTAGAAAACCCATATAAAGAACACATAACATATAAAGGTAACTTGGGACATAAACATATATAAATGGAATAAAAATACGGTTGAATTCCAAACATATCACTAAATGGAATAGCCATATGTCCGAATTCCATACCCAATGTATTGGAGGTTACAGCTTAACCACCGGTCCTGGTATTCATGGCACCACCCATCATTTGCTTTATCACGAAACCACCCGTCAAATGTCCAAGTACTATTATAAAATCACAACACATACAACAAATATAAAGGAAAGACAACTTTTCCACATTTCAATCACAATATATCACTTAAATATATTGACATAACAAATCCATTTTCAAAACCATTATCAGTACCAAAAATACATAATAGATTATATGGTATTTTTTTTCTTTTAAAAACAGTACAACTTGTTGAGGAAACCAATGATCAAATAATACTCACAGCAGCGGAAAGGTCATTGTCACCACGTACATTAAAAAAAATTCCTTTTTTCATTTAGTAAAACTCCTCATATAACAAGATTGCATTTTAATAAAATAAAAAGTCAAAGAGGTTTATACACCATATAAAATAAAGGCATGTATAAAACTAACAATGACTCAATAAAAGGAGATTGAGAAGAAGTCCCTTACCTCATGTCCGACACGACTGATTCATTCTTAAGTTTCTTGAATAATAAACTAAAGTTAATTTATACATTGTTAAGAACATTTTTCAAGTTTATTAATCCTTTCATATCAACTATTACCATGTTATAAACATTATGTAATAATTTAATTTAATAACGTCTATTTTGTTGATATTTGGTACTTGGGTCAAAAAGGAACACCTTATATTTATAAGTTGTCCATGTGGTCAATATTAAATTATATCCATAATGATATTCATGATTTATATATCATAAATATCATATATATCCAGGATATACATGTATTTATAATAGTACATAACATTTGGAGGTAAGAAATGAAATGCACTGTTCATGGAGACGGTAAGTTGTATGTACGCATTAACACTACATTCATTTCTATTTATTATTTTAATGAAAATAAAACATAATTATACAAAGTTATATTATGATTCCAGTATAATATCATATATAAAATCATTAACAACATCCTTTATACATCCCACATAAGGCATTAATGAATCACATCACTTTTAGGGGGTGGTAGTCCTCACTTCCTCAAATGAGATTATCGTATTTACCGACTATGGAAACAATAAAGTTTTGATACAATTTGGAAGTACAGAAGCATAATGAAATCATAAACATAATATATATAATATATAAATATGGTTCCATCATAATTTCCACTATGAGATGTGGTATGATGTAATTGAACAATCATCATTTCGTGAGGCATTAGTTTGTCATTCAAAGAAACATTATGTTCTTCAACCCTTTTGATGGAGGTGGGTATAAGTGTAGTTCGAATACATCCCATAAAAACATACTAGTATGTTTAGGATACTTTTTTTGTTACGAAATAAAATAAATAAAAATATTTTAGGGGTTGGAGAAGTAATATAAAAGAAAACAATTTAATAGATATTGTTACCTTTAATTTGGGTAACTCCCTTTGGTTTGGACCAAAGAACATATTATAGCTCCTTATTCCTCAAGTAATGCTTCTAGTGGGATTATAATGATGTTGGTATCTTAATTAGATAGAACTTGGACGAGCCAAATCACTTGAGAGGTGTGAGAAATTGGTTAGAAGTGGTTTTCTTTTTTTAAGGGTAAAGAGGGGCTCTTTAGGAAAGTGTGAAATTATTATTTTATAATTTAATGGTATTCGATTTCTAATGGTCCAAAAATCATTATAGTAGAATATAAGATGATTCATGGACGAAATAAAATCATCCAATCAGAATTGTACTTGTTTTGGAAAATATTTTATGAATTATAATCTTATTTATTTAAATCATTTATTAATGAGGTAAACACTGCATCATTATTATGTCAACGATAATTTTATATATTTGTTTTATAAAAATTATAAACAAAATAACATTATGTAGGAAATAGGTTTATCTTTCCAATTAATATTTATAGTTAAAAATATTCCTTATATAACACCATATAAAAATTAATTTACTAAAGGATTTTTGTTTATGTCTATTTTGCCTTTACATTAAATTAATTAGTCTAAATTGTCATTATCACTCCCATGTGTCTTAAAGTGGTACTAAATTTGTCCCAAAGATACCCATGGTCGTGAATGACTCATACAATATGGTTTGGATATGATTTAAGGTAATTTTGAATTATTATAATATTCTTTTAACCTTGAATTACCTTATATACCATTAACCGTGGTAAATAAAAGTCAAAATTTACTATTCACAAAAAAAAATAATTTTCATCTTAATGAACCACATTTTATTTCTTGATAATAACCATTTATATGAGATTTTAAAATTAAATTCCCATATTTTGTAAAATTTTATTTAAATTAAAAAGTCAGTTTTTTTACTACTACTAAGTGGTGTCACTATTCATCAAAAATTGAAGTCTTTCATAAAAATACCAAAAATTCATCGTAAGAATTATTTGATATTCTGAGTTAAACATTTATGTCTATTTTATCAAATTTAAAACATATAAGTGGAATTAATTATTTTAAAAATTAATTCCCATTGTTAAAACAAATAGCATGTTTTTAAGAAACAATAACTATCAAAAGATTGATAATTGTTTATGTCCAATTTCAATGTGAAATTAATTCCATTGACCAAAATTGGATTCAATGGTAAAAATATATTTCAATTTCGCATTATAACCAACTAATAATATAATCTAAAAATATAATTAAATTATATTAGATGGCACTTTTGAATTAAAATACAGTATTTTTCACTACTCATTAAAATATGAACTTTATCAGGAAAATACCAAAAATTACCCAAAGTAAAATTTGATGTCCCCATTCTAAAGAGGGAATTTATTTGGTCATATAGAATGTATTAAGGTGACAAAGAAACTATATTTAAAAAGGGTTCTCTATTAAAAGGCAGTAAATCGTCCTTTAAATGTAAATTATGCTTAAAATCATATTCATTCATATTTTAAGCCTTTTAATTTTTATTAGATAAATGTAAATACATCTAACAAACATGTATAATTATATTGTTGGTAGTTTCATTCATTCCTGCCAATACAATGGCTAGGAGTTAACTACCATTTAAATTAATAATTTTATATTATTAGTGGGCAATGTAAGATTTCAAAGAAACCCGTTCTTGTGTATCGGGTAGGCTATCAAACATAGAAACCCTCTTAAAGTAAAATTAATATTAAATTCAAAAATATTAGTAAAAATATCTTATTCTTTTTTACATGGGATGTTACATCCTTACCCCCTTTTTAAATCCCTTCCTTTCAATTTTTATTCCCTTATCAAAATATGTGGGGGTATTTATCCCTCATAGCATTTTCAGATTCCCAAGTTGCCTCTTCAACCATATGGTTTTTTCACAAAACCATTACCTGGTAAATTAACTTATTCTGCAACACCATCTCTCTATGGTCAAGAATCTGAACTAGTTGTTCTTCATAAGAGAGATTCTCTTCCAACTGAACTACCTCGGGGCTCAATACATGAGATTGATCTGGCATATACTTTCTCAACATTGAAACCTGAAAAACATTTTGTACATGGGATAAACATGGAGGTAAATCCACTCTCTACAGAACTAATCCAACTTTTTCCATAATTTCAAAGGGTTCAATGAACCATGGACTCAAAAATCCCTTCATACCAAAACACATCACACTTTTCCATCGAGAAACATTGAGAAAGAAATGATCACCTACCTCAAAGGAAAGATCCTTCCTCCAGTTATCGACATTAATTTTATGCCTGCTCTGAGGTGTTCTCATGTGCTTCTGAATGAACTGAACTTTCTCTGCCATCTCTTCTACCAATTCTGGTCCCATCAACTTCTTACCACCTATTTCATCCCAGAATGCTGGAGTTCGACAATTCTATCCATATAATGCCACAAATGGAGAAATCTGTATACTGGAATGAAAGATGTTCTTATAAAAAAATTCATCCAAAGAAAGATGTTGGTCCCAAATTCCCTGGTAATCCATCGAGCAAACACATAACATATCCTCCAAGGTCTGAAATGTTCATTTTGACTGACATTCTGATTGAGGATGAAAAGTTGTACTAAAGTTTAATTCAGTACCCAATGACTTATGAGGGCCTTTACAAAAGTTAGAAGTGATCTTGGGATCATGATCAGATAGAATGGAGAGGGGAACTCTATGCAACCAGACTATCTCTTTAACATATAACAGAGAAAGTTGATCTAGAGACAATGTATCTCTAATAGGAAGGAAATGAGCAGAGCTAGTCAATCGATCATCTGTAACCCAGATTGCATTATTACATCGAGATTTCTTTGGTAATCCCAAAACGATGTCCATAGATATATTTTCCCATTTCCACTCTGGCACCGGTAGAGGCTGAACCATTCCTTTCGGTAACTGTCGCTCTGATTTAACCTTCTGACAAGTCAAACACTCTATAGTAAAATCAATATTATCTATTTTCATTCCATCCCACCAGTAATACTCCCGATGTTCTCTATACATCTTAGTACTGCCAGGATGAACTTAAAACGGATAAATATGAGTTTCACATAACAACTCATTCTTCAACTGTGAATCACAAGGCACAAATAATCTCTTTTGAAATCTCAAAACATAATCATTATCAATGTTAAAATCAGAAAAAATTATCTTCCTGAACCAACTCTAACATTTTCTGCAACTCGCTGTCTTCTTTCTACGCTTTCTTAATTCTGTCTGATAGAGATGATTTCACTGACACCTGAAACAAACCATAATAATTTCCTCCAACAACAACTTCTATGCCAAATTTCATCAAATCAAAAACCAAAGTATCTCGTTTGAAACGTAACATGGTTAATGAAGTATTACTTTTTCGACTCAAAGCATCAGCCACATTATTTTTTTCCCCGGATGTTAAATTATCATGCAATCATAATCCTTTATTAATTCCAACCATATCATCTGTCTCATGTTCAATTCTTTCTGAGTGAATATATACTTCAATCTTTTGTGATCAGTATATATTTCACACTTCACTCCATACAAATGATGCCTCCAAATTTTTAAAGCAAAAACAACTGCAGCTAATTCCAAATCAAGTGTAGTGTAATTTAACTCATGTTGTTTCAACTAAAATGAAGCATAAGAAATTACCTGATCATTTTTCATTAGGACACAACCCAGCCCTTTCAACGAAGCATCACTGGAGATAACAAACTTAGCATTTCTGGATGGTAGTTCCTAAACTGGAGCATTCACCGATATTATTTTCAATTTCTGAAAACAATCATAATAGTCTTTGGTCCAGATGAACTTAACACATTTTGGAGTTAACTTAGTCATTGGACTAGATAACCGTGCAAACCAATCAACAAAACTTCAGTAATATCCTACAAAACCATGAAAACTATGAATCTCGGTTATATTTTTGGGTCTTGGCCATTCTTAAACAACATTTTTTTAACAGGATTAATAGTTATGCCATTTTTTTAAATAATGTGACCAAGGAAAGAAATTTATTGTAACCAAAACTCACACTTGCTGAATTTCCAATAAAGATTCTTTTATTTTATGGTTTTCAATACAACCCCTAAATGACTTTCATGATCCTATTTACTTTTGGAATAAACCAAAATATCATCAATGGAAAACACCACAATCTTGTCCAAGAACTCACGAAAAATTCTATTCATAAGATCTATGAATACAGCAGGTGCATTGGTTAACCCAAAAGGAATAACTACAAATTGATAATGGCCATATGTAGTATGAAACGCGGTCTTCGGAACTTCTTCCTATTTTACTTTCACTGATGGTACCCCGATCTCAAGTCAATCTTCATAAATACTGAGCTCCCTGGAGCTGATCAAACAAATCATCGATAGGAGGGAAAGGATACTTATTCATAATAGTGATGTTATTCAATTCTCTATAGACAATGAAAAGTCTCATTGAACCATATTTCTTTTTAACAAACAATACAAGAGCACCTCATGCTGATGTTCTAGGTCGAATGAAACCTTTATCTAACAACTCCTGTAATTGATTCTTTAACTATAATAGTTCAATTTGATCCATTCGATAAGGGGGTATTGAAACTGGCATAGCATTAGGAACTAAGTCAATAGTAAATTCCACTTCCCGATTAGGTATAATACCAGGAAACTCATCAGGAAAAACATCAAGGTACTCGTTTACCACTGGCACATAATTAATCTAAACAGTTTCAAGGTAACATTAATTTCCATATTTTACTAGTTTCTCAGCTTCCTGATATGTTATCATTAAAAAGGGTTCATTTTTGTATACAAAATGAAAATTATTCTGAAAAGAAACCTCTTTAGCTCTGCATTCAATCTTATCATGATAAACAGAAATCCATTCCATGCCCAAAATAACATCAATCTCTACTAGAGGTAAAACAATAAGGTTTGCAGGTAGATTCGTTCTACACACAAGGACATGAATGTTTTTATGTTTTATTTTTGTCTCAAAATTTCCTACAGGTGTTATTACCGTAAGTACTGTATTAATATCTTGAGATGGAATTCCTAATTTACAAGAAAACATCTCAGAAATTAAAGGGTGTGTAGACCATGAATCAAAAAACACATTGGCATAATCAGAACAAATAAATAGTGCACGTGATACAACTTCATTTGATGGCCCAACATCTGCTGAAGTAGTTGCAAAGGATTTCACCACCCATTTCTACTTGTAGTCTACCTACATTCCTTCGGTTGAGTTCCTTTTTGGACACTAATTTGCAAAATGACCCATTTCATTACAATTAAAACATCTTACCAATGGCTTTTCATTCACTCCTTGATCACGTTCCTTACAGTTATGGGCAATATGACTAGACTAACCACACCAGAACCACTTTCCCGACTTTGATAAACATTCTCTGGGATGACTTTTACCACACTTCTCACAATATGGATATTTAGTTTTCTTACCTCCAGGATTCTTTGATGAATTCTTCCCCTTTGTCTTCCAACTAGACCTCTTATTCTGTTGTTTTTCAAAGAACATATGACCATCGGAAAACTCCATTTCCACCGTCTCCGCACATTGAACATTTTTCTCATAACCTTTGAACTCACAAGAGGCTAACTCTCTTCGATATCGTGGCTTCAGTTCTGAGTAAAATTGATTTCTCTTACTATCAATATCTCAGATAAAATTTGGCTCATAACTGGCCAGTCGAGTGAACTTTTCTTCATAAGCAGCCAGTGAGTCATCCTCCTGCCTCAATTCCAGGAATTGTTTTTCCATCCTAAGACAAACCCACTTATGAAAATATTTCTCAAGAAACATACCATTGAATTCATCCAAATTGAGAGCATCAATCTCTTCACTATCCCTGAAATTTTTCACCATCGACCACCACTGACCAGCTTCACCTTCAAAACGGTAAACAACGAGACTATCCTTTTTATGTTCTGAACATACCATGACATCACAAATCATCTCCAGTGATTTAATCCACTCTTCAGATAGCACAGGGTCATATGATCCTCTGAATGATAGAGGATGTTGCCTCATGAAATGCACCAATACTAACATGTTTATCTACGGTTGATCTAGCTGATCTCTTGCATGAATACCGCCAACATTTATAGCCTGAGTCAACTGTTCCATCACTTCAACAAATTGTTCAGTTGCGATTCCGACCATCACAGGTTGCTGATTTCGAAGGTTATCTTCCTCCTGATGTCGTCTGAATAGAGCCACCATGTTTCCTCTGCGGAAAACCATTCTGAACATATAAATATTTTAGGCAAAGCAACGCGGTAATATGTAAATGCTTTATGATTTCAATATTAACATAAATTACTTTAGAGACATTAATTTAACAATACCCTAACTCCTAAAGATATCGAAACCGAACATTGAGACCAACTATAACGACCTGATCTTAAAACCATACTTAATCTTGAATTAAATTAATAATTCTCATTGAGGATATTTTCAGGTTTATAGGTTTAGTAAGTTAGGCCATAAATATTACATCTCATGATATTACAGAGTATACACTTCTACACAGTTCCCATTTTATTTTTTTAACACAACATGAACTCTTAAAAAAAGAGTCTTGTATAGTTTCATGATTAAGATAGAATGACTTCTCTTTGATCCCATACTTTACCCTATTCCACATTATGTCCTGTGAAAACATATCAAAAACTTGGGATGAGCACAAAAAGGTCAGTAAGTGATAGACAAAAATGTAAAACTGTTAGTTTTACAAAACAACATGTAAACCATGAATACTATAACATAAGTAATACTTTTCAACATTATGAAGTAGTAAATACTCATCAATGAATAAAGGATCATTACATACCCTTTCGTAACAAAAAGATTACCAGAAAACACATATAAAGAACACATATCATATAAAGGTATCTTGGGACATAAACAAACATAAATGTAATAACCATACGATCAACTTACACAAATATCACTAAACGGAATATCCATACAAATGACTTCCATACCCAATGCATTAGAGGTTATAATGTAACCACCTGTCCTAGTATTCATGTAACCACCTATCATTTGGTTTATCATGTAACCACCCTTCAAATGTCAAAGTACCATTATAAGATCATAACACATATGACAAATATAAAGCAAAGAAAACATTTCCACATTTCAATCACAAAATATCACATAGATATATTGACATAAAAATCCATTTTCCAAATCATTTTCAGTTCCAAAAATACATATAAGAGTATATGGTATTTTATTTGTATTAAATATAGTACAGCTTGTTGAGGAAGCCAAAGCACAAATAATACTCACAGCAACGGAAAGGTCGTTGTCACCACATATGTTAAAAAGAAATTCCTTTTTTTCATTTAGTAAAATGATTCATATAAAAGGATTACCTTTGAATAAAATGAAACGTAAAAGTTGTTTATGAACCATATAAAATAATGGCACGTATAAAACTAAAAATTCCTCAATGAAAGGAGATTGAGACGAAGTCCCTTACCTCATGTCTGACTTGACTCGTTCATTCATTAATCTCCTGAAGAATAAACTAAAGTTAATTTATACTTTATTAAGAACCTTTTAATGTTTATTATTCATTTTATATCAATTATTACAATTTTATAAACATTATGTAATCATTTAATTTAATGACGTCCATTTTGTTGATATTTGGTACTTGAGTCAAAAATGAGAATGTCATATTTATAAGTTGTCCATGTGGTCAATAGTGCATTATATCCAGAATGAGATTCATGATTTATATATCATATATATCATATATATCACGTATATACATGTATTTATAATATTACATAACATTTGGAGATAAGAAATGAAATGCACCGTTCATGGAGACGGTAAGCTATACGCATGCATGAACGCTACTTTCATTTATGTTTATTATTTTAATGAAAATAAAAAATAATTATAAATTGGTATATTATAATTACAGTATAATATAATATATAATATCATTAAAAAAATCTTTTATACATCTCACATAAGGCATTAACGAATCACATCACTTTGAGGGGGCGGTAGTCCGTACTTCATGAAATGAGATTATCCTATTTATCCACTATAGAAACCAAAAAGGCATGATATAATTGGGATGTACAGAAGCATAATGAAATCATAAACATAATATGTATCATATATAAATATAGTTCCATCATAATGGCCACCATGAGAGGAAGTATGATGTAATTGAACAATCAACGTTTCCTGAGGCGTTAGTTTTCAATCCAGAGAAACATTATGTTCTTCAGCCATTAGATGGAGGTGGGTGTAAGTGTTGTTCGAATACATCTCATAAAAACATCCTATTATATTGAGTATACTGGTTTTGTTTCAGTAGAAAATAAATATAATTATTTTAGGGGATGGAGAATCAAAATAAAAGAAAACAATTTAATAGAAACTGTTACATTTAATTCGGGTAACTCCCTTTGGTTTGAACCAAAGGACTTCTTGAAGTGCCTTCTTCCTAAAGTAAGGCTTCTAGAGGGATAAGATGGATGTTGGGAGCTTAATTGGACATATTTTAGGAGATCCAAATGGATTGAGAGGTGTGAGGAATTGGTTAGAAGTTGTATTCTTTTATAAGGGAGAGGAGGGGCTCTTTAGGAAAGTGTGAAAGTATTTTTTTATAATATAATGATATTCAGTTTCTAATTGTACAAAAATAATTATAGTCGAATATAGGATGATTCAAGGTCGAAATAAAATCATACAATCAGAATTGGACAAGTTTTGGATAGTATTTTATGAATTATAATCTTATTTATTTAAATCATTTATTAATGAGGTAAACACTGCATCATTATTATGTCATAAATATTTTAATTCATTTGTTGTATAAAAATTATAAAACAAATACCATTATTTAGGAAATAATTTAATCTTTTCAATTAATATTTATAGTAAAAAATATTCCTTATATAACACCATATAAAAATTAATTACTAAAAGCTTTTTGTTTGTGTCATTTTTTCCTTTACATTAAATTAATTAGTCTAAATTGTCATTATAACTTTTAAGTGGCTAAAAGTGGTCCGAAAAACAATCCAAAGATGCTCATGGTCGTTAATAACTCGACAAATTAGGTCTTTACATGTGTTATGGTAATTTTGAATTATTATAATATTCTTTTAACCTTGAATTTACATATTTACATTTAACTGCATTAAATAAAAGTCAAAAGTTACTATTCACCAAAACAATCATCTTAATGAACCACATTTTACTTCTTGATAACAACCATGTCTGTCGGTTTTTAGAAATTCAATTTATAGAATTGGTAAAATTTTATTTAAATGAAAATGCCAGTTTTTTAACTACCACTAAGTGGTGTCACTATTCATCAAAAATTGATGTTTTTTAGAAAAATACCAATAATTCAGCCTAAGCATTATTTGATATTCTGAATTCAAAATTGATGTATATTTTTCCAAATTCAAAACATTTAAGAGGAATTAATGAATTTAAAAATTAATTCACGTTGTTAAAACAAATAGTGTGTTTTTATGAAACAATAACTATCAAAAGATTGATACTTGTTTATGTCCAATTTCTAAATGAAATTAATTCCAATGACCAACATTGGATTAAATGGTAAAAATATATTTCAATTTCACTTTAAAATCATCTAAAAAGTTAACCTACCTATATAAATAAATTATATTAGAAGGCACATTTGAATTAAAATACAGTATTTTTCAATATTCATTAAAAATGAACTTTATCAAAAAAATACCAAAAAATTTCCCAAAGTAAAATTTGATGTCTCCATTCAAAAGAATGATTTAATTTGGCCATATAGAATGTATTAAGGTGACTAAAACTAGATTTAAAAAGGGTTCTCCATTAAAATGCGGAAAATTGTCCTTTTAATGTATATTATGCTGAAAACTAGATTCTTTCATATTTTAAGCCGTTAAATTTTTATTAGATAAAAGTAAATACATCTAAAAAACATGTATAATTATATTGTAGTTAGTTTCATTTATTCCCACCACTACAATGGCTAGGAGTTAACTACCAATTAAAATAATAACATTATATTATTAGTGTGCAACATAAGATTCCAAAGAAACCTATTGTTGTATATCAGGTACACTATCGAACATAGAAACACTTTTAATGTAAATTTAATATCGAACATAGATTCCCTTTTAAAGTAAAATTAATATTGATTTCAAAAATATTAATAAATATATATTATTCTTCATTTACATGGGATGTTACAGTATGTTTCCTCATGAATAATGACATAGTGATAGTTTATTCTTCATGGAAATTTAATATTTTTGAGAAATATTACGTGACTCATGATTTGGAGCTGGGAGTGGAAAAATAATCATTGTAAATATGCTAGAATTATAATTATCATGAATGATGTTATAACAATATGGATCATAAAATTGTGAATAATTTATTTTGAAATAAATATTTAATATTCAACAATTGAGATTGTATTTAATTGAATAAATTATTATGATTAAAGAAGATATTTCCACCCTAGAAGGAGAATGTGGAGGAATATTCTCTTATACTGATATACAATTAAATATTTGACATGATGATTACTGAATTATATCTATTATTTATGGATATATTGAAGATATACCAAAAAAACAAGAGTAATGGGGAGAAATCATATCTTTCTCAAATGAATATTCAATAATCCATCCATGTGAGGATTGCAGAGGAAAAAATGGAGGATAAGGTATTATATACAAATGTTAGTAGAATTAATGAGTTAAATATTGATTGGGATGGAACTATGAGGTTGAGTAACTGATTATGTTTTTATTAAACTAAAAATTTAAAGAAGGGGATGTTGGATGAGTTTAATAATTCATTTTTTCATATAAATTATAGAAATATATAAATATATATCGATTATAAATAGTATTTCTAATGGATAACATGAAAAGGGGGATAATAGAAAATATATCTCAATTCTATGAATGTTATCTAGATAAGGATAATAGATATAATTATAATGCTATTTTATAAAATTACCAATACCATAATATAAATTAGAAAGTAATACCATTAATTTAATTGTTGGACTCCCCAAAAAATATAAAGCGAATAATCATATTTGGGTGGTATGTTATCACATTATAATGTCACTATATTTAATTAAACTATGATAATAATTTTATTTTTATAATATTAACATTATAGACTTTAAGAAACTGGAAAGGATTAATAGAGTACATCATTATTTTATAATTGATTTGGAGACAAGGATTGCTTCATTGTTCCTGAGTAGTCTTTAATAAGAATTGAATACAAGGATATACATTAAAATTTAAAATTTCTCACTGATAGATGTTTAGAATAATAGGACCATTGAAAGGATAGTGGACTTGATGATATCATTTTCTAGGGATTTTAAAAATAATGATCAACACATTCCATTGGTTCAATTTTATAAAATTATTAGATTCCTCTAAATAATTATTGTACTTATTTATGAAGAACTCTATAGTAGGAAGTACATAATTAAAATATGTTATTATTGATTTAGTGAAGTTAATATACAAAAAACTGTGTAAAAAGCGAATTTAATACATGTTTAGAGTCATTCAATAGCAAACCTGGGAAACACAATGTTGATAGAGAAGTTATGATAACAAGCTTGACCGATATCTATCGTTAAATGTTTTAGAAAAATTATTCGTATGAATATATCACTGAAAAATATTATGATATATTTAGATAAGGGATATATGTTCCCTTCAAATATTATTCCCTTCTAAATTATTTATCATATCAGGATAGTTTCTTATTGCATGGCTCTTACACCAGATCTCCCTCAAGTTCAAAATGAGTTCCACATGTCTCTCTTGAGGAAATTGCTAATTGATTAATGACATATAGTAAAATTAGATGTCATAACAATAGATAATGATATATATTATGTGAAAAATCAGTGGATATTTTTTATTTTAGACACCACATGCTACAAAACAAGACCATCCACGTGTTAAATGTTTTGTAGAAAAACCCATAAAATACGAGGAAGATATGTAAGAACCTATAGATTTGATGAGGTAGAAGTTACATTAGTTGTTTTAATAAAATATATTGAATTTTTAGTTTAGGGTAAAATGTAAGACCACTATATGTTATGATATATTTCTCTTTATGAAAATATTATTTCATCAATTGTTTTCATAACACCCCAAACCGAGTTTAAATGATCCACGATATACTATTGAACTACTATTATTTATTGTGGATGTTATCCCCAATGCATTGGAATTGAGAGTATTAATAGAAATATCATTGTTATTAAAAAATATTTTTTACATCCATATAAAATTAATTTAATTGTCTATAATTGGATAGATATTAAAATAAATATTTTTAATGGTAAGAAGATATGTAAAAAACAAATTAATTTTCACAATGACTTTGTATCCTAATAAATTTAATTAGTATATATTGATGAATTATTTTTAATATAATTATTTATAATATATTCATTAAAATATTTTAACATTCATGTATTATTTTTTACATGACACATATTGTGGGTAAACTCAGTGTTGTTCTTAATTATTTATTTTTCGAACAATGGTCTCCCTACGTTTTACAAACTTTTTTTAAAAATAATTTATTACAAATATAGAAATTTAATACTATAAAATGTAATAAATATTATTAATCATCATAATTTATATATTATAATCGGTTCATAATATATTTTTTCACAATGAATAATAAAATCAATTAAAATTGCATACCACAATTAAGGATAAAAGGGAATAACGATGGATTAAAATAAAGCATATAGTGATAATATAAATTAAATATTTATCAAAATAAATTTGGAATAATCTACTTTTACCTTATATCACCCTAAAATATTTTTTAGAAACTTTTTATGCACTATACCCTAAGAGTGACATTAGTATATTTTAGTATTATAAATAGTTAGAAGTTCCCCGCTTCTATCACTTATAAAAGGACCCCATATCATCTCTAATCCACACAGCATGATCCATTTATATAAATAAACAAATACGATAATAAATTTTAAACTACCACATATGTATTTAATATAGGTTGTTATTTTCATTAAATTCCAACCCAACCGTCTAAAAGTGTATATTAAATATTGGTTTATTAAAGATGAGGAATATGTTTACAATAATCAATTTAATATTTTATTTTATTTTTACCACATCTAATTATTCAATAACTATCAAAAAATGTTTAGATAATTATATATTATATAATTAAATGTTTTATTGTCTATTTTACATCAATTTTATTAGTCTTTAAATAAAATGGATAATATAATAATAATCTCCCTTACATAAAAATTACCATCACCATGAAGTGATATATTTCATTTTCAATCAAAGATATTCATGGATGTTCATTATTATTAATTTAATGTGTTTATATTATATTTATAAAATATTTAATCTTCTTCAGTTATAATAATTTTTTACTTTCTTACCATCCCATCTATTGTCAAATGATAACATTTATTATGTGTATGCGTGGACTATCACCTCCAAGAAGCGATGTAATTTAATTTTCATTTCTGATTTATAGGGATTGTAAAGAGTTTAAATTTAATTTTTATATATTATATTTATGATATAATAATTTTTATAAAAATCAATTGTATTATATTATTTATTTATTTTCTAATAATTGAAAAGTGGAAATATAACGTTATTATAAGCACGATCCACTATCTGAATGAAGTGATGTACATCGTTTTTACAATACCATTATTTTATGAATGATTATAAAATTATAGATAATGAAAAATTATTATATTATTTAAATGATTAAAATACTTTGGATGATGTATACATTAACAATGTTTCAAGGGCTCGAATAGTCAAACCGAAACATGCTTAGAAAAAAAAACAATTTGTATCCTGAATTAATATTAAAAAGAAGCATTTTTAATAAAGGGGTAATTTAAATATAAATGGGAATAATATATAATAATATAAATTATATATATTTTACACATTATTAATAAATATATTTTTTAACACTAGAGTTTTAAACTCATACATATCAGGATGAAAATTAATATAAGGTTATCTAGTGTCACTTTCGTTTCTGTGAGACATATGGAATATCCACCTCATGTGTCAATGGTGTTTCTTATATATAGCTTATTTGATATGATATATCAATAATATTTTTATATTAATCGATATAAGTTTTTTTATTTTATTTTATATTTGTTATTGTGGTAATGTTAAAAAATATAACATTGTGGGATGTTATTTGGGGTACAATATCATTTCATTTAGTTATTAATTATGTTAAATTTCTATTCAGGAAAAATATACGATCTATATCTATCAAAATACATATTTTTTATTCTCACCAATTTATTTATAGGGTTATGCTTTCATCCATTTATTGTCCCCTATTTCTGTCCAAGTAATGATTAACAAAATGATTTTAAGAAAAGTTTTCCATATTTTCACTTTATAGTTTAACATTTCCTTCTATGTGAATATTTTAACTAAAATATTTTCAAGATTTTTTTTCTCTAATAGTTTGTTAAAATAATATTTACCCATATTTACATTTCTATAATATGATTTTAAAACAATCTACATATTTTTTTTCAATGAGGTACTTTTTACTAAAGGCTTGAAAGTAATATTTGTTTTGACATACCCGCGTGAAATGTTTTTCCTATAATCATGAATACAACTATATTTGATGTTTTCATTAAATATATACATGGATATTTTCAAAATAATATTCGTACTATAATTCTAGAAATTTTTAGATTTTTAATAGTAGATTTATAAAGGAAAAGTGTATTTTCCCAAAGAAATGTTCTAATGTTCTTTTAATGTTATATTGATTTATATCAATAACCATTGATATATTATTTTCTTCACTAAGGATTTAATACAATGATGTAATCCTTATTTTTTAAATTTTTATATTTGTTTAATATGATGGCTAAATATTAATTAAAACCATTTTCTTTTCTAAAGGTTTAGCTGTGATGAAATGTTAAATGTTTTTATGATCTTGTGGTATATATATAAATCTATTATGAATACGTGATGGGTGTGTCCATTATTTCCATATAATGAATTGTTTAATTATATATATATATATATATCTTATGAGATGATGATAGTACAAGTATACCTAACTTCAAATAAACATGTTCACATTTTCGGGTAAGAGTATGATTGCTTCAAGCTATGATCAAAATATTATGTGTGGGAATAAGTGAGAATAACTATGTTCATAATCCAATGTGTGAGTATGATTTATTCTAGATATGATCATAAAATTATACATGGACGTCATTGGGGATAGCTATGTTCAAAATATTATGATTTCTTTTTCTTTATGATGCCACATACCTTTGTTATGACTCTTAAATACTGATTAATATTATGAAACCCTTAATAATAATGATTCTGGATTTGATTTCATTTTGGATTTAATGATCTATAAATTTGTGTGTATGAATCAGTTTTATTGATAACATGATGTTAATTATGTCATCATGCTATTATGATAATATTATTCATCATTATGATTTATATATACCATGCATACCCTTACTAAGAATCTGAGCTCACTATTTATCATGTTATCCTTAAAAATCTTATAATGGAAGGATATATGTATTATATGTATTGAATATTGATAATATGAATAATTTTTTGGGTTATGTTTATTATCATTTATGATATACGATGAGTTTTTATATTATCTCTAATTCTCAAAAATATTTACAATCCTCAATAATATATAATTTTGAAATATATTTAATATTAATATGAAACGATATAATAATTATTTATGTTATTCTTATGACCCATCATTGAGTTACATTTCATTTCACTCCAAATGAATATGTTTGGTTATAATTATTATTTAGTTTTATATTAAATAACGAAGGAATGAAGTTATGTGTGAAATAGATTGGAAGATATTGGGATTCAACTAGCCTAAAATTCAAAAACCAATGTTCATAATTAAATCAGAGTGATGATGAATATATAGTATAATGATTTTATCCAACTATATTAATACCTCAAAATGGCTATGTGGATGATTTTAGAAATCATCACTATGACCATTATTCATTATATCTCATGTCTTATAAAGGCATCTCAAAAAAATAATTTTTCACTTGAGGTTCTTGTTAAAATCTATTAAGATTGATGATGCTTGGTGGACTGACGGTGTATAAATGAATCATTAACCTTAATATCATTAACTTTCAGAATGGTTGGTACGTCAACCGATGTTATATTTTTCAATTTACAAACTACTCACATAATTAGGTTAAGTTTTATGTCTCATACTACATCAATAGAAATCCTATGATCATATACCAATTGTACAGAGAGGATAATAATTATGAAAAATAGTACAGAACAACGTTAATAATCACATACAATTGAATTTATAAATGTAAAAAAATCCCAAAAACTAACAATAAATATTTTCCCGATTTACATCACAATCATGTAATATAGTATCATCATGTTAACATAAATCTATCTAATACCTCTTATAATCCACTTCACTCGTCCAGATGATCATGTGTATGCTCATCCAAGGTAAGATAATATCCTATAAGACACCTACACATCCCCATATTACTCCTAGATTCTTCATGATTTCATTTTTTCCATGTCTTAGTGAACTCATTCTCAAATTTCTTTTAGCCTCCTCTTATAATTTTTAAGAACATTTCTTAGATCTCATTTACTCTAGGATCGGTCCACTTTTATGTTTTTAGCTGAAATATGTTTCTCATTAAAACTATGAAAATTCCTTATCAATTAATCTAACTTTAATGTTCTCCCTCATAATTCACATCATGAGGACATTCAAATTATAGATTCAGTGGTAGAATAATTTGATTTTTAGAAGAAAAATTCATGAGTAACTCTTCAAGTTGTGAATTTTCTTTATGTGAAAATGTAATGCCATCTATCAGCTTGAGTTTATTATTATCGACCCATGTTTCCTCCCTAACCAAATTTATAATTGATATTAAATTTATAACATCACGTAGGCTCATGTAATGGAAATAAACATATATGAACACCAATGGTTCATTCATGATTTTGAGTTTCTATTAGAGAATATGTTTTTATTCTTTCAAGGATTTTATATTCATAATTTAAACCTATGTTTCGAGGATTTAGTCTACATTGTTGGAAATTAATTCATTCATATATTGGATGAACCTAAATCATTATGGATAAATTTCTTACCTTATATCTAATGAAAAAAATTAAAATTTACATTACCTAACTAAAATAATTCTAAATGTGAGTATGGAATTACTCCAAATTAAATGGTTGAAAATTGTGTTACTATTACATTACTCAAGTAACCTTGATTATAAATTGTTCTTCTTTGTACATATTTAATTTCATCATTAAAAAATATATGAATTGTAAAAAATTATGAAATGATTAAAAATTTATTTTCAATATTTATACAAACTACTATAGATAAAAATTTATTTTCACCATAATTTTTAAAAATAGATCTAAAATTTAAAATGTATTATTCAAATAAAATTAAGTGTATCTTTACATGTTAAAATGATTATAAAAATTTACAAAACAATTATTCTAAAATATATATTCAATTAGACATTAAAATAATTTTTTTAAATGTACCTATAAATGAATGAAAAATTAACGAAAAATAATTATATGGTGTTTTTTCATGAATAAAAAATATAATAATTGTAGGAATAATTTAATTCAAAATTTGATAATCACCCCAACACAGAAAAGATGTTATTTTTTAAACATAAATCTCTTCATTGTCAATTTTTTTAATTTAATTAAAATTTTAAACAACATAATTCTTTGAAATGAAAATATTTCAATTCACAAAAAATTAATAAAATTTTAGTTGATTTTTATGATAACTAATTAGGCATGCATTTAAAAACATTTACACTAATGTTTTGGCGAATAAATTTCTTTTTTATGTCACTGAGGTCTCTAATTAGAGAGTTATTGAATATTTGTCCATGTTTTATTGAAAATTTTATTCATTGAAAATCATCTAAAAAGACTATTTTCTTCGGAACATGTTGAATAAATGTCTATCCTTTAAATTTAAATATATATTTGAACATTCATTTTAGAATTAAATATTTTTCAGATGTAATAATTTACAAATATTTTTATTTTATTATTCTATTTCATTAATTTAATTTTATGAACTTTGAATTTTATTTTCTACTTCAATGATACTTATATAAACCATTATTGGGACCATGAAACCATCCATTTTATACAATTGAGTGTTCCTCTAGCAATATATATCCCTTCAACCATTTCATTCACCTTTTTCATTGATGTCATGGACACAAATGCCACTCGATTGGTGACATGATCCCAGTGGGCCACATGGACTCAAGGGTATCTCTCCAAATTCTATATGTACCCAACTAGCAACGAGGTACAAGTGTGTTTCTATGGGGAGACTATGACCTCATTACCAAAGTGTAGCATAGTAGGTTAATGTAAAAAGAGGTAAATTGTGGAAGAAATATATGAAAATGGAAGTCACAATAGAAAAATAAAGGCAACAATTATAATAACTAAAAAAACTGGAATATAATTCAAAAAGTGATGATATTTCATGTAACATGAATACTGGAAAACATAGATAAAGGGAAGAAGGCATAACATGTTCCATAATAGTATAAAAGAAATCATCAACAATCCTTATAATCACGAGCTCTGTCTCATTTTCCTACTATAAAGATCCATCATATACATCAATAAATCAAGTGTTTGAAGCCATATTCTTTCCATTGTCAACACATAAAATAATTTGATCTAATCTTGGTATGAAACGACACCAAGAAAGGGTGTGAGATAGATATTTGTGGGCTACCACAAATGTTTTCTAATAAAAGGCCCATGTAAAATAAATATAATAGTGTGAATTCATGTTTATATAAAGTAATGAAGTAATATGTTACTAAATACCCATGTACCTTCTTCATCCCTTGGCTGGTGTCTAAACATGTAAAAAGTTCATTATTTTTTTATTGCCTATTTATAAATAACCTACATGTTACCAATATTGAATGTTCTATGTTATGACAAGGAAACCTGTAATGATACCTAATAGTGTAGTCCAAAAGTAATAACAATAATACATAGACATAAATGGTCAACAACTCAGTAATTACTATAGACTAGCATGGGGTATGAGTGTAATCCAAGGAGTATAGTCCATGGAATTCAATAATGGGGAAAACTGTGTCTAAAGAGTTTATCCAAGGTAAAAAGGTGTTAGGAAAAGACTGGGCTTGATGTGTCCATATTCCTAACACATACAATTGTTATACCGCATAAAGGGTAAACCCCTCATTCCAGACCCATTAGTGGTCTGAATTATCCCTTACGACACACCGTTGGGGAGATATTGAATTATTTCTAATAAATAATATATTAAATATTATTTAATAACTATATCTCTGGAGAGAGGCATCCAAATGACTAGTTCCATCAAATGTTATACCCTTCCTTAGGTAAACACCATATTTAGAACATAATAGTGGTCTAAAATTTCTAATACGATGTACTTTTTTGGAGATATTCAATTATTTTGAATAGAAAGGATGCATTTAATTTATTCATTTTTATAAATTTACTATGTCTTAACTGAGCCTATGCTGGTCTTGAAATCATGCACCAACTCAATTTCAAAACCAAAAAAATATTTAATTGAATATTAAAATATTTTAACTAGCATTGAAGGCATTTAACATATATATAAAAAATTCATCGATAAATCCTTTTTTCTATGTTACATATTGAAAATATAACAAAAAAAAATTATCAGTACTTGAAACAATAACGGGATGTTATAACCTCTTCTACATGGGATTTTCTGTCCACAGAAATCCTACAATCCTACCTCCATGTCAAAAAGATAAGGTCACTACATTAGAATCAGTTCCACCTTCTCCCACATCTCATGAGAAAAAGAACCATCAAGCCATAATAATCAAACCATAAGTATCATACTCCAATAAAGTACCTTGGTTTTAGAATCAACAACCCTATCCTTCTCTTCAGTCATAGATAAAATAGGTTTAATTTGAAGATCACATCTACTCAAAATATGTGATGGGTCAGATAAAAACATTCTTGTTTAGATACATGAAACAGATTATGTATTGATGTCCAATATGCTGATTGTTCCATATAATATGAAACTTTCCACACCTGATTAGTGAAATTAAAATTATAAGAATTATAAATTGAATCATAGCTATCATTACTTGGAAAAAACTTAGTTCAAACAATGAACATTCAGAAATTTATGACCAACACAATGGATATTTACAAGAACCACAATACAATGAATCAAAAGTATCCTTTCTGATCATGATCTGTAAATTATTATAGGAAAACTCATGTATCCCCAAATGGTAATTACAATCCCCAGCCTCGCCAAAGTCGATAACAAAAGAGTGAAGAATACTATCAGGATAAAACATCCAACTGGTACTTAAAATCATTCAGTTCAGATGGAGTGAGGTGGTATGAGAGGATTGAAACTAGTTGAGTACAAGAATCTAATTAAATATTAAAAACAACCTCCCTTACCAGTATAAAACCAGTGATGTTATAAAGAAATTCAATGAAGAATGGAATGAGATCACTACTCATTTAATATCCATCTTAATCAAAAGGAAATGCTGATATCATTTTTCCCAACTCTGGATAAGAAGGTCTGGATTAGTGTTACCATGGGTCCCATTATCCTTGAAATTTAGAGGCACAATGGGTGTATTATGATAGACCCATCGTAGATAACAATTAATCAGGTATTTATTAGAAATGATACAATCCATTTTGAATATGACGTCAATATATTCCATGTCATGAAGGAGAAATCTCTAAGCAAACTCGATATCTTATAGAGAGAAGTCACAAGTGGGACTATGGAGTGCTTTTTATGTCATCACACCAAGGTGTGTAATAATATCCATTGTATAAGATAAAATCTATATATAAAGATTAAGATGATTAATGATATGTGTTTAAATAACTGAGTGATATTCACCTGTATCAAATAGGGTTTTCGTTAATGAAGAACCTTTCGTAATGGTACATCTCATGGTTGTTGGATTAGTATCTGCATCCTCTAAAGACTGTTCAACTGCATGAAGAGTCATTGAACCAAATGCTTGTGGATGGAACACTTTTTTACATGAAACATTCTATTGCACGAGAGTATTTTTGAAGGTTTTTATGATCTCGTGCTGCGACGTGGAGTGGAAAAGTTTTAACATATATTCTGCAAGTCCCTTAATCATATGTAGGAGCCAAAATATTTTCAGCCTACCCATGCATGAAAAACTACATAGGCTTGGACCACACCATTGAGTCTGGATAAGAGTAGTCCATGAAAATAAAATTTAAGTACATCCTCTCTAAGACCCCATGTTTCTTTATCATCACTATAGTATCCCACCATCTTCTTCTTGGTACCTCAAACAAGATGGTGGAGCACTTCACCATGATCCTATCTAGTGTCTCCAAGAACTCAAACATACATTCTATCATTCCAAACCATTCCTCTGTATGTTGAGGATCAGTAGATCCCATGAAAATAGGTGGTAACTAGTGAATGAACTCTTGAGAATTAATTTGAAGAAAACCCAACAGAGGATCCACAACAAGAGACAAAATGAGGACTACTAGTGGTGATGCCCTAGATCTTGGATAGTACACACGATCACCTAAACTAAATTCAGATACACAACATAATTCGCTCCTTGAGGTCTAGCAGAAGCCTCCACTTATATCATATTCACACCTTTTCTTGGGGTAATATTACTACACAACATCAAAATTCAATAGGAATACATTAGATTGACACTCAGACTGAGTAATCAGAGAAATTATTATCCTAAGCAGGAACAAACAAGATTAGGATTTCACGCTATCCAAATCTAAATAGTGAAAATACTTGAACTAAACGACAATAATTTTTTCCCTAATCACCCGTGGCTTATTAAGGTTCATTATGGTGAGATATAACCCCACTATAAATCCCAAATACCTCCATTGTCCCGAAAATAATTCACAAATTCATACTGACATCAAGACAAATGCTCAACCTCCCTATGATAACATATTTTCATTAAACAACATGTGTACCTTGGAAACCTGATAATCAATCCAGCCCTTACATATTCTAAAGAGTTACCCCGATCCCCATGGGAAGATGACGAGAACCTGGTATAAAACAACATGAAAGTGTGAATGATTTCCCACCAACAATGTGGAGTAAAAGAAACAAGACCGTATGCATAAATAATGATACTCCACTAAGAGTAATGTACCAAAATTCAACAAGGCATAAACAAACCCAAAGCACTAAAACCAATGCAATAAAATCAGAAAACATACCCAATTCCCATAGGGACACAAATCACAAAGAACAATGCTCAACATTTGTATCTACCTATAAGGGATCACATCCCTTTATTTGAAAATGGAAGAAGAAAGTCTACAAACACCTAAAGGTAAAAGTAGGTTTTAATACAAATCACTATAAGATACCAAAACATATTCCATAACAGATTCTGAATATATATTTTCTAAATAAAATATTTCATATTTTAAAGATTATTATGTTTTTCTATTAAATATAATATTTAAAAACATTATATACATTTTTACAATAATGGGAAAATATTTTAAGAAAGGGCACTACAAATGATGAAATATTTATAAAATAATGGATTAAATAAAATAGTTGCATAAAAGTATTTATTTAAATTTTGAAAAGGAATGTAAAAGAGTTTCATAATATTGGAATACATTTATATCTGATATTTAAATAAACAAGTGAGCAATATGGTCATCTGAAAAATAGGTATGATATTATTCTCTGTTTTAGAACTCCATACTCTCTATGTGATATCGACAATATTTTTACACATACATCCTATATAAACTAGTTAGAGAGGACTCATCCTCATATCCTAAAGTATGTGACCTGCTACACATATGTTTTAGAATGTTGAAGTAATCTTAGAGTGAGTCTAAATAACTCACAAACTACTATATGCTTGCATGTGATCTTACCCAATCAATGATGGGAAATTTATTTTATGTCTTCTTAAAATAAAATTAATCCCATTTTTTCATTTTAAAGCCATTTTTCCATTTAAAACAAAAATATGTCTTAATAAAAGAAAGGTTCCCCTTTAATAGATAAAACCACTAGGTTTATATCAAAACATTTTATGCCCTTTTCACAAGTTTGAAATCCATTGAAATACAATTACATCAATTTTACAATTATTTTCACAATTAAATTCAATGATTTAATTTTAATCATTTCAATTAGTCCAAAATTTAAATAAAACAATTTAAATAAACCATATTTGCATGCCAAAAACCCAATATTTTTCTAAGAAACCCAATTAACCGAAATTGGTGTTTTCCAACAAATCTATTGAAAGCTATAAGATTCCTCGATAAACAGTTGCATTTTAATTCAAAAAATTAATACATAAAAAAATAATTTAGGGTCAATATAAATTAGTAATCATGATGGAACCACCACCATCATGGTGATTGATATAAATGACAATGATAAAAAACCTTGTGTGGTTCAATACACCTCATCACGACATTATCAACAAAAATGACGACACTCCAATGGTTGATGTTCATCCTGGGTTTCTAAAACCAAAAAAAATTATTTTATTTCAAAAAGGAATATAATTTCACATGAAATGATATGTTATCTATACTTAATAATTTTAAAAGTATTGATTAAAACATTACATGCGGCTATAACTTCTCACCCAAATATAATTAGGAAATTAACATTTTGATTATCACAATCGGTGATACATTGAATATCCTTAATAAAATTCCAAATTATCATTTTATGTCAATGTATATGCTCAAAATATTATCCATATAATAATTATAAACTGTATTTTATATTATCAATAAAATGATAATACATTATGAATAACTTTATAATTATTCATGTATAATTTAAATAATTATCCATTGATACATTATTTTAACTGTTATCATTTGTAAATCACATGATTATCTCATGATTATTCATTATAATTTTAATTTGACATTTATTTATAATTATACTTCCAACTAAAAGTAAAAATTATCATTTGGGGATTCATTATAATCATTATTCGACAGTTTGACATAATTATATTTTGATATATTACATACGATAATCTGATATACAAAATTTTAATACACTTGTTGAATTATAATTAATTATTATGGGATATTACAATTTTAATGTTTGGAAAATTTTCTTTTTATAAAACAAGTCATTATCCAATGATAATTTCAATAATGTATGTCACATGATAATTATCCTATAATTATCCATTAATAATTTATCATATTTATATTCAATAAGATTTGAAATTGTCTTTTAAGAATTCAAAACAATTATCGTATGAAAATTTTATAAATTATATTTAGATAAAACCGTGTGATTATCATTTTAATATTATTTCAATAATTATCTTTTGATAATAAAAAATAATTATAATTGGGAAAATTATCAATGGATAATTTAAAAATTATCCATTTATTTAATATTAAATATATATTTTTTAAATTAAAGGATTGAATAAAATGGAAAACTAATGTAAATAATAAAATAAAATAAATTAATTAAATTAAAGAAGGTATGTCATTTGGAAGACCGAAAAATAGGGAGTAGTAAAAAAGGAACAGAACAAAAATATTCCTTCGGAGTTGAAAATAAATCAATGTGAAGGAGGTTCACCATGCTCAAATGATGTTGAGGTCAAACCCAACTAACAAATACACCTGAATAGACCACCTAAGTATTAATATATCTGGGTTCACATTATATTATAAGTAACAAAAATAGATAAATTTATATATATATTCCTTTTCCAATTTAACATATTATTAAATGTGGACTGTTTAATTTTATCCCTTTAATGCATTTCTAACTTCAAATCATAAAAATGGATAATTTCAATGCCTTCAATTTCAATGGTGTGAATCGATGGTAGTTTGACGTTGATCGCGAGGAGGATAAAGTGATGACAGAGAGAGAAAAATGAATTTATTTAATTAATTTGTAATAATAATAAACTATATAAATAAAAATTATTATGATGGGAAAACCCACCAAATTTTTTGTTGTTCGAGGAATTTATACCATTCCTTGTGTAAACCCCCTATTCTAGACTAAATTGTGGTATAATATTTCTCATAAGGTGAACCGTATGATAGATATTAACAAATTATTAATTAGAAATTAGATTAATTAAATAATAAAAATTGAAAGGTTATTTTTTATTATAATCATCAAAACGCCTGATGCGTACAAATGTTATTCCTTTTCTATGGTAAACCCCTCATTCTAGACTCATCGGTGGTCTCATAGTTCCCATTCTACACATAGTATGGTATATATTTAATTATATTTAATAAATAATATATTATATATTATTTAATAAATTTTCTTGATGAGTGATATATCTAAATGTAGGGCGTCTTATAATGTTATACCCCTGCAAGGTTAAAGACCATATTTCAGACATAATAGTGGTCTTAGATTTCTTATACAATTCACTATTTTAGATTTATTCAATTATTTTGAATAACAAGTGTGGGTTTAATATATCATATTTAATAATTTTACTCTATGTTCTCCGAGATTATGTGGGCCTCCAAATCATGCACCAACTCAGTGTCAAACCCAAATAATATTCAATTGAATATTCCAAGATATTAACCATCTATGAAGGCCTTTAACACACTCATCAAAAATTCATTGATAAATCATTATTTTCCACATAAGATTTTAATAATTTAACACAAAAGGGTTATCAATACCTGAAACAGTATTGAGATGTTACATTTCAATGTTTTTAATTATTTATATTTGCATTCATTAATTTAATTATTCATGTACATTACTTTTTATGATTATCCCAACCATTTGTCTCACTCCAGAGGCATCCACTAATCCCAATTTTATCAATATTTCGTTAGTATATATATTTAGAAACAATGGAATTTTTTCATCTTGATCATCCATTCCATCTTATAAGAGCTATGACTGAACATAATCACATTTAAAATGATTGAGGCATTATTGTTTTTAAAACCTTATCATGAGATCCACTGTGCATTAATCCATTTTAAGCACGTAAAATCCTGGAATAGAAATTTTATGAAATGATCCATTTTAAAGGCTTATTTTATCCATTTCTACCATACACAAAATGTTTTTCATGATATTTACAAGGATATGTGTGGGGGATGAACATTTTAGGGTGTACGAGGATATAAATTATTATAGATATTTTTATGGTGGATTTTCATTATTCTATGGGGGAGGACATGGGATATTTTTTTTGTATTTGAATATTCACCTCTCTTTGTAAAAAACATTAACAAAAGTGAAAAGTAAAAACAATGAAAACATGGTTTTTTATTGTGAGGATAAAAAATAACCACATTCGAGACCAAATATCCTTCAATCATATGTGGTTAGGTGATGGATGCAAGGGTTTTTTTTTCAAATTGTAGATTTAAATAAATAAAAAAACAAAAATAAAAAGAATGAGAGTAAAAGAGGTTGATTCTATCAAAATACATAAATGTATCAGGAGGGCAGTTTGAGATTTTTGGGGGTGATTGAATGACATTTGTAATGGGAGACATCTATTGAGCTATTTTTGATATCACCCAAAATACATTAGAGTTAAACCCCCTTTTAAGCTTTAATTTCTAATATCATTTACCTATATACACTGAATCCTTAGAATCATTAGATCTTTAATGGTGAAGTCCTCATTATTAATTTTTTTCTATATATTTATGCCTTCGAGATGTTATATGCCTTGAAACCCTATGGAAAGTTACAATTTCTTACGGTATGGGTATAATTATCTATTAATATTTACCCTAATTAGGGGCATTCAAATTCAACGTGAGGTAGATTACAAATTGAATAAATATAGATAAATGTATTCAAAAATGTCAATAGATGATTGAAAATGAATGATTATTTTAAAGAGGTAATGTAATGAACATTGTTGATTTGTTTAATTGAAAAATCATGGATTGAATAATGTTTCTATGTGATGCTCAAAAATGTAATTTTCCATTTAAACAATTGTTTTTTAAATTGAATTTCAAGTATCTTATGTTTAATGTTCTCTATAGTATAATGAGATTAAATACTTGGGGACAAGGATGAATTTCAATATGGATATATTTTATTTTTGTATTTCAAGTGTATATCTGATGGTGTCTTAATATATTACTTTTTGTAATTAATGGATCAACATTTACAAATTTTGGATTTATTGAATTGTTTTATGTTTTTTGGAAGTATATTGTTTATATTTGAAAAAATACATAAAATAAGTGGTAATCCGGAAAAAAGAAATTGTATACTATAAGAGAAGAAAAGCATTAAGGCACTGTTTTTTAGGATGTTTTTTTTATAGAGAACTAGAGAAACATGATTACATATCGTGAGATACTCGGAGAGGAAGGACACCACCGGGACAAGTTATGATGAGATTACATGAAATGAAATAACATTACATATTGTGCCCTAAAAATACATGATGCAAAATTATTCGAGGAAAGTTATTTAGAAAAAAAAACCTCAAGATTCATGTGATCTAAATATTTAATTATTAAACATCATTAGACCCGATTAAATATTGTTAAAGGAATTAAATTTTCAGAATCTATGAAATAAATCCAAATGAGATTCGCGTAGATTCAAATACATGGAGGTGAACTGGGATCAATATTACAAAATATGTATTCACTTTAAAAGTCATGAATTTTTCCATGATGAATTTATATGGAGACTAAAAATAGAGGTGATCCTAATATTAATGGGGATATTCTGGATTCCTAATACAGATCAATGTGGGACACCTACCAAGAGTCATGCCCACCTACTGCCTCCACACTCTTTATTATTTTATTTATATTATTTTTCTACACCTGCTCATGGTTAGCAGGAGAGGTTGATTTCATAGTTACAATGAATACATGATTAAGGGGGACTGAATGTATGATGTATTTTTCATTTAAACACAATTTATGTTTGGATTATATATTTTTCATCAATTATATCTTTTTCAGGATTTCTAATTGTAATACGATTATGAGGTGGGTTGAAGAATGGGTTTAATTTATTTCTTTCTTTGTGCGTAATGATTTCCTTAGTGGATTGAATACCTTTATGTTAATGTGAGGTCTATTTTTTGATATCCACCATGAATATTGTGGTTTTTCTTGAATTATGTTTAAATAGGTTTTGGGGTTACCCATCCTTTGTAAACAGATTTAAAAGACCATGGTAAAATGAGACCTTTTTATTTATTGGATTTTACAAGACCATTGTACTAGATATAACTCGATTCTAAAAACATCATGATTGTTTGTTAAAATTTTCATACCATTTAATTCCTTGAACCTATATGAATTGATACTAGACACCCATTTTATACATTCTTCTCCGACATTTTTTTAACAATCACATACTCAGTAGTTTAGATTTATTTTCTACAAATCAAAATTAGTGTATTTATTTTTTGTTTAATTTATATTTTTATCCAACACTATATTTATGTGTTCGTCCAGGGACTCTCATATCCTATGCTACCCTTTAGTATAGTGTTTTTTTACTTGTTTTATATTTATAAATACGGTAACCTGGAGGGAATTAAAAATTTCTACAGGGCTACTAAGACCTAACCTTAAACATAAAATATTCTTGTGATTCAAACTAGAATTTAAATTACTAAAATAAATATAATATTTTAGGAATAGAGTTATATATAGTTAGTTAGAACTCAAAAATGGTGAAACAATTTATTAAAAATGAAAACTTTTACTCAATATTTATTTCATCCTTAACACATTATTCATAAATACAGGGTTTCTTTTCATGAAATATTTTCACACATTTCCCATTAATATCATCTTAATTCCTATTATTTCATAAAATCTATGAAAAAATTTAATACATGGGATGAGAAAAATATATTTTTAAAGGACATAAAAAAAACCAATCCACTAGTGAGAATGCATAAAATATTTTCTTAAAAATATTCTTTTTTTACATTGATAATTGAATCATTATTTCAAAAACAATATTATCATAACTTCTAAAAATTAAAATATTTTCAGGAAAACTCATAAGAAATTATATAAATGTAAAATATGTAACTTGTGATATCTGAATTTATATCAAACATACAAATGGAATAACAAATAACTTAAACATCCCTCTTTAGAGCACCCAATGCATTGGAGGTTATAATGTAACACCCATTCATTGGTTTATCATGGACCACCCATCATTGGTTAATTACATAACCACCCATCATTGGTTTATCATGGAACAACCAATAGTTGTTTTATAATTGAACCACCCATCATTATAAAAATTTCTAAAGAACTATAAAATAAACATAAATCATGAAATCTTGTATTTTAAAACACTCTGGGTTAAAAATAAACATTCCATTCTAAAATAATTTTTTTTAAAACATGTTCACATATAATGGAAAACATGTACTTTGTAAGAAACCATATAATTTTATAGATTAATAATAAAAATACTAGGGAAGCATGATGGTGGGAAATATTTTTCCATCCATATGAGTAAAATCAACATTCCTTTTAAGTTTTTAAAAAACCATAAAAATATATTTTTATAGAAAAGTCTCATTCAAATATCATATCATTGAAGTGGGAAATAAATAAATAAATAAATTATTTGTATCCATTAAAAATTATCCTAAAAATTCTAAATAGAATATAAGAAAATAATAATTCATTTCACACATAATTATAGCAATACATTATCAATGAATATTATGTTTTAAACAATGAATGAAAACTAGGATAAGAATTACCTTACATTAGGTTCATCATCCTTAATAAATGTTCAAACCTATTGTATTGTTTTTTAAATAATTTATTAATTTATTACATAACAATATTAATTATTATTATACATTATATCATCTTTTTATAAAATCATACAAGCAAATTATTAATAAATTTTAATTATTTCCATTGTTTTGTGTGAGTTCATATCATGGTGTCATTTTCTGTTTATCCGTGAATATTTACGGATTATTTGGTCAGATGTAAATAATACTACATCAGTGGAAGGAAAATATATTATTTAACTTCTATATGTATATATAATCCCATATATTATTTTTTTCTATCATGAGGATGAATCATTTGATAAAATTGATAAATGATTAGTTTTTTTGGCAGTTTTTCCGACCATCATAAACTGGTTTCAATTTATTTAATATAAATTATATATTTTATTTCTAAAAAATCAATTATTATATAATATAAAATTTTATATGTGATTTATTGATAATAATATTTTTATGACAATACATTAAGGTTGTAATAGAAAACCAAAATTCATAATCCACGGAGATGGTTAACCACTATAATTTGGACAATAGATTTATTTCATTGAATAATAATAGGGAGAAAAAGAATTGATATAATATACTCCATCAATTAAATTAATTTTTTTGTATACAAAATATTCGGGATTTATTATTTGATGGATCTACATGGATGTGAGAATGTGTGTGAACAAAATAAATTTGGATAGGTAGTTTGAGGAAGTTACCGCTTGAATACCCCATCACCGATTGATCCATTAATGAACATAGAAGTGCTATTTTGGTGAGAAATATTTCAAATAGAAGTGGGGAAAGATAGTTGAATTGTTTTTGGTATATATGTAACAAAAATAATTGTTTTAGGAGAAATTGGGTGGTGAAGAATGAAATTTATACATGATGAGGGGTGGTTTTATGTGATTAAATAATGAATAATTTATATTTAAAGAAAAAGACATTGGGGATTAATTAATTCCACAAAATTAGATTGATAAATAATATTATAAATATTTTTAATGGTTGAAAAACATATGAAACACTGATTTAAATATTTAGTTTTTTGGTTATTAAATCTTTTACCATATAACATTAACTTATTTCATAATATTATTTATAATTCTACAAATCTTTTTTTACATTATAAATTTATTATGATTAGACTATAAAAATAACCCTATTATTTATTATAGAACATTTTATTCCAAATATAGAATATATTTAAAAAAAATTAAATTAATAAAATTAAAAAAAATAAATTTGGAATAAAACACATAGATGCGATGAAAAAGTTGGTTTTCAAGAAATGTATTTCTAAAGGAAAATATGATTTTATATTAATTGTAATACTTATAATTATCATTGTTTGAATCTATATTTATATTGAAAAAAATATAATTGTTACATTTTATATAAAACCTTCCCCATTAAGGTTTATTTTAAATAATTAAAAAGTACAAACATTATGTTGTTGAAAATAGTTTTCAGTTAAAAAATATTAAATTACAATTAAAAATTTCATAAAATAAATTAAATAAAAAACATTATTTTTCAATATTAAATGAATAATTAGTCTTTTGAAAAAATTATAACAAAAATTCCAAGAGAAAATTGTCAAATAACGAATCCAAAAATAAAAATTAGTTTTTTCAAATTAATTTTCTATAATTTGAAAATTAATATTTTGTATTTAACCTATTAAGAAACGAGTTTAATAACACTGTTTATTATGTACCATATTCATAATGATTTTATCTTTTTAATTGATAAATACTAATTAATATGAATACAAATTCCTCTATTAAATCTATAGAAGTCACATAAAATAATGTAATTTGGTATAAATGAGGCCTTTAAAAATACATATGTATGTTAGGGATCAGTCTTAAATCACTCAATAAAACACCATTATACTCATATATTTATAGAATCACATTTATTTTAAAATCTTTTTCCCTGGCCAGCATGAATTTCTTCATTTAAAAAAGATTAAAAAAATAATTTTTGGAAATGTAAAAAATAATTTGATGAATAATGATTAAATAATAAGATTCATAAGAATGTTTATAGAAAAATATTTTTGAAAATTAAATTTGAAAACATAATTTAAATATTAAATCATAATATAAAAATAATATACAATGCATTTGGGTATCAGAAAATGTTTTTCAAAAGTACAAATTTTTTTTATTAAAAAAATTGATTGAATTTTTTAAATTTATTGTCTACATAAATATACATGTAAAAGTAAACATTATTGTAACATACCAAGAAAATTAATAATAAGATATTTTTATTAATATTTTTGAATTCAATATTAATTTTACTTTAAAATGGTTGCTATGTTCGATAGCGTACCCGATACGCAACAACGTATTTCTTTGAAATCTTACATTGCACTCTAATAATATAATATGATTATTTTAAATGGTAGTTAAATCCAAGCCATTGTATTGGCGATAATTAATGAAACTAACTACAATATGATTATACATGTTTGTTATATGTTTATACATTTATCTAATAAAAATTTAAATGCTTAAATTATGAATGAATCTAATTTTAAGAATAATTTACATTAAAAGGCCGATTTACTGCCTTTTAATGGAGAACCCTTTTTAAATATACTTTTGGTCACCTTAATAAATTCTATATGAACAAATAAAATCCTTTTTTAGAATGGGGACATCAAATTTTACTTTGGGTAAATTATTGGTATTTTTCTGATAAAGTTCATTTTTTAATGAATAGTGAAAATACTGTATTTTAAATCAAAAGTGCCTTCTAATATAATTATTTAGATGGTTAGACAATGTTTTTAGTTGGTTTTAAAGTTAAATTGAAATATATTTTTACCATTTAATCCAATGTTTGTCATTGGAATTAATTTCAATATAAAATTGGACATTAATAATGAACTTTTGATAGTTATTATTTCTTAAAAACACGATATTTGTTTTAACAATAGAAATTAATTTTTAAATTAATTAATGACACTTCTATGTTTTTAATTTGGAAAAATATACATCAATTTTGAATTCAGAATATCAAATAATGCTTCGGCTGAATTTTTGGTATTTTTTCTGAAAAACGTCAATTTTTTATGAATAGTGACACCACTTAGTGGTAGTTAAAAAACTGACTTTTACATTTAAATAAAATTTTACAACTTATGTGAATCGAATTTCAAAAATCCGACATACATGGTTGTTATCAAGAAGTAAAATTTGGTTCATTAAGATGAAAATAATTTTTTGGTCAATAGTAACTTTTGAATTTTATTTACCGCGGTTAAAGGTAAATAAGGTAATTCAAGGTTAAAAGAATATTATAATAATTCAAAATTGCCTTGACACATGTCATAACATTATTGGATGTTTCATGGACGACCAATAATATCCATGGTTCAAATTGGGGACCCCATGGAGCCACTTGGTTAAGAAAATGACATTAATAACGTTTTATTTAAAGTTAAAATAAAATTGACACAAACATGTATTGTTTAACTAAAACAATTTTTACATGGGGTTATACAAGTCATATTTTTTACTATAAATATTCATTTTAAAGATAATAATATTTCCTACCTCGTGATTTTTTTAATATCTAGACATTAAATAAATTAAATTATTTATGACACCATGATGATGCAGCGATTACCTCACCACAAATCGATTTAAATAAAATGAAAAGATAATGTAAAATCAAAGAAATACAATTGTCAAAAACATATTGTATTGGTCGATTTAGAAATCTTATCACCTTATCCTTGAAATATATAATTGTGGGACCTTTAAAATCTGGAAATCATTGTATAATAAAGTAACATTTTATAACATTCCAAGACTTCCCTTCATTTCCTCTTATAAAAGGACCCCACCTCTACCACCTTACCCACACCTCTCAAGCCTTTGGCTCGGCCAATATCTACTCATTTTATCTCTCCACATCGTTATACTCATCATAGAAGCCTTTCCTTAGGCATAAATCTCTTCAAAAAACCCCTTTTTTTCATACCAAGAGGAGTTACCTGATTTATAAGGTAATGTCTTCACTTGTGTTCTTTTGTTTTATTTTTTTTCTCCATCCCCCTAAACTCTTTTTATTCCTTAACTCTGAATCAAAAAAATTATCTTAAATATACTAGTATGTTTTATGACATGTATTTTATTTACACTTACACACACCTCCGTCTAATGGATAAAGAACATACTGTTTCTCTGGTGGGCGAATTTCTGCCTCACGAATCGATGATTTTTCAATTTTCTTTTAACAACTTTTATGGGGGACATTAAGATGAAACTCCATTAATATATGATATATATTATGTTTATGGTTTCTTTAGAATTATATATTTTTCTTTTATGGAATACCTTTATGGTTTCCATTATGGGTAAATACGATAATTTAATTTTAGGAAGTGCAGACTACCGCCCCCTCAAAGTATTGTGATTCGGTAATGACTTATGTGGGATGTATAAAGGATGTTGTTAATGATACTATATATGATATTATACTGGAATTATAATATACCTATGTATAATAAGGTTTTGTTTTCATTAAAATAATAAATATAAATTAAAGTAGCGTTCATGCGTACGTACATCTTACTGTCTCCATGAACGGTGCATTTCATTTATTACCTCAAAATGTTATGTATTATTATAAATACATGTATATACAGGATATATATAATATATATGATATCTAAATCATGAATATCATTCTGGATTTAATGCACTATTGACCACATGGACAACTTATAAATATAAGGTGTTCATTTTTGACTCAAGTACCAAATATCATCAAAATGGACATTACTAACATAAATTATTACATAATGTTAATAACATGGTTATAATTTATTTAAAATTAATAATAAACATGAAATTGGTTCTTAAGAAAGTATAAATTATCTTTAATTTATTATTCAAGAGATTAAATAATGAACGTGTCAAGTCAGACACAAGGTAAGGGACTTCATCTCAATCTCCTTTCATTGAGGCATATTTTGTTCTAATTCAAGACTTTATTTTATACGCTGTATAAAACACCTTTTACTTTTCATTTAATTTAAAGGGAATATTTTTCTACAAATAATTTTACTAGATGACAAAAATGAGTGTTTATTTTAACGTACGTGGTGACAACGACATTTTCCGCTGTTGCGAGTATTATTTGGTGCTTGGCTTTCTAAACAATCTGTAATGTTTTTAAAATGAAATAAATAACATATACTCTTTTTTGTATTTTTGTATTGAAAATGTTTTTTATAATGGATTTGTTATGTCAATAAATTTAAGTGATAAATTGTGATCGAAATGTTGAAATTTTTTCTTTCCATTATATTTGTTTTATGTCTTATGATTTTATAATTGTACTTGGACATTTGAAAGGTGGTTATGTGATAAACCATATGAATAGTGGTGCCGTGAATACCAGGATGGGTGGTTACGTAAGAACCTCCAATGCATTGGGTATGGAAGGTGGCCATATGGCTATTCCATTAAGTGATATGTATGGAAGTCGGCTGTATGGTTATTCCATTTAAGTGTTTTTATGTCCCAAGTTACCTTTATATGTTATGTGTTGTTTATATGGGTTTTATGGTAATCTTTTGGTTACAAAAGGATAAGTAATTATCCTTTATTCAGTGAATTATTTAATACTTCTTAATGTTGAAAAGTGTTACATTGATAATGTATTCATGGTTTACTTGATCTTTTGAAAAACTAACAGTTTTTCTTCATGGCGTATCCGTTACTGTGCTTTTTATGCTCACCCCATGTTTTTTTAAATATTTTTCACAGGACATGATGTGGAATAGGGTCAATGATGGGATTAAGGAAAAGTCATGATGTCTTAAACATGTAACTATACATGAATCTTTTTTTAAGAGTTATTGTTTTCTAACAAATGGAACTTTTTAGAAGTGTCCAGTGTGTAATTTTTATGATATTTAATTGTTTTGATCTAATTATCTAAAACTCTAATCCTGAAAAGATCATCAATGTGAATTATTCATTTAATTCAATAGTAAGTAATGTTTAAGTCCAGGGCCTTATAGTTGGTATCAAAAGTCAGTTTAGACAAATTTAGGAGTTAGAAAATTATTAAATTATGAATTAATTTATGGTATGATTGAAATGATATAACATTTAAAGATTACCATGTTGCTTCGCCTAAGTTATTTCTGTGTTCAGAATGTTTTTCTGTAGAGGAAACACGACAGTTATTTTTGGACGACATCAGGAGGAATAAAAACTTCCGAATCAGCAAACCAAGATGGTTGGAATTGGAACTGAATAGTTTGATACAGTGATGGAATAGTTGACACAGTATATAAATGGTGGTGGTATCCATGCATGAGATCAGCCAGATCAACCGCAGAGGAACATGTTAGTAGTGGAGCATTTCATGAGGAAACATCCCCCATCATTCAGAGGATCATATGACCCTATGCTAGATGAAGGGTGGATTAAAGCATTGGAGAAGATTTTTGATGTCATGGGTTGTTCAGAACATCAAAAGGTTAGTCTCACTGTTTACCATTTTGAAGGTGAAGCTGATCAGTGGTGGTCGATGGTGAAACATATCAGGGATAGTGAAGAGTTTGATGCTCTCAATTGGGATGAATTCAATGGTATGTTTCTTGAGAAATATTTTCCTAAGGTGGTTCCTCATATGATGGAAAACAATTCCTGGAATTGAGGCAGGAGGATGACTCAATGGCTGCTTATGAAGAAAAGTTCACTCGACTGGCAAGGTATGCACCATATATCATCCGAGATATTGACAGTAAGATAAATTGATTTTACTCAGGACTGAAGCCACGATATCGATGAGCATTAGTATATCGTGAGTTCAAAAGTTATGAAAAACTTGTTCGATATGCGGAGAAGGTGGAAATGGAGTTTTCAGATGATCAGGTGTTCTTTGAAAAACAACAGAATAACATGTCCAGTTGGCAGGAAAAGGGGAAGAATTAATCAATGAATCAAGGATGTAAGAAAACCAAATATCCATCCTATGAGAAGTGTGGTAAAATGCATCCTGGAGAATGTTTATACAAGTATGTAAAGTGCATTCGGTGTGGTAAGTCTGGACATCTTTCTCATAACTGTATGGAAGATGATGAATTAGAAAATGAAGAGCCAGCGGTAAGATGTTTTATGTGTAATGAAATGGGTCATTATGAAAATGAGTGTCTAACGAAGATCTCAACTAGGAGAATGCAACCAGACTATATGCAAAAAGGGGTGGTGAAATCCAGTGCAACTACTTCAGAAGATGTTAGGCCATCGAATGAAGTAGTATCTGGTACAATGTTTGTTTGTTCAGATTATGCCAATGTGTTGTTTGATTCAGAGTATACACACTCTTTCATTTCAGAGAAGTTTTCTAGTAAATTGGGAATTCTATCTCACGATTTTAATCCTGACCTTACGGTAAAAACAGTTGGAGGAAATTTTGAGATAAAAATAAAACAAAAGAACATTCTTGTCCCTGTGTGTGGAAAGAATCTACCTGCAAACATGATTATTTTACCTCTAGTAGAGTTTGATGTTATTTTGGCATGAATTGGAATTCTATTTATCAGGATATGATTGACTATAGATTTAAAGAGGTTTCTTTTCAGAATAATTTTTAGTTTGTATACAAAAATGAACCCTTTCTTTTGAAAACATATAAGGAAGCTGAGAAACAAGTAAAAGATGGAAATGAATATTTCCTTGAACATATAGTTGAAAAAATGACATGTTCATATTAATGATGTGCCAGTGGAAAATGAGTGCCTTGATGTTTTTCCTGATGGTTTGAATGGTATTATACCTGATCAGGAAGTTGAATTTACTATTGACTTAGTTCCTGATGCTAAGAAAATTTCAAAACCCCCTTATCGAATCAATCAAATTGAACTTTTAGAGTTAAACAACCAATTGCAGGAGCTATTGGATAAAGGTTTCATTCGAGCTAGCACATCACCATGAGGTGCTCCTGTCTTGTTTATTAGAAAGAAAGATGGGTCAATGAGACATTACATTGATTATAGATCATTGAATAACATCACTATTAAGAATAAGTGTCTTTTTCCTCATATCAATGATTTGTTTGATCAGATCCAGGGAGCTCAGTAATTTTCAAAGATTAACATGAGATCATGGTAACATCAGTTGAAAGTAAATGAAGAAGACATTCTGAAGACCGTGTTTCGTACTAGATATGGCCATTATGAATTTTTAGTTATGACTTTTGGGTTATCCAATTCACCTTTTGTATTAATGGATCTTATAAATATAATTTTCCATGAGTTCATGGATTAGTTTGTGTTTGTGTTCATTGATGATATTTTGGTTTATTCCAAAAGTAAATAGGAACATGAAAGTCATTTAAGGGTTGTCTTGAAAACCATAAAAGAAAAGAAACTTTATGGTAAATTCAGCAAGTGTGATTTTTGGTTACAACAAATTTCTTTCCTTGGTTACATTGTTTAAAAAAAGGCATAACTATTTATCCTGGTAAAACAAAAGTTGTTTATTAATGGCCATGACCCACAAATATATCCTAGATTCGAAGTTTTCTTGGTTTGGCAGGTTATTACCGGAGGTATGTTGAACAATATTCACGGTTATCTAGTCTAATTACTAAGTTAACTCGAATAGGTGTTATGTTCATCTGGACAAAATAATGTGACGATTGTTTTCAAGAATTGAAAAGAAGATAGGTGAATGATCCAGTTTTGGCACTGCCTTCCAGAAATCGTGAGTTTATTATCTACAGTGATTCTTCGTTGAAAGGGCTTGGTTGTGTCCTAATGCAAAATGATCAGGTAATTTCTTATGCTTCATGTCAGTTGAAACCACATGAGTTAAATTACCCTACACATGATTTGGAATTAGCTGCTGTTGTTTTTGCATTAAAAATTTAGAGGCATCATTTGTATGGAGTGAAGTGTGAAATATATACTGATAAATAATGTTTGAAATATATTCACTATGAAAGAATTGAACATGAGATAGAAGATATGGTAGGAATTAATCAAGGATTATGATTGCACGATCCTTTACCATATCGGAAAAGAAAATAAAGTGGCTAATGCTTTGAGTCAAAAAAGTAATGCTTCATTAACCATGCTGAGTTTGGAAAGAGATCCTTTGGTTTTTCATTTGATGAACTTTGGAATAGAAGTTGTTGGTGTAGGAAATTATTCTGTTTCTTTTCAAGTGTTAGTGAGATCATCTCTATCAGACAAAATAAAGCAAGGGCAGAAAGAAGACAATGAGTTGCAGAAAAAGGTACAGGTGGATCAGAAGGGTAAGTCGCCTGAATTTGACATTGATAATTATTTTGTTTTGAGATTTGGAAAAAGATTATATGTGCCTTGTGATTCAAATTTGAGGAATGAGATGTTATGTGAAGCTCATAGTTCTCCGTTTTCAGTTCATCCTGGCAGTACTAAGATGTATAGAGATCTTAGGGAGTATTACTGGTGGGATGGAATTAAAAGAGATATTTATGATTTTACTATTAAGTGTTTGACTTGTTAGCATGTTAAAGAAGAGCAGCAGTAACCAAAAGAGATGGTTCATCCTCTACTGGTGCAAAAGTGGAAATGGTAAAATATATCAATGGACTTCGTTGTGAGATTACCAAAGACTTATCGAGGTAATAATGCAATCTGGGTTATAGTTTATCGATTGAATAAATCTTCTCATTTCCTTACTATTAGAGATACTTTGTCTCTAGACCAAATTGCTTGGTTGAATGTTAAAGAGATAGTTAGGTTTCATGGAGTTCCCCTCTCCATTGTATGAGATCGTGATCCGAGGTTCACTTATATCTTCTGGAAAGGACTCCAGAAGCCATTGGGTACATAATTAAATTTTAGTACATCTTTTCATCCTCAATCAGATTGGCAGTTAGAACGAAACATTCCGACCTTGGAGGATATGTTATGTGCTTGCTCGATAGATTATTAGGGAAGTTGGGATGAACATCTTTCTTTGGTATAATTTTCATATAATAACAGTTTTTATTCAAGTATACATATGGATCCATTTGAGGAATTATATGGGAAGTAGTGTCGAACTCTAGATTTTTGAGATGAAGTGGGTGAAAGGATGATGATGGGACCAAAATTGGTAGATGAGATGGCAGAAAAAGTTCAGTTGATTCAGAAACACATGAGAACAGCTTAGAGTAGGCAGAAAAGTTATGAAGATAATCGAAGGAAGGATCTATCTTTTGAGGTTGGTTTTCATGTTTTTCTCAATGTTTCACCATGGAAAAGTGTGATGCGATTTGGTAGGAAAAGAAAGCTGAGTCCAAGGTACATTGGACCTTATGAAATTATGGATAAGGTGGGATTGGTTGCGTATAGAGTGGATTTACCTCAACGTTTGTCACAGGTACACAATATTTTCCATGTTTCGATGTTGAGAATGTATATGCCAGATCCATCTCATGTTCTGAGCCCAGAGGTAGTTCAGGTGGAAGAGAATCTCTCTTTTGAAGACCAACCAATCCATATTCTTGACCATAGAGAGCATGTGTTGTGGAATAAGGCATTTCACCAGGTAAAGGATTTGTGGAAAAACCATATGGTTGAAGAGGCAACGTGGAAATTTGAAAATGCGATGAGGGATAAATAACCCCACTTATTTTGACATGTGAATAAAAATAGCGAGGATGCAATTTCAAAAAGGGGGGAGGATGTAACATCCTAATTAAATGAAGAATATGATATTTTTGTTAATATTTTTGAATTCAATATTAATTTTACATTAAAAGGGTTGCTATGTTTGATAGCATACATGATACGCAACAACGGGATTCATTGGAAACATTCGTTCCACTCTAAAAATATAATATTATTATTTTAAATGGTAGATAACACCTTGACGTTGTAGTGACGGGAATTAATGAAACTAACTACAATATGATTATACATGTTTGTTAGATTCATTTACTTTTATCTAATAAAAATTTAAAGGATTAAAATATGAATGATTCTAATTTTAAGCATAAATTACATTAAAATGCTAATTTACTACCTATTAATGGAGAACCCATTTTAAATATAGTTTTGGTAACCTTAATTGATTCTATATGAACAAATAAAATCCTTCTTTATAATGGGGACATTAAATTTTACTTTGGGTAATTTTTTTGTATTTTTCTGATAAAGTAATTTTTTTTATGAATAAAGAAAAATTCTGTATTTTAATTCAAATGTGCCTTCTAATGTAATTTATTTATATGGATAGATTTCCTTTTTATTTGGTTTTAAAGTGAAATTGAAATATATTTTTACCATTTATTATAATGTTGGTCATTGTAATTAATTTCACTTTGAAATTGGACAAAAACAAGTATCAATCTTTTGATAGTTATTGTTTCTTAAAAACACTCTATTTGTTTTAACAACATGAATTAATTTTTAAATTAATTAATGCCACTTGAATATTTCTAATTTGGATAAATAGAAATCAATTTTTAATTTTTAATATCAAATAACTCTTTGGCAGAATTTTTGGTATTTTTTTGAAAAAATACAATTTTTGATGAATAGTGACACGACTTTGTGTTAGTTAAAAAACTGACCTTTTCATTTAAATAAAATTTTACCACTTTTATGAATTGAATTTAAAAAATCATACATTCATGTATTTTATAGAGAAGTAAAATGTGGATCATTAAAATGAAAATTATTTTTTGGTGAATAGTAACTTTTGACTTGTATTTAACGCAGTTAAAGGTAAATAAGGTAATTCAAGGTTAAAATAAATATTATAATAATTAAAAATTATCTTTTCACATGTCCAAGCCTTATTTTTTGTGTCATGGCAGACCAAGACAATCCATGGGTAAGCTTGGGTACCTTGTGGAGCCACTTGGGTAAGAAAATGACATTAATAACTTTTTATTTAAAGATAAAATAAAAATGTCACAAAAATGTATTTTTTTACTAAAATAATATTTACATGGGGTTATAAAAGTAATATTTATGAATATAAATATTAATTGGAAAGATAAAAATATTTCCTTCCTCATGAAATTTTTTTTTATAAATTAAAGAAATTAAATTATTTATGACCCCATGATGATGCAGTGATTACCTCATTACTTAACGATTTAAATAAAATGAAAAGATAATGTAAAATCATATACCCAAACTTGTCAAAAACATATTGTATGGGTGTATTTAGAACTTTTATAACCTTATCCTTGAAATATATAATTGTGGAACCATTAAAATCCTAATCTCATTATATAATAAAGTAACATTTTATAACTTTCCAAGAGTTCCCCTCATCTCCTCTTATAAAAGGCCCCCACCTCAACCACCTTAACCACACCCCTAAAGACTTTGGACAAGCCAATATCTGATCATATTATCTCTCCAAATCCCTATCCCCATCCTATAAGCCTCTCCTTAGGAGGAACGCTTTTCAAGAAACACCTTTTGTTGAAACAAATAGGATTTACCATATTTAAAGGTAATGTCTTCACTTGTGTTCTTTTGTTTTATTTTGCTTCTATATCACACTAAACACCTTTTATTATTTACTTATGTTACAAAACCATTATCTTAAATATAATAGGATGTTTTTATGAGAATAATTTGATTTACACTTAAACACACCTCCGTCTAATGGTTAACGAACATAATGTTGCTGTGGTTGGAAAAATTCTGCCTCACGAAATAATGATTATTCAATCTTCTTTTAATGCCTTTCATGGTGGCCATTAATATGACACTCTATTTATATATGATATATATTATGTTTATTTTTTCCTTATTCTTATGTATTTTTCATTTATGGCATACCTTTTTGGTTTCTATTAAGGGTAAACACGATAATTTCATTTTAGGAAGTGCAGACTACCGCCCCCTAAAAGTGATGTGATTCATTAATTCCTTATGTGGGATGTATAAAGGATGATGTTAATGATATTATATATGATATTATACTGAAATTATATTTTAACTATGTATAATTATGTTTTAATTTCATTAAAATAAGAAATTAAAATGAAAGTAGCGTTCATGCGTACGTACGGCTTACCGTCTCCAAGAACGGGGCATTTCATTTCTTTCCTCATAATGTTATGTGCTATTATAAATACATGTATATACAGGATATATATGATATATATTATATCTAAATCATGAATATCATTCTTTATATAATGTAATATTGACCAAATGGACAACTTATAAATATAATGTGTTTATTTTTGACTCAAGTACCAAATATTAACAAAATAGACGTTACTAACTTAAATGATTACATAATGTTTATAACATGGTAATAATTGATATAAAAGGAATTATAAACTTGAAAAAGGTTCTTAAGAATGTATAAATTAACATTACTTTATTATTTAGCAGATTAAAGAATGAGCTATTCAAGTTGGACATGAGGTAAGGGACTTCGTCTCAATCTCCTTTCATTGAGACATATTTTGTTCTAATACAAGACATTCTTTTATATGATGTATAAAACACCTTTGACTTTTCATTTCATTCAAACGGAATATTTTTCTATAACAAATTTTACTAAACGACAAAAAAGAATGTATATTTTAACATCGTGGTGACAATAGCCTTTTCCGCCACTGCGAGTATTATTTGTTCCTTGGTTTCCTCAACAAGCTGTAATGTTTTTAAAATGAAAAAAATACCATATACTCTTTTATGAATTTTGGTATTGAAAACGGATTTTATAATGGATTTGTTATATCAATATATTTACGTGATATATTGTGATCAAAATGTGGAAATGTTTTCTTTCCATTATATTTTTTCTATGTCTTATCATTTTATAATGGTACTTGGACATTTGATGTGTGGTTACGTGATAAACCATATGACGTCTGCTGTCATGAATACCAGGACGAGTGATTACGTTATAACCTCCAATGCATTGGTTATGGAAGTCTGCCGTATGGACATTCCATTAAGTTATATGTGTGTAAGTCAACCGTATGGTTATTCCATTTAAGTATGTTTATGTCCCAATATACCTTTATATGTAATGTGTTCTTTATATGGGTTTTATGGTAATATTTTAGTTACAAAAGGGTAAGTAATGATCATTTATTCAGTGAAGAGTATTTACTAATTCTTCAAGGTGAAAAGTGTTACTTTGATAATGTATTCATGATTTACATGATGTTTTTAAAAACTAATAGCTTTCCTTCTTTGTTTATCCCTTACTGAGATTTTTATGCTCACCCCACGTTTTTTTGAAATGTTTTTAACAGGACATAATATGGAATAGGGTCAAGGAAGGGATAAAAGAAAATTCATGCTGTCTTAAACATGGAACTAGACATGGCACTTTTTTTTAAGATTTCTAAAAAAACATTGTAGAAGTGTCTAATGTGTAATTTTTTTGAGATGTAATAGTTATGATCTAATTCTCTAAAACTCTAAACCTAAAAAGATCCTCGATGTGAATTATTCACTTAATTCAAAATTAAGTAATGTTCAAGGCTAGGGCCTTATAATCATAATATGCGTATATAGTGTTATAATAACATAAAATATTGATGTTTATATACTAAAATCAATTATTTTTTTTAAATTATTACTATTTTATATTTTTTGAATTTATATTATTACCATAATAAAACTTGTTAACTAAAAACGTCATCTATGAAGATTGTTATAATATATACATTGTGAAGATCACTAGCTTAACCTACATAATCCCCTCTATGTAAACATGGTAAAAAATATAGACACCCCTTTATTGTAACAACCCAATAATTTAGGATATATTAATAGTTATATAATGTTTAATTATTTGATATATTTATTTACCAACAACACCATGTTTAAATAAATCTCGATAAACTATACAAATTTAATAATTTAGTAAAGTTTCATTTTTTAACCATTGGATTGGAGGGTATGAATGATAGTAATTATGTTCTGATAAATTAAGTTTTAAATATGAATTAAATTATTTCACTATTTTTAAATTGGTTAGAAAATTAAAGTAAATGAATTAAAGGGTAAAACTTGATGTTTTTCTAAAAAGATGACTATAAGCATACAATATTTTTTTTAATTGAATAAATCAAATTATTATCAATTGATGATTTTTTTTAATTAAATTTATTGATAATATTTTAAATAAAATATTATAATATTAATTTTAAAAATTTTACATGACAAAAAATGATGTTAAAATTAGTTATCTAGTTAAAATCAAATTGTTCAAAAAACATTTAATTGTGCTTTTCACACATGTTCTAAAATTAATTTGTACCAATATTAGAATATAAATATTTTTAAATGGAATAAATATTTTAAATAATACTCATTAGTATAATTTAAATGTTTTACATTAATTTTTTGTCATAGTGAATATTAAAAATAGGAAAAAATTGTCACCACAATTAACATTAAACGAGATTAATGAGGTGTTAAACTAAAAGGATAAAAGGTAAAATTAACAAAAAACTTGTCTATATTATATTGGATGAATTTATTTCAATATTATTTAATCATATCATTGAAATTGATTAAATTTATAGTCACTTTCACTTTATTGTGACCAAATTATAATTTTATATTCTTAATAATTACATGTGTTCCAATCCTCTAGCTTACAATAGGGAACCCATATAATCACTTTTTAACTCCAATTATGAACTATACATTAAATAAAACCCACAAAAAATTTTTAAACATTCCTATAAATATCATATAGTTTTTATGGTATTAAAAGGCCTTCCAAAGGGTCCATAATATGAGACTGAATGAAATTTCTCCATTAAACGGTATATATTCTTATTGATTCTTTTCAGGCATCATTTTTCTTATAACGCCTAAAAAATTATATAACCATATAAAATGATAAAATATTTATCATTAATATTCTATAATATTATTTTGTTAATGTTACATCCATATCCTATCTCACATATATTTAGTAAAAAATAAAATGAACATCTTTTATGTGTATGTAATGATTACCTTCTCCATGAAGTGGTGTATTTAATTTTCCATACCCACCATTCATGGTCAGTAATTAAGATCGATTTAATGTTTATATATCAAATAAATTAAATATAAATTACAGTTACATATAATATAATCTATATCATTTTACCATACCACCCATTAGAAAATGATAAAGTAGCTCGTGTGTATGTGTGTACTACCACAAAAATGAAGTAATGTCATTTGTTTTTCATTTAAACTTCTCATGGATGGTTATAAAGAAATATTTAATTAATTTAAATTATATGTTTTATTTAATCATTATTCTTTAAATGATATTAATTATTTAACTTTATTTCATTACATCCATCAAAAAGTGGAAACATCACTCATGTGTACATATTGACTACCATATCCATAAATTTATGTTATTTATTTTTCATAAATAATTGATATTAATGATTGAAAATTCATATAAAATAAATAAAAACTATATTAATGAAATTATGTATGATTTTTATATAATGTAACCATGATCATGGTTCAAGGACAAGAGAATTCAAATTGATACATGTATGGAAAACAAATCAGTCTTCACCTGAATAATGATTTTAATGATGAATTATTTTATAAAGGGATAATTTGAATTTATAATGGAATCATATATAGGATTTTTTTGAGTAATATGATATAATTTATTTATAAGAAATCTGTATTTATTACATAGGGGGTTAAATGAATATGAAGTATGACATGATTTTTGTAGAATTTTCTCACCCCAAATATATTTCTATGAGTCATATTTCATATAAACCAGTTATTTATTAAATGTGATGTATATAATAAAACATTAATATTTTTAACATGAATATATTTATATTAATTTCATTAAATGTTTTACATGAAATTATTTCTTTAATGGGGGTTATGAATAAAATGTTTACAAAGCGATAAGGTATTTATTTTACTATCTCAATTTTCATCATGAGTTTTAATGTTAAATTTTTATTGGGGGAAATTATATTATCCTCATTCATTTAAAATAATTAATATTATTCTAGTACTGTTAATTATTTGGATTATGTGTTTTTCTATAATTCTCCTCTTAGTGATACCTAAAATTATTGATCAATTTTTTTAAGAAAAGTTAACCTCATTTCATTATTGATCGATGAAAATTTTCCTCCATCCTATGTTTTAATTAAAATGCATTCAATAATTTTTTTATATTATAAAACTATTTATTAATTTCATTATTACCCATTATTTAATTTCTATAAATGTTTTTAAAAATAATGTTCTTTTTATTTTCTAAATGATGTACTTTTTAAGAAAGGTGTTAACAAAATCAATATTTTAATGCATTGTGCACGATGAAATTTTTCCAAAGTGATCATGATTATTTTTTTGAATTATATATATTGTTTCCATGTTTATTTAAAATGAAAATATATTCCGTAATATTATGAAAAAAATTATATAATAAATATTTTATTTAAAAATAAAATGTGTATTTTCATCAATAAATGTTCCAATGTTTTTTAATGCTAGTTTCCTATAAATAAACCGGAATTTAATTTATTTATGATTTTCTGGGGACATGATCTAATGATATTAGCCTAATTCATTATCTGAATTAATATTTATTATGGTAATGAAATCATGATGGATCATGTTTTTTCCATAATTTAACTAATGAAAACATGATAAATGTTTTCATGATCTTGTGGAATACATATGAGTGAAATATGAAGATGCGTTGGATGGTTTCATTATATCCCACCAATATATTGGGTAATGTGATATATATATATATATAATGAGACAATGATTATAACCATTAAAATTATTGTCAATATCTATGTTCACATTTTTATGTATGAGTGTGGTCGAATCTAGCAATGATCACAAGATTTTGCTGGGAAATGACTTAAAATTGTTATGATTACATTTTAATATTGGGGTATGATTTATTATATATCTGTTCACAAGATTATTTTAGACATTATTGTGAATAACAATTTTGACATAATGATAATTTCTAATGCTAATGATGCCACATACCTATTTTATGACTCTTGGGTGATGATTACTTTTTTTTCACTCTTATTAATCATGATTAATGAAATGATTTGATTTTGGAGTCTGTGATATATATTTTCTAGGAATAAATATTTTAAATCCATAAAATTCAATTGATTATGTTATCACACCCTTATTATCATTTTGCTATATATTATGATTTTTTTAACAAATTTGACCCTTACTGATCATATGAGTTTTTCATTTCTACATTTTCTTGGTTTTGAAGGATGTTTTTAATTATGATATTTTTAAAAGAAAGCTAATATACAAGAAACTATTGGAAATATTGAATGTCTAGTAAGAAATAAGTAGATTATATTTTTAGTCCCCAATGAAAACAAAATCTTTTATTATCCTCGTGCGTGTATAATAGTGTAGTGTAATGAATATTCATCTAATATAATGTAAAATTTATATATGATTTGTACTAGTGACCTTATATGAAATGAGAAGACAATTTTGTTATTTTTTAAAATAGTACTAGATAAAATCTGAGATAACCCTTAGGATAATTCTACGTATGGTATAAAATCCTATGTTATAGTAAATAAATATGTTTGGGATTCATAGTGATTAAATACCGATTTAGTTACAAGAAAGATGATGTGGTTTTGGCACAAATAAACCCAAGGGGTAAGAGATCTAAAATGAGAATATAATTTATTAACTAGATTTTCAAAGGTTCATAATGGGTGGGACTAAGACCGCATACCTAGATAGAAACTCTTAAGGGATTTTCTTTTGTTAAATACAATTTTATTTATAAACCATTATAATGAATGTAATGATAAAACCCATGATAATGAATGATAAATGATTATGATATGAGATGAACTTAGTGTGTCATGGGTTGAAATAAGGTTTCATAATTGAAGAAATTATATGAATTATTTTCATAAAAATATGATTACTTAGTCTAATTATTAATACTATATAATCACATTATTGTTTTTAGTATTTATTCAATTGGTGGGGCCTTGAGAAATCAGGTTAAAATTGACAGTGATAACCAATAAAATGACCAAACTTATGAGAAAATAAATGTATTTTCAACTCAAATAAAATATATTCGGTCTATTCTCACTAAACTATCATAATATATGAGAAATAATGATATCCATTTTGACCATCCACATTCACATAAGAGGGAGAAAAATTATATAGAGTCTCTAATATAAAAAAATTCCATCTTATATCTATAGATCTTTTGATATAATAGTTCTCAATCAATATATCAATACAATATTAATGATATTTTCTATTCATTAGTTCATAGACATGGGAATTTTTTTGAGTAGTCTTTTTATTGGATTGAGAAATTGATAAATGGTGTAATATTTCCCAGAATATATGGAAAGAGGAAGAAATAAATTTCTTGTAATAGTAGGAGTTTAATAGTGTACTTCTTAATAAATTATATCCTCAAATTCATTGTACTATGATGGAATGTGACATTATTAATATGAAAAAAGGATGATAAATCCATTAATACCTATGAAGAAAACATTATGATAATTTTATTGAACACATATTAAAATATAATATACCCAAAATTAAAATTGATTAATTATTCAGTAGTATAAAATCATGTCTTTAAGAGCCATTTTCCAAAAGATAATTTTATAACTATGAATAAATAATTCATTATTCACTAAATGTACAAATAAAATTTAGAAACTAAAATTATTCTTCTAGTTTTATTAATATTTATAGTTATGTTAAGCCTCATGCAAAATTTAATGTCGAATACCATTGGTTAAATAATTTCTAACAACAAAAATTCAAAAAATCTGGTGGAAAGAACTCAAAAAGTCTCTAAATAGAACAACGAAATGCTTCAACTGTGAAATGATCTCCATTAATGTAAAAATTGAGCATCAATTATAGTATGTTAACATTAAATTTTCAAAAAAGAATAATACAATGTATAGTTTAGTATATCATGTCATTAAATTTTTAAATTTATTGGTTGAATATTTTTTTTGAACTTACATGGTTTAAAAAATAATAGAATGCAATTTGGAAAATTTCTCTTAGAGATATGGATTTATAAATTGTTTAAAAATGTATTATTTTAAAATTAAACCTTTTATTTATAAAAATATTTTATAATATGTATAAAAAACCATTTATTTAAAATATATTATATATAAATAAAGATACAATATTTTTCAGGTTAAAGGGATATTTTTTTTTTGAAAATAGTGTTTTTTGAAACATTTTTTTAAATGTAAAACATCAATATATTTTAATAAATTAAACCACTATTCAATGAAGAATTATTCTAATTAAATTAATATTATATATATCTGCGAATATTAATTTAAATATTTATGTCTATAATGATAAATAATTTTCATATATTTAATGTATGATCATAATTTTCTTGAAAATGCATATTTTGAATACCTGATTTTCAACACATATTATTGGTTTATTTTTAAATTAAATTGATCTTTTTTTATTAATTTAATTTTATAAAATGGAATATAGATTTTCAGTAAGTATAATTAAATTATGTAAAAATCTCAAATATATTTTTTATCATAGTTAATAGTAAAAAAATTAATAATTATTTTCCACGTATAAAATAAAAATTGGTTTATCGAGGGTTAATATATAATTATAATAAAAAAAATGACCTAAAAACATAATAAAATTTTTTGGATGGTTTTATATTGATCATACCCATATCCTCTTTGATCATAGACCATTTTGGATCAATATTACTTGGAAAGTGACTTGGAATTATTGAAAAACATAGAAAATATTCATGTGTTCCACTCATTTAATGTTTTCACCAAGCTATTTATTTTTACACAACTAGAAAATGAGGCTACTGTGATGAACCTATAGCTACGATTTTATAACCATGGTTATAGGTGGATATAGCCACGATTTTTGTTTCCAATTTCCACAGTTTTAAAATCGTGGCAATAGGAATGTTATCATGTCCTATGGACACATTTTTTCAGATTCATGGTAATAGGTTGTTGTTATAGCCACGATTCTATGGATTGTTGCCACGGTTTATCAAAACCGGGCCAATAGGGTTCCCATGCATTGGCAGGAAAAAACATTCTCACCTAGAAATTTGTGGAATGACCTAAAACCATGGTTTTGATGATATTTCCATGGTTTATATTAATATATATGTCATAATATATATATATATATATATATATATATATATAAGTAATGTCACTCGGTGTAGTGGTAAATACTCTAGTTCATAGAGAAAAGGTGCAGGGATCAAAACCTGCAAGTGACATTTTTTATTTAGTCCATTGCCATGGTATACCAAGTCTATAACCACTGTTAAAACTATGCCAATAGCTTCTTATATCCACAGTTTAAACCATGGCCATAGGTCAACTTCTACAGCGGATGTTTTTCAGACCTATTGCCATGGTTTTCAAAACTGTTTCCATAGGAAGCTATTTCCTAGGTTAAAATCGTGGAAATAGGTTGGGACCTACTACCATGACAATACCAGCTACGGTTTTCCAAAACAGTAGTTGTAGCCTATGGCCAGTGTTTTGGGGCCTATTGCCATGGTTTTGAAACATGGAAAAAATATTTTATTACAAGTTGTGTTACTTATCATCTCCAAACCTGAAATTATGTCTCAAAAATTACAACATAATAAAAACATTATCTTATATATATTTTTATATATTTATATTTTATTATTTTATTACATAATATATATCATCCTCTTTCTAAATAAAATGTGAAGCAAAAAAATCCATCATGTGTACTGTGGGGTAGCACCTCACAAATTAATTCAATTTGATTTCTATCATCTAATCACATGAATTATATCAATGATTAAAATAATAAATATATTATAATTATGAACTAATTTTTATTATGGATAATTAATATGTATCATCCAATTCCTTATCCTTATTTCCATTAAGGTAATGGTAATTTCCCTCATCCATATGTATGACCTATCATCTCTATAAAGCAATGTGATTCATTTTTCATGTCCAACATAAAATAATGAATAATTTTTTATTGAAAACATTAAATATTTAAAAAATTGATATCATTCTAGAGAATATGGTGATATATCCTATGCTAATAATAGGAAATTTCAAGATAAAACATGCATGACCAGACAAAGAAGTTAACACATGAAACAACAATAATAATAAATATTATGAACAAAAAATATATATGTTGTTATATGAATATATGATATTATAAACATGATTATGGTTATATTGTAAATTAATATTATGTTTCAAACCATTTCACATGAGTATAAATAACATTAAACTATAGTGAATTGCGAGGTAATGGAATTCATCTCAATTTTCATTCCATTGATTTTCATTTTTTGTTATGAATTTATTTAATTTTATGTGGTTCATATATTACCACATTGATATATTTAATATTAATACAAATTTATTCATGACTATAAATGATTAAATTTAATTGTATCATTTCAAGGGTGTTAAAAATAAAATGATTCTAAATAGGTATGGATTTATTTAACAATATCAATTTGATTTGGGGTTGATTTTATTTTAAAAGATTGAATTTTATCATATATCCTTCAGAAGACCCAATGATTTTTATGCCCAGTATATTTAAGGTGTTTTTATGGTTTTATCCATATTTAACTCTATAGGTTTATAAATAATTAAGATAAATGATTAAAATAAAAATAGATTTTATTTATCTTTTAACCATATATATTTTTCTTCCATTTCTATAGGATTCATTTTCTTTTAAAAAACATTATTTTTATTACTCCAATTATTTATTATAAAAATTTTAGGTTAAAACTCAATGTTAAATGGAATTAATGGAATATTTATAATTTTGTTTCAAAGGGTACCATTTAATTTATGTTAAAAAAAATTCAAAAGATGATTTTAACTTATATGAGGATAACATACTTCCTCGACACCAAAATAATTCTACAAAATTCATCTTATTGTAATTTTTTTATTATTTTAAAAAGAATAATATTTAATGAAATCATAATTTAATATTTTACCTCCATTTTTATGATTTTTACAATTTACATTATCTTTATATGAAACCTATATTTTCAATGAGAAGAGGGTAATCCATTATCCATTATGAATTTTTTGGTTGTAAAAAGTCTCCTGAAAAATTAATTTCATTCTGATAAATATAAATTAAATTTCTCCAAATTAACCACATACATTGTACCATTGATATAATTATTTTATAAATCATACAATTTTTATATATTGTTTTTTATTATGATTGTTATTTGATTGAATTGGGAAAATATTTATAATTATATATAATTTAATCAATACTAATAGATAATGAAAAATTAATATTTTTATGAATTTAATTTACTATAAAATATATGATAAATTAATTGGACATGTATTGATGGGTGGTTCCAAGTTATAGAAATCCCCTCGATGCATGATAGGCTTCATGAGGTAAGTTTATTAGACAAATTAAATAATTTTTTCTGTATAAATAACAATATTTTTAAACAATCCTTGCTCAACGACATCATAATATAAGTATCATTATGTATGAGATGATGATATCCAATATTACAAATTTTATTTATTGATAATTTAGTTATTAGGGGCCATGAGAAATTTTCAATGATATTATCTATTGATAAAATTTGTTTTAAAATAATTGATTAAATTGAATGTGTTTTTAATTATTTAACATTATTGTTTTATTATGACTTATTTTCACATGATATATTCTACTAAACTTAACCCTTACTAAGAATTTATGCTCACACTTATTTTTTCTCAAGGAAATGAAACAAAATTCAATGAATGAGTTTTAAAGATGAAAAATGTTCACATTTGTTATGTTTTTTATTTTATTACAATTGTAAAATGACTATAATCTATTTATATGGATCTCCACCACTTTTAAAATTATCATACCATTATTATTAGACCAATTATATTTATTATAATGTAATAATTTAACCACCAGCTTTGAGTTATTAGTGTCTGGCATGTTATAGTTGTAATAGAGAATGTTTAGTGGAATCCTTGAGAACTAAATTTTTGAAAACATATATCCAGAAACATTTACCTATGATATACTATGATGATACTTATAATTTTTAATAACTTATTAAATATTTTTCCATTTAAATATTATTTTTATATAGCAACACATTCCTTTATATATACAAGTAGTGGATGATGTTTTTTCACAAATACATATAGGGGAAATAACACTGAAAATAGTTGGTATGAGTATAACATGAAAATTATTCTATTCCATGGTGAGTGTAACATTACTATGCACACGTTTTTATACTCCTATGTGAAATTATTGGTTAATTCATTTTCTTTACACTCCATTATTATGTATTTGAAAAAAATTATGATATAAATATATTCCCAATGGAAACATATATATGATTATGATATTAACGTTGCATAAATTCTCAACTAATTTTATGTGTTACACTATATTTAGAATCAAACATTATTATTTAAAATTAATAATTTTTTGGAATAAATAATTATAATCCTTTTTCTAGAATGGGATCCTAGAAAAAATAAGTGTATCAACAATGATGGTTAGTGTAGAAATTTTCCTTTCATGAAAGCCAATGTAACTAGTGTTGGAATTAAGATGATCATGACTATATTAGTGAAGATGAACATAATTATGATGAATATAATTTCATTAATGGAGTAACTTAATTATCCTCAATATGATACACCTATATTGGATCATTTCAAGTGACTTAGTCCCATATTGTTTGTTGGAACTACTAATATAGTGGTAGCTATTAAATTAATTAAGTAACGTGAAAAAATATTTCTATCAATTGGATGCCATGAAATATAAAATATTATCCTATAATTATATGTTATAGAGGGTTATTGTAATTAATGGTGGTCAATGTTATATAACACAAGGGAGGATAATTTAATTGAAGACAAGGAATTCAATGTTTCAAAATAATCATTCTTTGAAAAGTATTCCCATTGTTAGAAGTGAAATGGAATTTATATAAATTTATTCACCTTAATGAAAAATGGGGAAGAATTTATTTAATATTATGCGGTTACATTGGTAATACTATCCAATTATGCTAAAAATTACATTTACAAAATGAAATAAAATTCTTACCACTTCTTTATGGGCTTATGTCGTGTCATTGAAGGAAAAAAGTTTCTTAACCTTTATAAATGTACGATGAAATAATTTTATATTCCATCAATAATAATATATAATTTTCTATATCCAATACTTTCAACGGTAGTAACATAATTAAGACTCCATCTAAACACCAAGTAAAATGGAACACATCGAAGAAAAAGTAGAAGAAAATGAAGAATATTTCATCGTGTGAAAACTATGGAATGAAATATCATGGAAAATGGTTGAAGGGAATTGGAGTTTTTTAAAAGTTTCATTATTAGTGAAACATGAATCATGAATGTACTAGTAAAAATGTGTCCATTGATATCTAGTTCTATAACTAATAAAATGAGGATTATTCATACTAATTCCCTAAGAATCAAAGTAATACAACACTAAAGAGGACATTGGGAGAAGGATGATAACACATGAAGTTATTCGATATTTTATAGATAAATATTGAAAACAAATTCTCACATTGTGATAAATATGTTTATTAATATTAAATTTAGTATTAGGTCATTCATTTGAAAGGATTATTAAAATTATAGTTTTTATATTTAATGATCACTGCTGTATTTTGGACATAAATGAATTAATTTGTTTTGTTTGAACATATAATATTTAATATTTTTTCTCATGAAATGTTATTAAACATTAATTTAGGACATTCATACTAGATAATTAAGTTTATTGAGTAAATGGTCCCTAATGTCAAAGATGGACATGACTATCCAAATTAGAAACCAATTCATTAGTTTGTCCATAACTTATTCATACATACAAGAATTGGAACCAAATTATGATAGGATATTATGTTTCCAATTTGATACAGATATTCATTCTTGTTTTGGTGGTCAATTATTGGGTGAAATTTTCCTTAACATATTTTTACGGATTTACTCTATAACCCTTGAAACCACTTATAATATTAGCCTCCCAGTAACTCAATTGAATTTGAATTTTTCTAAATTGAGGTGGTTTTATGTGACATAGTGAATTGTAATAATATGATAAGTTAATGCATTTATTTTAAATTCAACTTTGTAAGAGGGAATATATTAAGCTAGGATCTCCTCCAAAATAATATTTTTTTCCTCTTATTTTTTAATGTATTTGTTCATTCAATAAACGATATTGTTTAAGAACTTTTTTTAATTCTTATTCTTATTTATTTTTATTCATTGGTTTGGATCTTGAGAGTATAAATGTATTGGTTTTTACCCTTTCTACACATTTGTGAATGAAATCCATTTTTATGATGAATACACCACCAACGGAAGAGTAGTTTTATTAGTAAATTATCTACCTTTCAATTGTTGATTTATTTATATAGAATTAAGAAACTACATTAATGAAATTATTATGATTTATGAATTGAGTTTTTAATATAAAATAAAACAATATATCAATTGAAAAATTAACAAAAAACACACCACATCGATAAATATGTAAATCATTAGAGGGAAATCTTATTTCTAAAAATGAAACAACACTGGATAGTTTTTTAGATTTAAAATACAATGACATGAATCAATTAATCATCATATCAATAAAGAATATTTTCTCTATTTTACCAATGATGGAAGCATCTATGATCCCTTAGAAATGGATGGTAGCCTCTGCAAGCATCAAAAATGGAATTAATGAGGCCACTATACTGAGGAGGAGGAGACAACCAACTATGAAGTTATATCAATTGTGATGCAATCTGCTTCTGATGGAAATGAGGACCATGACTTCGTAGTGATATATCAGATCTCTAAGCTACCTCATACCTATAAATACTAGGCTTCCCCGGACCTAAAGGATGGATACCCTAACCTTTCACCTTCTCAGAGATCAAATTGTGATTCACTTTATACTCTAAAAAACATTGAGAAAATGACCACTTAAATGTAGTTGAGCATTGTGATGTACCTTTTCCTTAGATCAAATATATCTTCTCTTAAACCATGGATGCCTTTCTTAGAACCCATGTGCCACTTCAATGAAAGGAGCTCTCCAAGGGAACATGGGTATTCTCCAGGTACTCATGCTTCTTGAAATACTATCTAAGAACATATAAACCCATTGGAAATAAAGGATATTTGTTCTTCGTGAAGTATATTGCTTTGCAGTTTGATACATTTCAAGAAAACCATGCTTTGTGAAGTCTTACACTACAAAACAAACATGCACTGTGTGAAGCACCCTTTATATTAATTTATAGACCATGCCAATTCTAGGCCACTCCACTTTGGGAAGCATACCCCTTCACGGAGTCTTTACACCCTGTGAAGCACCAGATCCCCACAATTTCCCTTCCTGTAAACCCCTTTTTTTCAAAAATAATATCTCCGTATATCCCTCTAGGTTTGTATCTACTGATTTAACGGTCCCTTGGGTGGTGTTTTATATTGCACTTCTTTGCCAAAAACTTCGTCGCATATGAACACAAACAGAAATTGATTTTTCTCATAGGCATGCTAATGTTAACCCCTTAATGGATCACTCCATAACACCACCTCACCATAGAATTGCTGATTCCTCCCCCACTCCAAGTGTGGGTTAGTATCAGTTATGTACATAATATGGGTGAGGAGTGAATCATCATCTTACGAGCTACAGGACATTAAAATTCCAAGCCTCATCATCCTCAGCATATGACATTAAACTATAGCATCACCACATGCCATATACATGGGGTGGCCCATCTTGGGAATTCATCATGCCCACTAGTCTCCACACGAGTGATATCTTCCTCATATGGAATGAGATCGTCTTTGCTAAAGCGGAATCTGTCTATAGGGAAGGGAAACCATCTTGGTGTAAGACTAAATACTTTCTAGGAGGAGGTAGAATCATTTATCCTCATCTATTCTTCATTGTGAAAAGGCCAGAGGAGTGATGGGAACATAGGCAATCATTATCCCATACCATCCATTTGGGATTTATCACCATTGGGCATGCATCCTGGAGTGAGTCCAAATTTCAATCTCATAAGGCTTCTACCAACGCATAATCCCTAGTAAATCCCTTAGGAACACATATTTTATGATGTTATCGTTAGGTCTTTAATGCCTCTTGTTTCTCATAAAGAGCATGACTCATGTGGGCTTAGAGGAAGCCCCAACCATGAAATCCTCACTGGTCCACCTTAGCGTGTGAGCCCCAATCCCCTCATCCAAAACAACGTTGACTTTGATCATTTTTCTTTTCTAAGGATGGTATGTAAAATTCCTACTTGTGATTCAAGACCATTACCTATCAGTCCTGACCACTTCACGCCAGCTCACCCTTATCCTGCTTGACATTAAACTGTAAGCCCATTTTGACCCACATGATGCTAAAGTGTACATTTTAAAACTATGTGGGTTTTGATACTTATCACGTAGACATGGTATGTAGGAAGCCTTCCCTAGTTTCAATCCCAATATACGGTAAGTTGTTGTATTCCCCTTTATTGGGGACCAACTCATTGGTCTACCCCCCAGGCGTTAGATCAATAACGGACTACTAACCATGTGTAATCCCCAAACATTATCCTCCAGTTTCTCTCCTTCGTGCACACCCAGATCCTATGACTCACGTCAAACTACCTAGGTGTTGATACATGTCCTCTAGAGAGGGTATGTAAGAAGACTCCCTGAGGATAAAACACAAACACTGGTAAACTTTTGTGTTCCCCATCATTGGGAAAAGTGTCAATGGTATGTCCCAGTTGCTTCAGTCTAACTCTCGGGCCACTAACTACCCATAACCTCCTACATGTTGTTGGGTTGTTGTCCTTGGTGTACACAATGTTTCCATGCCCCAATCTGAACTACGTGGATTTTGATAACCGACCATGGGGATATACAAGAAGCCTCCCTGAGGTTCAATCCAATCACTAATGTCCTATCCTAGTCTCTCCCTTGAGCATTTTTTTGGATGGTCATGCCCCAACCCTGAGGTTCTACATCTTTTAGGTCCATTCCATGCATCCCTTATGATGGTACATCTCCTCAAGCATCCCATCACCACACCACTGAAATATGTGGAATTTGATTCCTTCCATAAGGATAAGTAGGAAACCTCTCTAGTGGTTCAATCCCAACACTACTGTCACCTTCACGACTGATCCATGTCATCCCCCATCCATTCCATTCATCCTTCCATTATCCTTCCCAATTCTTACCCATGATGCCACACCCCGTTGAATTCATGTCGGCCACCTAGGCAGATAACCATGCATAATACCCACACAATCCTTAAACATCCAACCAAGAGTGTCCCTCTAGAAATGGGATATTATCCATGGATAATCCCAAACTATTCTTGAGGATATTGTCATTTGTGTACACCCTGATTCGTCACCACTCAGATCTACACATGTTTTGATCCTAGTCTCTCGGGATGAGGTATGTAGGAAGCCTTCTAAAGGTTCAGTCCTAGCCAATGGTAAACTATGGAATCCCCTTAAAATGGACCCAAGAATCCACATATCCATCTTCATTAGATGTTTTGATCCACCCATCCAGTAAAATCACTAGGATATCTATCTTGGGGTTTTACCAGTCTAATCTACTTTCGTTAGTGTTATAATCGGTCCGATCTGTCCCCATTATAAATTAAACTGGTGGCATACCCTTTGTTAAATATGGGAGTCTGAGGAAAACCTCAGAGGAATTCCTATTGAATATAATTCCCCACACTCAATAGGGGATGATTTGGGCATTCATGCCCTAGAGAAGCCTTATTATACGAGGAAGAAACCCATACACGCTAGTGTTTCAGTGTCCAGACACGCTAGCGATGTCTTATGTGACTTCTCCCCAGATAGAAGGTTGCTCCCCTAACTTAAACCCTTGGAATGTCCTGGAATACGTAGATTAATTAACTATAATCCATGAATATATGGTGCTGGGTAATATTTTATTTAAAGACATATTAATATTTTAGGGAGAGCCTGATTAGTTAACGAGATCTGAGGAGAAATCCATGGAAGGAGAGACTGACATCCCATCATCCCACTTCGATAAAAGATAAAACATTTCTGAATAAGTGACTGATACCTCCCATCTTTGGAAAGTATGAATGCGGGGGAAACAGATGCATGTCAATGGTTGACATGTGTATGCTCCGACAAATGCGTTGGAATAGAAATGCTGAACATGAAATGAATCTATTCTCCTCAATGTGGAGATTAGTAGCATTATATACATCAGTGGATAAGCATGGCACCTGATCTAGCTATATGGTAGCAGGTCCTGCCAAGAACATAGTGGGCCTCGCATGAAACACATGACAGATTGGGGCATTTAAACATTTGAAATCCCAGTTTGTGACTTTATTAGCGTGTATCCTTGTTACCAACTAGGGGAGATGGAATGACGCTAGGGTACTATACACTGCTTTCATCTTTTGGGTGCGAATAGTTGAATCTCCTTGGTTTGCAGGACCAAAGCCTCTATAAAAGGAAACATATCACCACCCACCCACTGATACAGGGGTTGAGAAATCATCAACACATAAATCCTATGTGAGCCCATCTCTCTTGTCAAGGCCTTCTCATCCACAAATTCTAGACACTCATTCCCTCTTTCACCATCTGAACTCATTCAAAGGATGGTGATTAATGAACTCATTCGATGGAACATGGAAGAAGTGATTATCCCAACATGGTATGTAGAAAAACATGATCTAGATGTATTTTTTCCACTCCATAACTACCACTCCAAGGGCCTCAGAGGGAGCCATTACACCCCATGCCAAAATACAATCATTTCGGGATCCTCTCCCAAAAATGCTCAATCAACTTTCTCCCATATTTCAATGAGGTGAGGGATGTCCGGGACAACCCATTGGTGATCCCATATTGGGGACCACCAAGTAGGGACCCTTATAATCCATGTTAGTGCCCCCACCAAATCCCACTAGATGAGGGACATGTGAGTTACACACCTACAACACCGACCCTTATCTGAAAAACCTGATGCCAATGTATGGTTCAAGATGTGATGGGTGCCCGCCAAGGGCGTCATCCTTAAAGGCTATTGTTTCCCATGCCACCTCCAGTGAATAACACCAATACCCCATTTTTAATGAATAGGGGAACTCAGACATCTTACACGGATCGAGGCCCCAACCACCGTAGGTGCAGGTTGTGAAAACTATCTTGGTCGTCGAAACAATTATCTGCCATCGCGGGCTGACCCGCGACGATGACATCCATCACGAAGGTCATCCCTGTGCCACCACAAATGGGAGAGAAGGTACTCCCCAATCCCAAAATTGACATGAAGGTCCTCCCTATACCACCATTAGTCTGATAGAATGCCCTCCGCACCATATGGACATCTACCACGAATGTTTCTTCTACACCTGTGATCCCAGCTTCGAAGTCTTTCCTCTTATCGTAGATCATCGATGCAGAAAACCTCCTCGCCCGATCAACTATCAGAGTGGGGGTATTAACGAAGTCCTTATTGGAAATGTCAAAGGTTCTCCTTTTCATTGAAATTAGTGATTTTGATTACTTCCCCACATCATTTGTTTCCAATAGAAAGGTCCAACTCATGTTCAGTTTGACCAATATGAAGGCCCCCTCGTACCATAATTACTATGAAAAAAAACTTATAATTAGTGCACATGTTACATCCCACTCGAGTGGAGGTAATGCTCACTCCAACACTACACATGGGAATCATCACCACACACTGACTAGTTGACATTGAGGCCCACCTTAGGTTCCCTTACACAGTATCTCAGGTGATCCAGGCACCCCGAACCAACGAGTAAGAAGTCCGATCCGCCCAGCACCAGTTCATCTGAAGGAAATACTTATGCTAAAAAGATTCCTTTCCTAGAAAAACCATCCTAGGGAAGGAGGGAGGGTTGATATCACAAAAGGAAGAATATTGAGATGTTTCAGATTGCAATTAAACATTCATACATTTCTGATTCTGAGGTGGAATTCGATTCGGCAATGACACCCTCACCTCGATCTTTTTGGTCAAGTCCAGGGAAGGAATATGGTACATAAGCCTCATCCTCCTAGAATACAAGTCCAACCATATTACCATATCCCTATTGTGATACATCTAGGAGGAGGAAGAATTGGCCTCTTTCTATGGCATGTCCTTTCAATCCCCCAATCACTAATAGGATCATCATCTACCTCAACAAAAGATCACGACGAGTTATTCTGGGGACTAATAGAGGATAAGCTATAACCTGAAACATTGTCAACAACCACATCCCCTGTATGAGATTTTGTGGCCTCTATACTTTCATAACATAATGTGGCGGTTCATTCGTTTTATTCTTTGAAAGAAATCTCAAAATGTGACGGTTTGTCCACTCACTCACTATATACTCCACCGAGCAGTCTACCATCTCATTGGTCCACTTCTGTGTCGTTACAGGTGCCTCAACTGTCTATAGTCGATTAATGGGATCAATAGGACTATATCCCATGTTTGATCTAAGGAGGATGTGGGATATCCTTGTTGTGGATCATTTCCTAGATAATTTCTACCCAGTTACATCCATGAACTGTAGTGCTCTGGAATTTCTTACCAAAGGGAACATTGCATGCTTTCTACAAACCCTCTGGGTGACGAACTTCTGCATCCACCATTAGTGGGTGGAATAACACAAGAGTTAGGAACACTTTGATGATTTTGGCTAGTAATTCTGTATGGTTGACTAGCTTGTGCTCTCTATGATCGAGCACCCAGATTCATCTGGTCGCCATCTGACCCCCTAGTAACGATGCATTCAGAGCTTTAAAGGGATCCATATAATTTTCAAGGATACATCCAAACACATTCAGATCCATGGTTGAGGGTCGTATGTAAAACATCATTTCAATTCCTTTTAGATTCATCCAAACATTCCAAACAATATTGATGATATGCCTTCAGGTATAGTCACAATTATCTTGGCTGACCTATCTGAGGGAGAGAATGAGGTAGATATCCTTGAGGAGAACATGACCCTTGGGGAAGTACTACAAATATTGGATCCATTGGGAAGGGTTAATTTCCAACAAAAAAAATTAATGGATATTCATGTACCTATCGAGTCAATAGCCCTCGGTCGGAATTCTAATAAGGGAAAATAACATCTTGGGACCATCACACCCTATTTCCCATCTAGCTCAGTGCAGAATACAGAGGATGAAGCCCAAAAGGATGTGTTGCTTCAATATCTAGTATAATAGAAAAAATTGGTCGATGACCTCCACACTAAATGGGAGGTAGAGGTGCGACCATATAATGGTAACCCTCATCTGGGGTAGCAGGGGTAGATACACAATCCCCCAGTAATGTTGACTTCGGTTGACCCACACCATTCAAACCATATACAGAGAGTATAATTCAAAGATTATAGAAAGAGGGTGCAATATGAAACACCAAATCCACTAGACCTACACGATAATCCTCAGTACATAGCACATGTTCTCCTTGAAACTACACAAGTTGTACCCCTAGTGACCCTGCAGATAATATCACCAGCCGCTCTATCATCCACTGGGATTGCTTATACTGTTAATGAACATTTCAACACACTGGTGGTTATGGATCCTCTCCATGATTGGAATCGTCACATAGATGATCCAATTTTATTTCACGTGGACTACCTCAAGGATCTGCTAACATGATAATTTCCAATGAAACATGATGGTAAGACATATTATGCATGAGTGAATGATATTCCACCAGCCACAAGTTTTGTAAATTTGACCTTTTCCCTCATTAATGGGATGGATGATCTGTTGTCATTTCTGGCCCCCAACATATCAAAGTGGTGACCCATACTGGGATTTCCAATGCAGTAGAGGACGTGAAGAACGAGTGTTTCCCACAATCATTTGAAGGGCCCACATTTTTCTGCTACATCTAGCTACCACTCAGGTCAGTAGTTTAATGTGAGGATCTTTATAGGTAGTTTCAAAACCAATTCAACTCCACCACTAATCAATGAGGATCACAGACATCTTCAAGTTCAAACAAAGTCATGATGAGTGCATTGTGGACTTTTTCACATAGGGGAATTCCTCAACTACTCCTCTATTATGCCGCCAACTCATGAATAAATAATGATAATGTGTCTGGTGAATTTGAAAATTAAACTAGTCCCCTCACTCATTACATAGAACTACCCCATTGTATTTTCGGATTTCTCTAAAAACATTTGTGTCTAGTGGATGCATTGCAGCTGGCCAAGTAAGCACATCTCCTACCTCCTGTAGTTCCCACAAGAATATAATATTTTCCTAAGCCCATTGTGGTACCAAAAATAGAGGCCCACCAAGTAAATGGAGTTATTAAAAGTGGAGCTACCTTCGTAGCCTCACAATGTCCCACCACATCTGGGAGAACCTCCATCCCAACAACTCCCTCCTCATAATGGATAGGCACCCACACGTAATGCGCCTCCACCACCCATGCGAGATTACCAGGTTCAACCTACTCGATAGGGTCCTCCATCCCCTCGTTTGGGAGATGATCCAGAAATAATGGACCAGAAATAGTAATTTAATGATCCTCTAGTCCCTAGTTATTTTTTATGTTACTTGGAATAAGAAATTCTATTTTTTCTGGAATATAGGATACTGAAAAAGGCAGATCTCAGTAATCACCCCAATTATTCCCATATCACCAAATCCTAGGGAACATCCTCAAGAAGTGCTATGTGTTTAAAATATGGCTTTGAGACTAGGATGATAACAACATAGTATGGTTAGGCCCATCCCTGACTTGAGAGGCATGTGTGTTCATACAGTCTGACATCAACAACAACAACGATGGTGAGTGGAAACATGTTTCTAACCAAGTGTCTCAATAATTATAATGACCTGATGTCCTGTAAGGAAATCCTACATAGTCATGGGGTAATCAATTAATGTTTGAACCAAATTGAGCCTTCAAATGCTACCATGTCACCTACAACCATTACTTCTATGTCAATGTATCATCCTTCTGCTTTCCAAATGTGCAAGCATTGATGACACAAGGGATAGAAAATTCTCCCATAGATACCATAGTTATCCAGTAATCTAAGGTATTTCATGACCCTAGAGTTGGAAAATGCCACCTGAATCCATCTAGTGTTGGAGTATAGTTCAATAGATGATTAAGGTTATTATTTGGTTAACATAGTGGAGTTAGTAAACCCCAACGCGATTCATGATGATGATGAATGCTAGATGGATTCTCCCAACGTCCCCATATAATGTCAGTGTCGATAGAGATACGGTTACATGAGTCACTGGGATGCATTGGTTTGTTCCTCCAGCCATGCAGTGCATGAAACTGAAACTAGACAGAAATCATATTACGGAGCTCAACACATGATTCCTTTTCCTTTTGATTCACCTTATCTGCATCCACCGTTGTTTTTATTACATGATCAGGATGATCCACCATGGTCATGCTATTATCAGCAATGTTCCATTGCAGATCATCCTCCGTAATCTATCCATAATTCGGTATTCTCTCTATGAATTTTGACTATTTTGTAGTCGGAAATTCCCACCACCATTCGGCCCCTGTTTTAGCTAGAAGATCTTGTCATACCTCAAGCCACAGAACGAACTCCTCTATGCAGAAGATCACAAATTGAACTAAAATATGATATCATTAAGAATATTTCTAGAATTCCTATGAGACTCTTTATCCTCAAGCTTATTCACTGGTTAGTGGATATGCGTGAAGCCCTTACCATGGCCTTAAGATGCCCCGTTCAGTTTGCGATGGAGGTAGTAGCTGTAGAAGCCATCTATGCGGAGGTAGTCGTGCATACTGAATTCCAAGAAATTATATATTAAATGTTGTAGATGATGTTTCTCGCATATAGGGGAATATCTATCCACTGTACAATACTTTAAATTTCAATGTTGTATAGGTTCGTCACTTTATTGTCGACATAAGGGAAGGAATCAACCTCATCCCGACCTAAACACATCGATAAATGGGGCTGTCTGAGGATGATCTGAGTCCCTCTAACCAAATAATTTAAGTTTATGACTAAAATAACCATACAAAACATAGAACTATCCACCTGAATACCTAGTTCAGTTTCTGATTTTCTAGCACCAAGTTCATAGTTGTCTCACACGACACTGCCTACAACGCATTCATGGGTATTCAATGGCCCCACCTAAATGATGTGGTCCCTTAATCGTATCACCAATGAATTAAGTACTAAATCAATGGTTGATTAGGAATACTCCATGGTGATGTGTCCCACTTTAATTCTTGTGATTCCCGATACCTGGATCATGACTATTACAAGAGAACAGTAAAGAAGAATCAGGTTAATGATTTTGAACGTGCTATGGATGAAACTAACCTATGGACATACCTCGATGATGCCTAATGTTTCTTGATCCACTGATTGGAATAAACGGCTCATAATTTGTGGCACGGCTTTATTGTTTCTGTATTGAGGGGAAAATACATTCCTAAGTCTTATGGACGGCAGAAAATCACCTTGTTTTCTTATACAAATCTCGCTCGGGTGATCCTAAATCCCTATAATCCTATAAGGTAATGGGATGTATTCCCCATGGTAACCACAATAAATCATACATTCTTGTTTATCTAGGCTAGGATAATCCAAATCAAGCTGACACGCCACTATTGATTTGATATCATCAAGCATTGCCCCATGGGTCAGAGGCAAGATGATATCAGGTCGACATATATCATAACTATGATCTCAACCATATATGAGCACACGAATGGAGGTTCCACCGCCACTCAGGCTGGCACTAGTGTCCCATTGGGATTTTTCGAACTATATGAATTTCCTCCTACTGACGATCCCTTTTTTTTTAAATCACTATGATTCACTGTTTCATTTTCACCCTTACAGCACAATGCTAAACTTGTTTTATATTGAATATAATAAAAATAATAAAAAATTGAATTCCATGTTTTGATCAATTATTTTGTTTTTATAACTGTTTTAATAGTAAATGTTAATTTTATTTATGATTTCATTACAGGAGGAGGTGATTTGGAGGCCCTAGAGATGATCCAGAAGGAAAATGGTCCAAAAATGCAGGGGTTTCATTAACACTTGTCCACTATTGGGTAGAGTATGAAAACTCTGTGAATCCAAATGTGCTGATATTTTGTTGTATGGTCCCAAATGAAATTTTATACAACTCTTATGAAGATAACCAAGACCCACACGTCCATTAAGGGGCCCAACGAAAGTGATATGTCCAGGCCATCGAATATGCCCGCAGTCAATAGTTTTGTACAATGTTTGTCCATATGTTGAGTTTTACATGTCAAAAAGAATCGAAACATTCAGTGGAGATAGCCATGTCGTGGGTAATCAGTATTATAGTTTTCTAAAAAGAAATTTAAGACTTTATAAAGGGCAAAAACAATGTGACATTTATTTTACACAAATCTGTGTGCCCAAAACTACTTCACATTTTTTTTAAAACAACACCATGGGTACTTCAATTAGAGATTTGGAACCAAAACCCATGCTCAGCCATTTTGGAGTCATAGAGGAGTATATTAATCATTCTAGAAGTTCTGGAGGCACGTATCCTCATTGGTATATATAGGATGAAGTAGGGGTTCCACTCGGGCCCCCTCATCCACTTGATGGAGATAAAAATAGTGGATGATCATTTCGAGGTAGCAATAGAAACATGGGAGGGAGTTCCAGCACAAGTTCTTCTACTGGGTTTGTATAATTTGTGTGTTTAATATTTAACTTATTTTTTTATTGACATTATTCTCTCCAGATTACATTTCATTTGATATAATTAATTGGAACAATTTTTATTTAAACACATATTGGGTTGAAATTTCAGGTGGGAATCTTTGGTTATTCCAATTAGACAATACAATAGTTCCATTTATCTCACACATATGTTAAATTTATGTATTCTTTGTTAAAACTTTTATTCTATGATTTATAAACATGTCTTTGAAAAATGATTTTTCTGTCAAGGGGTGGTTCTTTATGCATCATTTGAAGTGGCAAGAGGGGAGTCAAGATCTTGACAACCATCAACAAAGGAATTAAACACGACCATGTTCAAATTTCAGAACAATAAACTATCTAAGAAGTGTAGTGAACATGAAATGATATAAATCTCTCATAATTATTAATACACCATAATTATTTATCAACTATTTAACTCTTTAATTATGTAATTTACATAAATCGGTTTTCAAAACCTCCCCCTCTTTTAGTAATTCTTATTAGAACTAAAATCACTAGTATTATCAATGATAATTGAGAAATGACCTAGGTTCCTCCATAGACAGTAAATTTATATTAAAATAATAACCAATTTGACATTTCATGAAATCAAGGTCAAATATTTGCACCATTAATTGGGAGAGATTTGTTTTTGTTGCGTGTTTTTGGTAATTTTTTAAAAAAAATTGTGAATGTTTGTTTTGTTTTATCTTCAAACTTTTTTGTGTACTAATTTATTTTTTGTGTAAGTTATGTGTATGATGCGTTCTACTCTAGGAGTCTTACAACCTTTTGAACATAAATTAGAGATGATCCTACATCAGTGACCCAGAGATACACAAGAGGAATATATGAAAGTGGACGCACAAAACATCCACACTCATCTTGATCCTTATTTTTCTTCTTCGGGAACCCACATTAAAACTGAAATTAATGTGAATAACCCTACTGAAAACAATCGAACAATAAAAGAACAAACCTCACCTGTTGTAGATATCCAACTAGACTATATTCCATTACATGGTGAGGCACCCAATTTTCAAATAAAATCTTTTCTAATTCATATATTTCCAATATTACATGGACTTCCTGGAGAAGATCCACACAAGAATTTAATAGAATTTCATACTGTGTGTTCTACATTAAAACATGCAAATGTGGATGAACAACAAGTAAAGCGTAGATAATTCCCCTTTTCATTATAATATATAGAAAAGGATTGGTTATATTATGTTAATTACCAAATAAAAGGTTGGGAGAACATGAAACACCTTTTCCATGAAATCAATTTCCCATCCTGTTGAACAAAAACAAAAAGGAAATAAATTTGTGGGATAATAAAATCTCAAGAGGAAACATTACATGAATATTTGGAATGCTTTAAAAGGTTATGTTCAAGTTTCCCATTCCCCAAAATAAGTGATCAAATTTTAACTCAAGATTTTTTTGATGGTTTAATCTCTATTGATCGAAATATGATTGATGCTACTGCAGGAGGTGCACTAGTTGAAAAGACCCCATTTTCTGAAATTACCCAAATTGAGAACAAGGTAAAAAATTATAGCAATTTGGTTCAAGGTCTAATGTATCGATTCGAGATGTCCATGAGATAAAACATACTGAATTTGAGAAGAATGTGGACACAATGTTATAATAGGAATGTACCCTTCTTCGAAAAAATGCTCTTTACCAAGGGAAATCTCAATCTCGTACTCCTATCTATTGTGGTATATATTGTTTTGACACCCTCTACTCTATCAAATGTCCTCAATTTTGGGAAACAACTGAGGGTTGTGAGGAAATACTTATAGGACTCCCCTATAACCGACCCGTTAGGAAATAACCTTACTATCAATCCCACCCTTGGTGGATGGAGAACCAAGCCTATAGGAAATATGGGGTATTAAAACAAACCTCAACAACTATGAATCAAACCAGGGAAGAGTAGTCATCCACCACCACCACCACCCATAAATCCTTAGAAACCCCAAATGAATTTCCAATAAAGCCTTCCAAAACCTGATCCTAGCCTAGATGATATGATGAATTTAATGGTTGCAAACAATATACAATTCCAACAAACAACTCAGGCATCCATTCAAGTCCTCAAAACCCAATTAGACCAACAAGCTAACTCAGTGGTTGAAATTCAATGTCATGGGTCTGGTAAACGTCCCTCTTAACCAATAGTTAACCCCAGGGATAATGTAAATGTTAGAGCCACCACACTTAGAAGGTTAAAACAACTAGAATGTAAAATGAATATGCCATTATAGTCATCCCCTCATGAAGAAACCTATATCCCAAACATTAAAAACGATCCAAATGATGGAGAACCTTATCCTGAGAGAATCCCTTTCAAAGGAAAGTGTGTCTATATTAATGAGTCACCTAGCCCTACCATTCTTCTTCTGTTTCCTCAAAGGGACAACTAATGATGAAAATAATAGGAAACTGAATGTTATAAGAAAATATAGGAAATTTTCATGAAATTTCATGTTAACATCCCATTGATTGATTCTCTGAATAAAATTCCATGGTATGCCATGATTATAAAAGAGATGTATACACAGAGAATGTGACTTCAAGGTTATGTGAATGTGCGCTTGGGAGGAATATTTAAACATTGATATAACAATCACTTCCCACCAACTCCAATGATCCTGTAACATTCTTAATTCTATGTACCATAAAGGAGTATTATTTTTGTAATGCTATGATTAATTTAGGTGACTCTATAAATCTGATTCCTCAAACCATTTACTCTACATTTCAGTTTATGGAATTGAAGCCCACTAGAATTGTTGATCAACTGGACAACTGGAGTACCGCACACCCCTATGGTGTGTTAGTTGTTGTTCATTTAAGGGTTCAAAATTTAAATTCTCCTACTGACTTTTATGTCCATCCAATGTAGGATGAGAGGATTATTGGAATTTCCCTGATTATATTGGGGGGGCCCTTCTTCAAATCTTCCAAAACCATGGTTAATGTCCATAATGGTAAATTATCTATAGAGTATGGTGGTAAAATTGTCCTCTTCAACATCTTTGATGCCATGAAGCACCCCTCAAAAGAATTGTCCCCTCTCTCTCTCTATTATTTCAATTGATGTACTTCCTTCCGCTGAAAAAACAACATTTATTTCCCTTGATTCCCTTTCTATGTTTTCTTAACTGATTGAAATTCTATTTAATGAATCATGCATTGAGTGTTGTAGTGGTCTGGAAAAGGTTCCATCATGTTTATTAATTTATTTTTTCTTCAACACCACGGTTCCAATGACCATCGATGATACTGCTACACTTGTAAAAGATCATTCGAAAAATGTGAATGATTCCATTGAGTAGTTAGATGAGATTAGTGACCTCCCTCATTCACGCACACTAACGTCAATCCAGAATCCTTCTAAAATGGAACTGAAATAACTTCCTCATGATTTAAAATATTCATATCATAAGAATGGAAGCAACTTTCCCATCATCATTTCTAGATCACTCCAAATTAAGCATGAGTTTATAATGCATGAACTTCTGAGGGAATATAAATATGCATTGGGATGGACACTTGCTGATATTATTATTATTAGCCCATCAATTTGTAAACATCTTATATTGTTAAATGATGAGGCTCAACCTGTGAGGCAGGCACAACGTTGACTGAACCCAAACCTCCTAAATGTTGTAAAAAAGGAGGTAACAAAATTATTGGCTGCTGGAATAATTTACTCCATCTCTGACTTCCAATGGGTCAGTCCTGTTCTAGTAGTTCCTAAAAAAATTTCCTTATAGTAATAAAAAAATGAAAAAATGCAATGTTTCCAACTCGTGTGCAGAATAGTTCACATGCCTGTATAGACTATCACCGACTAAACCAACATACTAGAAGGACCATTTTCCTTTGGCATTCATTGAAAATATTCTTTAGAGGATATCGAGTAAGTCCCACTATTGTTTCCTTGATGGGTATTCTAGATACTCTCAGATCTATATTTCCCCCGAGGATCAAGCAAAGTCAACCTTCACCATCCCCTTGGGAACATTTTCCTATAAAATGATTCCCTTTTTTCTATTCAACGGTCCTAGTACTTTCCAATGATGCATGGTTAGTATTTTTTGGATTACCTAGAAAATTTCATGGAAGTATTGATTGATGATTTCATTGTTTTTGGATCCATTGTTGATGAATTTTTGGGTAGTCTTCGTCCAGTTCTACGTTGATTTATTGAAAATAATCTTGTATTAAATTATGAGAAATTTCATTTCATGTTGCCACAAGGTATATTTGTGGGGCATGTCATTTCTAGGGATTTTATCCCAGTAGATAAATCCAAAGTGGTTTTTGTTTATTTCTTACCATTCCCCAAATATGAATGGGATGTGTGGTATTTCCTATTTCATGATATATTTTACCGTCGTTTCATTCACGAATTTAGTAAAATTTCACTCCCCCTCTCCCGATTAGTCCAAACAGAAAAAGAATTGTTTTTGATAAAGATTGCAAGGAAGCTTTTAATAAGTTAAAATGGAGACTCACGTCAGCCACAGTAATCCAACCACCATGGTGGGATTTATAGTTAGATCTCATGCGTGATGCCCTTAACTATGATGTTGCGAAAGTATTCACAAACAGGGTCAATCAAGCTACACATGTAAATTCCTATGCCTTATGTACTTTGGAAGCTTCCAAATAAAACTACACCAAAACCGAAAAATAATTCCTTACCATTCTATTTTCATGGACAAATTCAGGTCATAGATTTTGGGTACCAAAGCCATTGTGTGATCAGACCACGGAGCCCTACAATATCTTTTTAAGAAATCAGAATCCAATACACATCTCAATCTATGGATTCTCCACCTTCATGAATTTGATCTAGAAATTAGTGACAAAAAAGGATCAGAGAATTTTGTGGCTGACTATATCAGTGGGATTCCACCATCCTCGGACATTTACTCATCCCCTTGTATTCCTTTAAATTATATTTTTCCCGATGAAAAATTATACCGAGTAAATTATTCTATTTCTTAGTATACTGAAATTGTAAATTATTTGGTAGCATATTGCATTCCTACTGATTTCAATAAAAACCAATCCAACCATATACAACATGAGTCTCGTTGGTACCTTTGGGATGACCCCTGCCTCTGGTGCACATGTGGTGATCAATTCCTTAGTCTTTGTATTCCTGATAGCAAGTTCCATTCTATCATTAGATTCTGTCATACTCTTGTATGTGGGGGCCACTATGGTCCCCAACTGACACCTCACATGATCCTTGAATTTGGCATTTTCTGGCCAACACTTTTTCAGGATTCCCATGCTTTTTGGAAATATTTTCCTCATTTTCAAAGAATGGGGAATGTTTCTATATAAATAAAATCCCACAACAACCGTTGCTCTTTCATGGAATTTTTGATGTATGGGGAATTGACTTTATGATTCCACTTCCCAATTACTATAGAAACTTGTACATTTTTCTAGAAGTTTTATACGTGTCAAAATGGGTAGAGGGACGAGCTACAAGGACTAAAGATTCAAAAGTAGTTTTAGAATTGTTGAGAACCCAAATCTTATGTAGGTTTAGGTTACCTAGGTTAATAATCAGTGACCAGTGTTCTCATTTATACAATCGAACAATTAAATCACTTATGTGTTTGTATGGGGTTTTTCATAGAGTGTCTACAGCATATAACCCATAGACCAATGGTCATGTCGAGGCATTAAATAGAGAGGTAAAACAGATTAATGAAAATATGGTTCAACCAAATAGATAAGATTGGAGTCTTTGACTTGATGATTCAGTATGGGCCTAACATACTGCTTTGAAAACTCCAATTGTAATTTCACCATATCATCTTGTGTTTGAAAATATTTTTCACCTGCTATTTGGGATTGAGCCCCAGGCATATTTGGAAATAAAACAATGCAATACTAATATTTATGGTGCAGGTTCTAATAGGATGTAGCAGATTGTGGAATTGGAGGAAATGAGAAGGGATTCATATGAACACTCCACGATTTAAAAGGAGTGAACCAAGGCTAACCATGACCATCTTATACATAATCGTTAGTTCCACATTGGAAAAATGTCCTCCTTTATAATGAAAATAAGAAGTTGCATCCAGGTAAGCTTCGTTCCAACTGGTTATTCCCACACACTGTTATTAATGAATCTCCATTAGGTGTTGTTCTGGTTCAAAATTAAGATACTATGAAAAACTTCACTATCAATGGGCAGTGGCTGCAGCACTTCTATGAAGCCCTTTCAGAGTTCCTGATGGAGGAGCTTCATGTTCAAGAAGCAACATACAAGTGAAACACAACAGGTTTTATCCTTCTTTATCACCATATGAATTATTACAGTGGGGACATTGCACATTCTATGTGTGGGGGATGGATACATTACTTGGTTATATTCGAATTTTTTTTAATTCTTCTATTTTTTCATCTTCATTATGGTATTTTCACTTTTCCCCATCTTGTTGAGTTCATTAGGTTTTCTTTTTTAATTATTCATTCTTCTCTTTTACTCTTTCATTATGGTATTTTAATTTTTACCCCATTAAAATTTTCAATGTTCGATGATTTAATGACCATAGGATGGGTGAGTAAAAATAACATAAAGAAAGGAAAAAAGAATTTTTTATGAATTTAATCAGGGGGTGATTTTATGTGATTTGGTTTTATTTCAATGAAATAAGTGGTTGTATCACTATGAATCATTTGAGATGATTTATTACCCTTGTGTGAGTAGTGGTTTGGAATACTTTGCCACTAATATGTACACTCATTTTGGAACTAAACTATGAAGTGTGAATATTTCATACTTAATATAAGATAAATATATGTTAGGTTAATATTTTTCAGCTATAAATGATGTTTCCATATGTTTGTTCATTATCCGATCTATTTAATTATTATACCAGATTGACCTATCTGTGTGTACCTAATGTCCAATTGTTGTACACCATAAAAAATAGGCTATGTCTTGGGTAGGTCAAAAACCACACATCCTTAACCTTTTATCTTATTATAACTATTGATATTAGTTTCATGAGGAGATCAAAGAAGTGTTAAGAGATGAGTGTGGAAGTTATTCCAAATAAATCTTTAAAAAAATTACAAATTAGGGGAGTAGTGAAATGTACACCAAATAGGGATATGTAGGTTGGGAGCTTATGGTTTGACTTCTTGGAATTCTTATGTTAATGGGACATGAAATATTATTGCAAATAATGTAGGGTAGGTTCACTGAAAATTCATTTAAAGATGAATATTTTTAAAATAACCTATATTTATTGGATAGAGAGTGGAAAGAATAGAATGTAATGGTTTTCAATCACACACACGAAGTGTAAGGGGAATTTTTGACTTTTAAATTTCTTAATCAATTTGGTGTCAGGAATCTCTTTGAATTTATTTGTGATATTATTTATAAGGAATCATTTTCAATTTTCACTAGGAATAACTCCTTGGTGTTGAATGTGCATTGATCACATTACATCAAATAATTAAAATTTACTACAATGTCAAATCCTCATGGTTATGGGAATATATACATGAATCAATTTTTTTAGATATGTTACATCTCCCAATAGATCAAATTTTTAGGTTTGGGGGTGTGATCGCACTATGATTCCCTATTACATTTTCACCCTTAAACCACAATGACAAACTTGTTTTATATTAAAAAATATAAAAAAAATCATTCCATGTTTTAATCATTTATATTGTTTTTATCATAGTTTAAAGAGTCAATGTTACTTGTTTTGATGATTCCATTGCAGTAGGATATGATTTGGAGGCCCTCGAGATGATCTATAAGGAAAATGGGCCAAAACTGCATGGGTTCGAAGAACAACTATCCACTGTTGGGTATATTATGTAATCCTCGTGAATTAAAATTGGATGACATTTTGTGGTCTGGTCCAAAATTAAATTTTCTACAACTCCTATGAAGACAACCAAGCACCATTCAGAAATTAATGGGCCCAACCGAAGTGATCTATCCAGGCCAATGAATATGTACAGAGTTAGAAGTTGTGTGACGTTTAATGTCCATATCTAGATTTATACATTTCCGAAAGAATCCACACATTCAGTGGAGACATCCAAGACCTGGGGAAACATCTTTCTAGTATTGTGAAAAGTTATTTATGACATTGTAGAGGCTAAAAAAATTGCGACAAGTGATTTTACACTATTTATGTTCCCAAAACCACTTCCTGTTTCTCTATTAAGGAGCACCATGGGTACCTCATTTAGAGAGTTCGAACCAGGAGTGAAGATCTTACATTTTAGAGTCCTAGATGAGTATATTCATAATCATAGATGTTCTGGAGGCCCTTATTCTCATAGTGTGATAAAGGATGAAGAATGGATTCCACCAGAGCCTCTTCGTCCTCTCGCTGGCGAGCTAAATAGTGGACAATCATTTCAAGGGAGCTACGAAAACATAGGAGGGAGTTAGATCACATTTTATTCAACTAGTTTTGTACAATTTGTGTGTTGGATATTTCACTAATTTTTTATCATGAAGTGCTTCTCCCTTTGTTACATTTCATTTGATATAATTAAGTGGAACACTTTTTATTTCAACACAGATTGGGTTGAAATTTGAAGTGAGAATCTTGGGATGTTACGATTAGACAACACAATAATCCTATTTATCTCACACATACATAAGATTTATGTATTCTTTGGTAAACTGTTAATTATGTGATTTATAACCATGTCTTGTAAACACAATTTGTTTGTTACGAGGTGGTTCATTTAGAAACATTTGAACATGCAGGATGGGATTCAAGATCATGACAACCTTCAACCAAAGAATTTAACAAAACCTTGTAAAAATTTCAGAACAATAAACTATCCAAGATGTGTAATGAAATTCAAATGATCTTATTCTATCCTAATTATTAATACAACACCATTATTTATCAAATATTTAACTCATTAATTAGTCAATTTACATAAATGTGTTTTCGAATCCACTCCCACTGTTAGGACTTGTTATTAAAAATACATTCTCTAAAACTATCAACGCTTTCTGAGAGATGACCTAGGTTCTTACCTATAATATAAATTTATCTTCAAATCATAACCTATTGGACGTTTCATGATAGTGCAGTCATCAATTCTTGTTGACTAGTAGTAGGGAAACATGCAATTCCTAAAGCAGCATCATGATGTGTTTCCATGGAGTACTGATGAGATGATGGTACTAGATCCTTAGGTCACCGTCCACCACATCAGTATTCAAGAAAGTCATCACGGGTTCTTAGAGCCTCACAGAAGAATGAAAGATTCTCATATTGACATGTTTTATGACGAGGTAAAAAATATCATCAAATAAACATTGTTAAATTGGTCCAGAAACCCAGATGGTTGGATAACATTATTCCCTTCATGAAGAAGAATAGAAAATTAGAGTATACATCGACTACCATGATCTCAAATGTCACTACCCAAATGAAGAATTTGACATTCCTGTGATAGATATGTTGATTGATTCCACTACTGGGATATATGCTCGCTCCATCATGGATGGGTATTTTGATTATATCTAGATTTGAATGGCCCATGAGGATAAAGATTCTACATCCTTTAAGGAACCAAAAGACACATTGTAATACTAGGTAATGCCCTGCGGTCTAAAGAATGAAGGTTCAACATATTAGTGTTCCATTCATAACATATTTTAGCTAATCCCTGAGACATTGGTGGAGTGCTACATTGATGATCTAGTGGTCAAATTTATCAATTATTTGGACAATCTAAATGATATCGAGAAATAGTTAGGCTTCCTCCATTCTCATCATATAATGTACAAACCCACTGCAGTGTGCCTCAGGGTAACATTCAAAATGTTTCTGGTCTTAGATGGCATAAATAGAGGCATCCTGATTATTCTGGAGAAGATCAAGGAAATCTGTTAGATGTCTCCACTGATCAACATTTTGAAGCTCAGAGGCTTTCAAGGCCACTTAGCCTACATATGCCGATTGATCAGAAATCTGGCTATAAAGCATATTCCCTTTTCCAAGATCATGAAGAAAGGTTCTTGTTATCATTGGGATTTGGAGTGTCAGAATACTTTTGAGGACATCAAGAATTACCTGTTACAACCTCTGGTCCTGATGCCACCCATTTTCGGAATGTTTCTGGTCTTTTATATGTCTACTCTGGAATGGTCTCTCGGTGCCCCTCCCACCCATATGAATAATGAGGGATGGGAAAACAACATTTACTATTTTAGCCTCATGCTCCTCAATATAGAGAGCAGATATTCCTCAATCATGAAGAGATGCCTTATGATTGTATTTGAAGTGTAGATATTCTGACACTACCTGTAGCACCAAGAGATATAGATAGTGTTTCGAGTGTATCTGTGGAAGTATATTCCTATCATCCCCATGTTGATGGGTAATCTATCTTAGTGGGAAATGATCCTCCAAAATTTCTATATCATTTTTATGCCCATGAAGGCAATCAAGGGACATGCATTGGTAGACCTCCTTTATGCCCATCCAGCTCTCCTAGACTAGTATATAGATCATGATTTTCTATATGATTAAATCCTCTCGGTTGATCAAGCCTTTCTGTGGTGGAAATTTTACTTTGATGGTGCCTCTTGATTCCTTACCAGTAGAAGACTAAATTATCCAAGACTAAAAAAAATGGTCTTGAGTATTGTCTTAATCACACCAGCACAATTTATTCTACTATATTATTTATGTTTTCGGATGGATATACCAATAATGAGGTAGAGAACCAGGCTCTCATTACAGGTCTCGATAAATCCCATGATATTGATGATCCACACCTACACATGAAAGGGTAATCTGAACTAGTAATCATGATTATCAACGGTTACTATGTCGTTAGGATGTTGGAAATTGTACCACTATTAGAACGTTCCCGCCACCTGATGGTCGAGTTCTCATCTCAGGAAATAGTTACTAATGTCCCTCATTCACATAACAGTATATCCAATACTCTATCCCTCTTGGAAACATCTCTTCTAGAGCATTATTAAGATTATTTGGTTATCCATGTGGTGCATCAGAGATTCATCTCTCTAATTACTCTAAACTCAATAATATCCCACAGGTAAGCCACATCACCGCTAGTGCCTCCACATCAGGACACCAAGGTCCCCCAGATACAGTGTTGTAAGTGAATCTATATGGGAGGAACCCATTAATCATGTATATCCAACATGGTAATATCCCAGTAGATCGAGCCTATAATGATTGAATCAATCTATGCACATTGTGGTTCACCATCTATAGTGGTTCCAGTCTTGAGCATATCCTCTATAGACATGGGTTTTATGGGGTTATCTTCTATTTAATTAATGGAGGTGAGACTTCTCAGGTCATGCTAGAGGTTCATGTCAGTTCATTTGGGTCTCATCAGACAAGGTTGAAACTCTCTCACCATATACGATGAATATGCTATTTTTGGACCACCATGATCTGTGATTGTTTTGAGTTTTCCAGGAGGTTCCATGCATTCCAATACAAGATAATTTTGTTCAATGCACTCCATATAATCTCCACAATACCATGTACTCTCAGAACATTGTGTTCTAGGGACTCAATGTCATGGGATCATATCCACCACTGACTACTCTCTAGTGCAAGTTCATCATGAAAACTACATATTTCTTTTCCAAGTTGGCTGAAGCAGTTCTTCTCAAGGATGTCAAGGACAATTATATTATTGAATTTGTGATCTCCAATATCATGTAGGTTTTTAGTGTCCCTCATGTCGTCCCCACAAAAATTGACACCATCCTCTGGGTTGCCAAAATTTTGAAGTTTTATTCCAAGTAAAAAATCTATATTATAAATACATTTCACATAAATGCACAATAAAATGGGAAGATTGAGGAAATAAAAAAACCATCTCTAAAATTTTACAGAAGAAGGTTGTCGATAAAATGATCTGTAGGTAGGATAAACTCCCCAACACTATCTTTTCCTATCAGACTATGACCTGTAATTTCACTTAGGTGACCCAATATTCCCTAGTGTACATAACATGGGTAGTCCTGCCCATCGAGATTCAATTTACATAATTTTTGACAACTGTCTATGATCAGTAGACACCAGATAAAGTAGTTGAGATTCATCTACCAGTATTAGAAACAAATGATGTGAATAGAATTCATGCCTTTCGCAATCTAGAGAGGTATCAAAATAGGATACCCAGAGCATTCAATAAAAAATTTAATCTATGTATCTTACTAAAAGGTGACATGGTGTTTTCCCTGAGAACACCAATGATAAGTGGTAGGAAACCACCCAAAATAGAGCCCAAATGGGAATAACCTTACATAATTCACAATAATTAACCCAATAGAACATACTCTTTAGTTACCATGGATGGTGAGCATATTAATCCTCCCACCAATGCTGAATTTCTCAAATATTACTTTTCTTGGGTAAGTTATGGTCTTACATGACCTTAAATTATTCTTTATTCACCGCACGATGTTAAAATGGGTGGTCCATCTGTGAAAAAAGATGTAAAACTACTCAGAACAAATCCTGCATGATGATAAATTGTGAGTGGAAGATATACCGTTATGGTCAATGTTCTAAGACCATATACTATGATGTATAGTGTCCTGGTCTTTTATATTCCTACAAGTCCTTGAACTATTCCATCCTCACTACACAATGTTAAATCTCATGGCGCTTTCAGAACTACATATGGATTGATTCAAATCTTCATGGGATGCATAGGAATAACTAGAAATTTTGTCTGTGGGCTTATCACCAAACTCCAAGATCACCCCTTAGGTCAAAAAAATGGTGTAGTGCGGGCCTTTTTTGCCTTCATTCAGGAATAGTTTATCATGACTGCACCATATACCCTACTATTAAGATATCTTCACTTCTTTATCCCATCCCACATGATGTTAAACTAAATGGGAATATTCACACCTCACAGTTACCCTTTGTTTGTGTCCCCATCAACATTCACATACACTTGTACCCCTAAGTGGTACAGATTCTTGGCCTTATGACTCAGTAACAATTTCAGGCCAACATCCTGGAGGGTCCTAAACGACACTTTGATATGTGTCCCATGCTTCGATCGTGGTCAGCATTCAACACCCATTTTTTCCCATTTTAGGTCACATAATATGGATGTTGTGTTTTTAACTTGGTCAATATCCATACTCTATTGTTTTTTCTACCCCTACATGTCCCAATTATCTGGTGTAGTGATTCATTTTGTCCTACTATCCATTTAAAAATGAGTATGCCCCTAGAATGTGTTTTTCTCTAGATGGGATCAACCCCATCTGACCTCATCCCATTATTAGAATACCCTTATATTCTATGTAGAGCTTGATCCCATTCCATGTTTCCCGCGGCATGAATTGATCACATGGGCTTAAGTGCTTTGGTATAGCAATAACTACATAAAGGGTCATGCAATTATGGTCCATAATTTATCATATTAATATATGATCTTCCCAATTCATGGTCTAATTAAGTTAAACAGCCCGAAACTTTGAGAATTGTTTTCGGATTTATTCCCATACCCATGGGATATAAAGGAATACTGAGATTTCTCATCCATGGAATTGCCTTGGGCGCCACATTCATTCCTTCCCCATGGCCCATGTTCCCAATTATTATTTTTCTGTGTGGTATGGACTCTATATCCTTGTTCAAGTCAGTATATTATTTCCATGGCACACACATCCTATTGAGACACTCTTCCTTCACCATTGTCCTGACAGTAAGATGTTACAATGCATGAGTATAATCACACTTTTCACATACCATCATTTTGGTTTCCATCATCTTTAACATCTGAAAGGACCCCCGAATCTCATGGATTCTAGGCCATAGTGCTCCCCTAACATCTCAGACCAACATCCCTGATAATTTTGAACGCCAATTTGATACGAATCTCGCGTCGAGAATATGGTCAGTGGTCGACATTCTGTTGTTTGTTCCTTTTCCAGGAGTCACAATATGGATACTATGTTGTGAACATGGTGAGCACTTATCCTCTATCATTGTTTCTATTATGTAGTCACACAAATTGTTGGTAGGATGATTCATCCATTCCACCCATCTATCACACACACATGAAATTAAACTAGTCATCTACAGTCAAAGTTATATGACCATAAAATATGATCTTCCATATCTATATCACATGATATACTAATTCATGACATAATTTAGAACTATGATTTCTAGATTCCCATCCACATGGGATACATAGGAAAACCCAATAATTTTGAATTCCGGTCCGACATGGGTTCATCAATTATTTCTCTTGGACACTTGGAATGAGTTATTTATCGGGATTATGAATGGCATGGGGTATGTGTTCTTATGTCTTCATTAACATTCGGTTATTTTCCACACAATAAAAATTTCACTTTGAGATCCCCCTCCCATCCTCGTCTTTATCTCATGATGATAAACTACACGACATCTTCCAAAACTATACATGGGTTTATTCTCATCATCTTGGTATACATATGATCACCCAAACATTTTTTCATCAGGTCCATCCATGTTTCATTGAATCCTCTTCATCTCCTTGGCCCCATGGCTTGATCCCTGTGGGAGGGGGTATATGGTGTGGAATGGTATTATGTCCTCATTCAAATTGGATTTCTATAGCCATGACACATACCTCCCTATTGAGAACTCTTCATCACCCATTCCGCCACTCATTAGCTCAAGTCATCTGTCCTAAAATTGTCCCTATGGACCCTCTTCAACAATTCGACAATGTGTCCACAAGAACACCAATTTAGAACCAAGAGTGTTGGGTTATACATGGACATGGTTTCATCCATTCCCTTGCTTCATGATTCCCTTTATTTGGAATTTCATCATCTATCACATTCAAAAGGAACCTTGAAATACATGCAATCTAGGACCTTGGGATATCTTATTGTCTCAGGCCAATGTCCCTGGGGAATTTGAACAACAACTTCACACAATTCCAATGTTTCAAATGTGGTTAGTGGTCAATGCCAATTTTCTGTTTCCATTTTAGGTCACACAATATGTATGTTGTGTTTCGAACACAATCAACAGTAATCATCCATCATTACACCACCTACACAAAGTCTAAAATATTGGTTTCATGATTCAAAACCTTTTCCACTCCATCATATCGATGTGAATTTTCGACATTCTTGGTGATATCCCTCAATACGTGTTTTTTTGTTAAGATGACGAAGTGGTGATGAGGTTTCATTAGAGTATTCACACCATTTCCCCTTTCACTGTATTCCACATGTTGTGAAGACCTTCAACGCCCTAGTTTTTTCCATCAAGAACATCTCATGTTGTATTAGGGATTTGGTAGTTGTTTATTCCCGTTTGGAGGAGTCTCACTTCATTCAATCTGAGATGTATGACTTTAAACTAATATATCACTATAGAACTATGTATGGCTTGATTCCCATATTTATGGGATATTTATGAAGGCCCAAACCGTTCAACTTCCAGCCCATCTCAGGATCCACTAATTACCTTTTTTGTTTGTCATTTTGTCCCTGACTTTTACAGGATTTTTTGGTGTAGCTTATATGGACTTATGTCCCCATTTACATCGAGTTTGAAATAGATGCACCACATACTACCCTTTCAGGAGCTAGACTCTCCTCCCTCTCACCCCGTATGATGTTAAATGGCACTCTCAAAACAGCCTATGTCTTGATTCGCATACACATGGGATACATTGGAACACCTGGACATTTTTTATTCGCTTCCACCCCCACATCATCTTATATGTTCCAGCCCATTGGCTTGAGGTCTCTCCTCTGTAGTTGCATGCATTATGGTGTGGACCTGGTCCCCATTCACATTGGGTATGCTTTATCACACCTTGTGTATTCCATATAAAACTCTATTCATCTGTATGCGTCTAAGCCATATGACCCTAAACTATGATACATAGTCCCACATGACATTAAATTATTGTGTCTTTGTTGTGTGATGTTAAAACACGTGGGATGGTTCTATCATATGATCAAAAACTATGACATTATCATCATGGCCACACAACGAAAAAGGACACTTCATTTTGGTTTACTTACTCAATGGTACATCATGTTTGGTATCAGTCATCAACAATTACATTATTCAAGGCCAATATATGGATTGATTCCAATAGCGACGCCCAGATTCTCCATCCAAGATTTTTTTCTTTACAAAAGATAAAAATAACATACATCCACCCTAATGAACAAACAAGATCCATCAAATTATTCTACTTTTGGTACATGGTCCAAGCCTACACAACAGTATTACCTCAAACATTGGTACCCTACCACACCATTATCTATTACTGTTTTTTTCTTCATTCATATCCTAATTGGATATGTAGAAACACTGAGACATTTCAAATTTAATCCCAACATAGATACGTCAAATGTTGTCCTTTTTTGGGCCCCTTGGCCCGAACTCTGTTTGGAGCATGTGGTGTGGTTATTACCACTTGGTTCCTCCTTCACAAATTATTTTGCAACAACCACACTATGTGTATCCATAGCCTCTTCCCAAACATCTCCATGTTCTATGACCATAAACTAAGATATTCTAACGGGATGTACATGTGGGGTTTGGTTACTTCACCACCCTGCACACATTCCACTAAACCAAGATCATGCTTAATGGTCCACTCTATGACCTTAATATATGAGTTCATGACTATAAGACCCTTGTCCTTGGAATGTGTTCAACTACTTATATCAGACACAACTCATTGGCATAATCGAATACACCATGGATAAGATCCCAAAGGGTTGAATTTTTGCATGGACATTCCCTTATTTAATTTCCATGATTCATGAACCCTTTATTTTGATTCCCATATTCTTCCACGTATGAAGAGATGACCATAAGGGCATGGTCCCATGCCACTTTGGCTCACCTATAGTGATAGGCCAACAACCTGGAAAACATCAAATGACATTTCCTGACTGCACTCATGGTTTGAATATTGTCAATCGTATACCCTCATTTGTCTATCCCCATACTAGGATGACATGAAGAAGATGCTATTTTTTCACATGGTGAACACTTATTTTTTATCTTCATGCAACCATAATTGTGATCCAGTTCTTGGGTGCCACGATTCACATTTTTTCACTCCCTTATGTTGAAGTGGAATTCAAGCACACCCGGGTTTACACATCTACTCATCATTGTGCCTTAATATGGTGGGTCAATAATTTTGGGATTGCATTCACCCAACGTTCAATTTCTTGTAATGTGTGCGTCCCTATACCAAGAAATTCCCACCACCACTCCATGTTTCCCACATCAAGAATGAATAATGTGGGCTTAGTGGTTCTGGTATGATGTGTACTTGTGCAACTGAACCACGCATGCCTTTCATCCAGCATTACATAAAAATTGTATTATCTGAACTACATATGGCTTGATACCCACCCTATTTAATGTATGTATGAAAGATTGATCACTTACCCCATGTCCATCCACATGTGATTCCACATCTGGTCTATGGTATAAAAAATAACATTGGGAACAAGTGGTGTGGTTTGGAATTTTACAGCCCCAATTCACAATGGGATATGTACTACACCACACATTTCTTTTGGGGAAAACATGACATCAATTCATGAATTTATATATTGGACTTACCCTAACATGTTCAGGATGACCATGATAGATATTGGATGCATCAACTTCCTCAACAGAGAGAACTTCCACCACCTGCATTGGTCTCTAACCATGTTGAGCTCAAGTACTACATTAATCTTGATTCTCATCCTTATGAGATTCGTAGTGATGTACAAGAATTTTGCCTTAATCCCAGCCCTAGGGTCATTAAACCTTCTGTCCCCATAGACCAGATCATGTTCTAGTCTCTATGACTTTAAACTAAGATCCTATTGTCCGTGATATATGACTTTAAACTGTTATCCTTGGTCTTGGAAGTATGGCCTAAAATTTGATCATCATACTCATTGAACAATGGTAATCTTTGTGTTTATAGTCCATATTTGTATGAAGTAAAACTAAGATATTCTCTAGGTTCTTACTGGACATATCCTTTCAAAAAATGAGTATGATCCCTAATCAGATCGATGCACTCACCTAATGTGCTTTCATCACAGTAGAATTATTTCAAGACTGTTGGATTACATTCGAACAACCCATCACACCACCATATGTTTTCTGTGTACCATTTAGTTAGAATGTCAACCTCTTTCAAGCCTGAATGAACCCCATAATAGTATGAATGCTCAACATATGGTTAAGTTACAATCTTGGGCCAATGATCTTGAAGAATATGGATGACATTTTTATTTAGGACCTATGTTCTGAACATGTTCAGTAGTAGCCTTCATTTGGTATCCCCATTTCAGGCCTACTCTATCGGGATACTATGCTTTGAACACAGTTAATATTTATCCTTCATTTCCATTACATCTATACAGTGTTCTGAATTGTGGGTATCATGATTCTCACATTCCACTCCCATGTGTTCCTATTGATTCTAACGCCCTTGGTGTTGCCCCTCTCGTGCACTAGAGAACGTTGGTACAATTGTAATTCCACTACTCTATGGAATTTTTTCTCTAGTCATTCCTCCCTCTTTCTTCCTAGAAATCTAGATCATTTGTTCAAATCCAAGATTTCTGGCCCCTGGACAGTTCTCTAATATTTTAAAAAAATAAGTATCTGGTCATCCCATGTTTCTCACATCTGGAATGACCCACCTGAGCTTTGGTATGGATCACTATATATTTAAAATACTATGAATTAAATGTAAAAAACTGAAACTAATATAGAAACTAATTCACACATGACACAAAAAAACCAATAATGAAAATACATTTATACTTTCTTACATTCTACAGTGCCCAAGGATTTCCCCTCCCATAGATGGGTTATCCTCTTCAGTAGAGCATCTCAGCTCCACCAGTCATTTCCATGTAGCTCCCATGAGCCACATTAACCTGTTAAGATCACACTACTCCTTGATGGGAACAAGGAATATTTCATCAGCTTCGATCTGGGATAAATCCTCATCGACTCAAATAATATCCATCTCCTTAGAGGCTCACCTAATCTATTCTTTAGTCTCCGCTAGCTAGGAATTTTGTTTTGATATGAGGCCCAATTGTGTGTCGAGGAAAGGTGAATACTCATTCTTATGTGACCTCAATTTATGGAACTCCTTTTCAGCCTCCAAGGGTATCTTTATGTTCATGAACATCATCCGCTACATGCCACAACAAGGTCGCGATCATGTTCTCATATTTTCTATGCCATGAATTATTAAATAAGAATATGAGGACTATAGGAATCCACTCATCTAGTGTATAGTTCATTTATCCAGGAACAATGTTCCACTATATTGTATACCCATTATTCTTGTGGTGTCTTCCCAATGAAGTGCTAGAATAGCTTCCCTGATCGGTGACAAATGATAATGCTTTCTTCTTCATCGAAATCCATCTCATCCTAGTCCTCGGGGTAGGTGGGTTCATATTGTGGGTAATTACTATTGTAACACATTAGTGGGATCCTCATCAAGTGTCATGTTGGGTAGGTCAGGTCCCATTCCATTCGATTAGTCCCAGTAATCATATTTTACATCATTGATTTCAGGTTCGGTCCAGCTAATGGTCCCACCTGTAATCAGGAGGGCATCGACATGGCCACAATGGGTTACAAATTCAACAAACATTGGAATTCTCCTGGGAAGCGCATATCCAGGGGCCCCAATCATCTATACTAATGTGGCCCACACCATTTGAATAACTGTGAATGTGATAATACGTATATGTCTGTTGGCCCGATTTAATGGATAAGATTTACAGATTATGTGAAGGAGAAAAACAGAGATCTAAGAGTTGGTCTCACCCTTGTTCATTTTCCACCTGAACCCTGAGGGATTTCCCCTCGTATATGTTGGGTATATCCAAAGACTATGAGAGAACCACCCTGGGTGTCGCAGCCCCAATAGGAGAAGTAATCATCTTCGTCAGTAGTGACAATCCTAATGCTGCATCCCCTATATCTTTGGAGTGGTTTTTTGTATGAATCCCTTATGCATAGGTCAGATGCTAGATGAGTATGTGACCTAAATTAACAACATTATAAAAGGGTTTAGGTTTTACCTCAAGAGACCTGAAAAAATATTGCAACTCTGATTTATCAACTTCAACATCCTCTGGGGGGGGATCCCTCTACCAGAAACCTCCCCCCAAGAGGACCCTTATGATTCATATGGTAGGGGGAAATGCTTCCTCATGTTGAAAAAAGATAGATGCTGAGGGACTATTTGATTGAGTATCACTTTCACCTGAATCTTAACTGGATGCGGAGCACGCTGAGAGTGCACAGTATCTTCCAGATCAGAGATGTACTTCTACCTATACGCCTATGATACTGCAAATCCATTCTTGGTGAGGCCAATCCCAAACAAATCCATCCCGAGTTGTTCTATATGGTGAAACAACTTGTATGGGTTGAAAAATTCTGTATTGACATCCTAGATGTCTTAATCAATTAAGGAGATTGAATCCTCATTCATTTTTATGGGGCACATCTGCTTCCGTAGAGCCTGAGTGGGTATCCAACAGAAACACCTGGGTGGCCTCCCCTCTAGCTGACTTTGCTCCTCTAGTACCCCAGATTTTGCAGCTGCTTCCTGCATCTCGATCGGAGTGGACTTCACTAATGGGAAACCCCCCCCCCCCACCATGGGATATGTTTTCTACCTTTCATCCATGTACATTAGGATGAGGAGGAACCCCTTCACAGGCAGGTTTGGTCTGCCACTTCAGCATCTCCCCTTTGTAGGATACCTTCCAAATCTTGGAAAACACCTTCACTATCCCATAGAAAGCTATGGGTTGACGTAACTTATTCCATATATTCACATACTACAGCATGAACATGAGCCCCATCTTCCAAATCAAACAGAGATGGTCTTCATGGATTAATCATATGTTGAACTATATAATGATTCTCTACATGCATCAGAATTTCCACACTAAGAGGTGTAGGGTGAACAGGTCGCATAGAGGATCGTGATCCACCCACACCACCTGAAATGAATACCAAAAGGCAAAAAGTTAGGGTTTATGATCATGTTTTCACTGGACATTATTACTAAACACACCTATTTTCAATGAGAATGTGTAGAAGTTGAACTCATCCTTCTTCCAGGCCCAGTCCAACACTAGCGACAGTGTCATCATTGTTGAGAAACTCTCCACTGCATTCAAAATTGTCAGTCTGAAGTCTGACACTTGAGGGGAAATGTGGTTTAGGTATTTATTGTAACCCATATGCATTACTATCCACCATTACAAATGACGGAGTTACCCAAACACCCTATGTAGATTATTCCCATCACTGATAAGAAACAAAATGGTTTATAGATTAGAGAGAATTGTGATCCATATATTGAAATGTACCCCCATCGCTAATAAGGATTAAATGATAAACATGCTCGGACATACACCCATGTTCGTATCCTTAACTAGAAGTATCCAGCCATAAGTGAGCACCAAAATGAACACAGCCAATATAACCACTGATTGTTTTCCCTGCTGACATTGATCCACCATGTATTCCAGTGACTATCCTCCAAGAGTCGCCAGTTGGAGTGATCTTTGATGCGCTGGACCCCCTTTGAGGAAGTAAGATGCATTAAAAAACATTCCATCTATAAGGAAATGAAATCACTCACTGAACCACCACTTAAAGTGGACATCCCTCACCAGATTAATGACCTCTCCTAGAATCTTGTCCATCAATGCCTTTTCTAGTGGTGACAACTGCTCTGGGTCCTCCCATGTATTCAAGGAATGGAGGAACTCGTCATACATCTTCCCCAATATTGTAATCTCCATGACTTTGTGCTGATCCCAGTGGATGATACTGACCCCCCCATAGTGAAAATGGAATGTGTTGGTCTTCAATGACCACCATCATAGAAACTATGGAATCATTTGATGTATCTGGTAAATATGTAATTTAGAGGCCCATTCTACCTCATATATTCCAACTCGCCTCATCTCCACCCAAAACAACTCACATAAGACACGTACTAAATTATTCCTTTCCCAATCATCCGTGAAATTGCCGCCCTTATATAATTCCCACTAATTAGTCCACCCCTTCTCCAGGTTCTCCCATGTCATCATCAAAATGGTGTGATACTACCGGGGAGATACCTCTGAATAAAATTCCTTCCCATCGATGTTGTTTACATGATTATTCAAATTGTCCGCATTGAAGGGTGTATATTCCTCCCTAGTATGACCGTTAGCCACCCTGAAACATTGGCACTTGAATGGTGTACTCCTAAACCAATTGGTTGGTTTTTCATTGTTTGCATTGAGGATGAGAAAATCATCTCTCAGACAAAAGATGTATAGGGGAAGTAAATTTCAATGGTGGTAGATCTTAAGGATATATAACAACTGCTCCACCAGGGACTCATGGTTCGAATGGCTCTACACACATTCCCCAATCCCTAGGTTTTTAGATAAATCTTATCTCTAGGAAGCATCTATAAGGACCCCCTGGTAGCTTCTTGGTGGGCCATTTCATGATCAATCTTAATAATTTTTTATTTTTGGATGATGAAGCACAATTGTGGAGCTTGATCATAGAGCTCCATCGCAGTGACAGGTCAACGAGCCTTGCCCCGTACCTTACAGGCACATGCCATGGAGAGCACAATATCATAGTTGGAAGACTTGCTATGAACCATAGAGAAAAAAGAGCTTTGTTAGCAAAGCATTGTTACAGATTGTGCAGAGCTTCGTGAATTATGAGCACAATTACCAAAAATGTAGAGATAAGTACGGAAAAAAGTGGGTTATCCATCCCATATTTATATGAAAATACTCCTGAGCTTCATGTTGAACCTATCCACAGTAAGCTTCACAGTATTCTCAACCCTCTCATCGAATCTATACATCGCATCCCTGCTTCACGATACACATTGTAATTAGCATATTATTTTTGATGATTTACCACACCGAATAGGCTCTCGGTTTCTCCTCATCTCCTAAACTAAGGGGGGACATTATTTGAAACAAAATATGTGATGATGAAAAGGGAAAAGTGAGGAAACCAATGCTAAAGTGACTGTTTCACAAAGTTCATTCACAAATCCCTTCATCATCATGACCAGCATAAAGATATGAACTCCTCTATGATCACCACAGAGTAAAAGAGGCAGATGAATCCTTGGTTAAAATTAAATTGATAGAAAGCTCCACACCGCGAATGGAACTAGATATCCTCTGATATCCCTTGGATATTTATTGATTCATAAACAATAACCACAAAAGGAATTAATGAGGCCTCTAAATTGTGGAGGGGATGATGGTGAACTACACTGATACGAAAAATGTGAGGCAATCTGCATCCGAACAAAAAGTGAAACATGACTTTACAATGAGCTGTCAGATCTTATCACCACCCCTTGCCAATAAATTACATACTTCCCTTGGACTCAAATGATGGTTACCCCGACCATTCTCCTTTTTAGCTCTCAAATCACGAATGACTTAATACTTTTAGAAACATTGATAAAATGATCATATTCAGGTATTAGAGAATTGTGATGTACCTTTCCCATAGCTCAAATACAACCCTTCCTCATGTATGGATGCCCTTCACTGAGCCAACGAGCCACTACAATTGAAGGGGTTACCTAAGGGAACATGGCTATTCTCCAGGCACTTGTAAATCATGAAGTACATTCCTTTCACATATGAACTAAATACCTAGACAAAGTCACTGTGCTTTGTGATGTACATTACATTTTATTGACATAATTTTCGAGGCACCCATGCTATGTAATGTCCTACACCACGAAAGAACATTCACTTCGTGAATCACCCTTTATATGCATGTATTCCCCATGCATGGGCTATGAAACTCCACCTTCAAAGAATAGCCCTTAATAGAGTACCTCCACCCTATGAAGCACTAGAGATTGATAATGACCCTTCTGGTGAAGCTCTTTGCTTTACAAACCCTTATCCAATATGGCCCTCTAGGTTTGTACAAAGTGATTTAAATGTCACTTGGGCAGAGCATCATACTGCATTAATTCATCCAATGATTCCTCACATAGGCATTATGACTTCTATTGCTTCTCCGCATATCCATGCTAAAGTTATCCCATCAATGGGTCACTGTGTAACACTACCTCAACATGGAATTGCAGATGCCAACCCTTCCCCAAATGTGGGTGGGTATCAGTTATGTATGTACATGGGTTGAGGAGTGAATCCTTATTATCTTAGATGCCTGAAGATAAATTTCCAAGTGCTATCATCCACATCAGATGATGTTAAACCATAGCCTCACCCCATTCCATATACACTGGGTGCCCCATCTCAGACATTATTCATGACCACTGGTCTCCAAAAGTGTGATAACTTCAGCAAATGGTATGATATTCATTTTTTTATAGTGGCATTTGTCCATGGGGAATGGTATCCATATTGGTATAAGACCTTAGATATTGTTGTAGGAGGTATAATGTTTTCTCCTCCTCTCTTCTTCAGGGTGCAACGTCCGGAGGATAGGTGCCTATAGGGTCCTTCGTTACCCCAACCCCCCTTTGGGATTTATCACCATTAGGCCTCCAACATGAAGTATGTTCCAATCTCCTTCTCTCTGGGCACCTAAAAAATCATAAGTCCCAATTTATTCCTCAAGGATGCACATTTCATGACGTGATGGTTAGGTCCTTACAACCTTTTTTTCTCACCCCAAGCATGACTCATGTGGGATTAGATTAAGCACCGACTATGAAATCTACTTGGGGCCTACATAGCATGTAATCTACATGTATATCATCATTAACTATGTTGACATTGATCCTTTCCATTTTAGGAGCAAGGTATATAGAAAGCCTACCTATGGTTCCAGACAATTACCCATCGGTCCTAACCACTTCACGTCAATTCACCCTTTTCCTGCATGACATTAAACTATATTCCCCTTTCGTACCACATGATGCTAATCGGTGCCCATCAAAACTACATAGTTTTTGATCCTTCTCTCCTAGGCATGGTACATAATAATCCTCCCCAATGTTCAATCCCAATATATATTAAGCCGTTGAATTACCCTTTTCCGGGATCTGACTCTATAGTCAGCCTCTAGGTTTAGGATCAATACAGCGCTTCAAAAAATGTTTAAACCCCCAAAATTATATTTGGGTCACTGTCCTGTGATCACACCCTGATCATATGCCTCACTTCGAACTACGTGGGTTTGATCCATGTCCCCCAGATTGGGGTTTTAGGAAGCCTCCCAAAGGTTCAACCCCAAATACAGGTAAAGATTAGATTTCCACATTGTTGGGACCCACATCCTAGGTTCGTCCAAGTGGAATCAGACCAAATCTCATGCCTCTGACAATGTGTAACCCCCAACATGTTTTCAGGTAGTTGTCTTATGAATACACCATAATTCCATACCCACTATGAACTTCATGGACATTGATTCCCCACAACGATGATATGTTGGAAGACACCATGAGGTTCAATACCATCAATCATGTTCTATTGTAGTCTCTCCCTTGGGCCATTGTTATTCTAGAAGGTCATTCCTAAACCTGAAGGTTCTACTTCCTTCGGGTCTCATCCATGTGTCCATTCACAAATTCCACATCATCAAATGTCCTATAAACCCACCACTAAACTACTTAGACTTTGATTCCTCGCTATATTGATACATATAAATCCTATTAGAGTTTCATGCCTAACACCACTGTCACCTTCATGATGGTTCCATCAGAACCCCATCAATTTCATTAAACCCTCAATTATCCACCGTAATTCATACCCAAGACGCAACATACTAGTCAAGCCGTGCCATCCACCTGGGTAACTAACCATGCTTAAGCCCCAAAAAAATACATAACCATCCAACCAAGAGTTTCCCTCTTAAGATGGTCTCATAGCCATGCGTGAGACCCAATATGTCACTGGGTAATTTATCTTCATGTGAACTTCAATTATTCATCCATATGAACTATGTGGGTTTTGATCCCAATCTCCCCGGACAAGGTTTGTAGGAAGCTTCATAAATTTAATCCAATTCAATGGTAAACTCATGCATCCCCTTAATAGGTTCCCATGCTTCCTATGAGCCTTATTTATTAGAAATTTTGATCTAATCATCCAGTAAACTCCCAAGGTGCTCCATCTTGGGGATGAAAACATATGATCCACTCCCATTAGTGTTCTGATTGGACATATCAGTCCACAATAGACATTAAAATCACTACATACCCTATGTTAAACATGATAACATGAGGAAAACCTTAGATAAATAACTATGAAATATAATTCCTATCACTCGACATAGGATTCCTTGGGTTTCTTCTCCATCAAGAAGCCCTATTATAAGGGGAAGAAACCGATACACACCGGTGATTCGGTGTCAGACACACTAGTGATGTCCAATGTCACTAATCCCCCGATCGAAGGCGGTTAACCTAACATGACCCCTTAGAATATACTTATATAAGTAGTTTCATTATATACCATCTTTAAGGTTATGGATCCAGGGAGGAGTTTCACAAACAATGTATTAATCATTAATGAAGACCCAGATTATTTAACATATTTTGAGGATGAATCTAGGAAAGGAGAGGCTGACATCCCATCATCCCAATTCGATCAAGGAGAAAACATCCCTAAATACCTGATTGATGTCATATGCCTTTGGAAATTTGGAATGTGGGGAAATAATTGCGTGTCCAAGATAGAAGAGTGAACACCCTGTAGAAAGCGTCAGAAATAGTGATGCATCAAATAAAGGAAATGGTTGCGTCCTTTTTTATAATGACAAATTAATTTCCTGTGATTCATGTTAGTTAAATTATATTGTACATTAATATCCAATATATGATATTGAGTTAGAATCCATAATATTTATTTTTATTATATTAAAACATTAACATTTTTGTGAATACTGTGAGATATACAAAGACTATATGAATCTAAAATAAATATTTATATAGAAAGATATAAATATTTTGAAATGACAATGTCTTGAGATATTTAAGAATTATTATTTCTAAATAATATACCAACATTGTATGTGAATTATGATAGTAAGTGCATTTAATGGAAATATCATGGAAGTTTATCAATTATTAGGTTTGATAAAGATATTATGCTTATATATTTAATAAATATGGATATGTAAATTATTATGGAAGGGGAGACAAAAATTATTTTTAAATTGATTTTAAAATATGCTTATTTAGAAAATATAATATATTATAATCCCCATGATGATAATTTTAAAAATAAAATTTAAATCATGAATGTTGTAAAATTGATAGACATCATATGTTTTCTTGACGTTATGAAATTTTGAAAAAGGCTATTTATTCCATATATACCTATGATAAAAATGGGAGAGATAGGTAATCCCCAAATATCAAATTTCAAAATAATGATTGGTTGAAAAAAGATGTATAAGGAATTATAAAATATTTTTTATGGATAATATGAAGCATAAAATAGATTATTATATAGAAAGATTTTTATTTTACCAATAGGTGATGGTTTAGAGAAACAATCCCATGTGATTTAGACAACATCTACTTACTATTGTAGGGTAATGGGATGTCATTTCCATATATGTTTTTAAAAATATTACCAATGACTCTTCAAATGAATGACTCAATATGGGTTATGATTGATAACCATAAAAAATATATATCCATTTCTACTATATAAGAGATGATTTAACTCATGATTACAGTATAGTGATAAATATTATTGAGTTTTAAGGCTTCTTGATGAACCTATTTCAATTATGGATAATCATAATCCTTGATTTATATCAAAATTTTGGAAATGTTTTTAGAAGGATTGGGATAATGATCTTTGTTTGACTACATAATAGAATTCATAAACAGATAGATAGTCTCAAAGGGCTATTAGAAAATTATATGACATGTTGCGGTTGCTATCACATAAATTTCATGGTATGTTTGAACAACATTTACATTTGTTATAGTTTAAAGATAATAATAGTTTCCATTTAACTGTTCAAATGAAATCATATATAAAATTATATCGAAAGAGATGTCTAACTCCATTATGATTGGATAAATTCAGTGAAAGGAAACATGTAGGCCTATAAAATATTGAGGATAAAACAATAATTTAAAATACTATACAGAATCATAATAATATACCGCAAATTAGGAATAATATATATAATGTTAAACAAAGTATAGAATCATAATATGAAGTGGTAGATCATGTTTTCTTGAAATTATCTCCATTGAATGGTCTTGTATGGTTCTATATTAAATGGGTAATGAGCACCTAATACATCAGACCTTCTGAAATTACGGAAATCATTAATGATATGTATTACCATTTATATATTCCACTATGTATATCTAATAAAAAAATGTGTTCAATATATTATTGTTAATATTGTATATTATATCCCCGACCTATATTTTCCCCTATGATGAATTATAAATGCATATCGGTCTGTCATATTGTGAAAATCCCATTGATATTATTTATAAAAGAGGGAAATTATTGAGGAATCAGATGAATTTTCTAGTAAGGGTATACTATGGAAATCATAAAATCGAGGAATTAATGTGGAAACTAGAGGATGTTATTAAAAAAACCACCAATTTTTAGAAGGAAATATCGATGAAAATTTCGAGGATATAATTTTGGTTGGAGGGAAGAATGTTACACCTAAGCTTCAATTATATTAAGATTACATTATATATTAAAATAATATAGTAAAATGAATATTTTTATATTTCCTAAATCATAATTTGTAATATTATTTGATTAATATCTATTTTGAGCTTAATAGGTTAAAATAAACAATAACTAAAAGTTTTAAATTATTAGAAGAAATAAAATATTATAAATATTGAAACATTTAGTATTTTACCAGTCATAAATTTACTAAAAATAATAAATTTTTTATGTGTATAATTAATAATTAATTGAAACTTAATTTTATAAAAATATATATAAGATAATTTTTTGGTAGAAAGGTTATTTCATAGAAAACTATTATTTTAGAAAATTATTCTTTAAGAAATAACCTCCTTATATTTTAATTACTTTAAAAAATATTGAACAATTAATTATTTTAGATAAATTTATAGTTTTTTATTTTAAAAATATGAATTTAAATTTATATAATGATTATTTATATTCATATGATTAATAAAAGATCGTCTTATTGTGGAAAAATGAATTTCTTGAAAACACAATATGACAATTTTTTGTGTTAAATTTTAATTAATATTCCGAAACATATTTTAATTGAATTTTAAATAGTGGATTATTTATATATATTCATCATAATAAATATTAGTTAATAAGTTCAACTTATTTTTATCATAGTTAATATTAAATATAGTAAACATTAATTATTGTGGTTAAGGTTAAACTATTATTCCAGGGGCTAATCTATAAATATAATACTAAATGACCACATAACACGATGAAACAATTTTTGTGGTTTTATTTATAATAGTAAGATATATAATTTTAATATTATCAATTTAGTGTAAGATTTCATTGAAATTTATTGAATATTATTAAAAGACATTGAAAAAGTAAAAGTTTTGCAGTAACCTTAATTAAAAAAGGTCACAAACACCCCTTACAAATTCAAAAATTATAAATTATATGTCTCACTCAACAGCTAGAAAATATCCCTCCAAAATTATTATCCACATTATAGGGGATATTTTCCTCCAAAATACCAACATAGGGTCCTAAATAAGATATCTAAAGGATGGATTTCTAGGTGATCATAATTTTCTTCTCTACGTCCCTTTTTTCTTATTTATTATTTGAACCACAGAAAGTATGGATTAAAATTTAAAATATAATTAAGCTAGTTTCTAGCATATGTTTTTATGTTAATATATTTATGTAATAATATTTATCCATCTTCTTCTTCATCATATAGGAAACAAAACTATCAGTCGTGAGTATAGAAGACTACAGCCTTGCAAACCGATGTAATTGTTCCCATCATCCAATTACTTGGATGTTAATAATGATGGAAATGATAAATAAATATGGTATATATGTAATAATATTTACTCTTTAAAATTTATATATATCATTTAATTCGATACACTTTCATCCATTTTTTAAATGATAACATCGCTCACGTGTACGTACGACTTACTGTCTTTGTGAAGCGATGTGATTAATTTCTATATTAAAATTTAATGAAGGATCATAAAAATTAATCAAATGAAAAAATATTATATATATCAGAATAATATAATTATATTTATGATTTTTCTATATCAAATTCTTTGGAAATATTATCTTCCATAGAAAAACATGCATGAGACCAAAAAAAATTTAACACCTAAAATAATAGTAAAAATGAATGTTTTTTTGACAAATGAGTGATAAGATATCATTATAGGATCATATATGGTATTTTAATTGCTAATATGTTTGTGATATAAATTAATAAAATATTTAAAACCATTATAGAAGAGATTATAAATTTTTCAAATAAATAGAAGTGTGATGTAAGGGATTACATATCAATTTTCTTTGTAATATGCTATATTTGTTATTATGAACATCCTCACTTTTATGTGTGGTACATAAATCCAATTTGATATATATAACATGAATAAATATATAACCATGATGATTTATGATTCAATTAATGTTTTTTTATTTCAAGGGGTTATAACATAAATGACTCCAATGATGATAGAATTTCTTTAATATTCAATATTCATTTGGGATTGATTTTGTTTGATGAAATCTTATCATTTATCCATCATAAGTTAAAATTATATTATTATACCTTAAATATTTAATGTTTTTTAATATATTATTTAAAATCATCATACCTTTTCACATGAATATAGAAATTAACTTCTTATAAGAAAACCCAATTTTAATTTTCTTTTTA